>CAJNOP010000039.1:566288-670382 GCA_905250075.1 Rotaria sp. Silwood1 | reverse complement strand
TGATGATCTTGTTAGTTATAAGAAAAGATGAAATAAGTAAGGATTATGTTCTATTTAAAACGAGCCTGTAATCTATCTTAAGAAAAGTAGGAGGATTTGGATGTGAGTGTGAGTCTTGTTGGATGTAGGTGTGATTCTTTGCTTCATTTACACCGACACGCACATACCCAACGACACCTCCACCTCACACTCACACCATTATGCGTAGATTTTACGTAGAAATCACCTATCTCGCACATTGATGCTTCTTTTCAGGTTGGTTGTGCATAAGCAACGTGAGTACTGCACGATCTGGTCATACTGCATTTATGCTAACAAATGAAATAATTTTAGTTCATGATGGAGTGTTGGATGATCGTTTAGATTCTGTTGATGTAGAACTGTATGATCCATCTATAGAAGTTTGGACGGTTAGTGGCAATATTATTAGTCCGCGACTGTTTCACGCAGTTTCTATGTTGACTGATGGAAGCGTGCTATTTGCTGGTGGACAAAATAGGGAGTATATGTTAGCGAGTGCAGAGTTGTATGATTCATCAACTGGATCGTGGACAAGTACTGGGCATATGAGTACGGCACAAAATTTGCACTCTGCATCTGTATTAGCCAATGGAAGAGTGTTAATTGCTGGTGGAAGTGGTCCAAATGGTTCTTTAAATAGTGCACGCTTATATGATCCATCAAAATGGTCATGGGCAAAAACTGGTAGCATGAATATTGCACGACATGCTCACATTGCATCTGTATTAACTAATGGTAAAGTGCTACCTGTTGGTGGATTAAATGATGGTCACCTTTCTAGTACAGAATTGTACGATCCATCAACGGAATTATGGACAGAAACTAGCAGTTTGAGCGATGCACGATTTTGGTACACTGCATCTGGTTTAGCCAATGGAACACTATTAGTTAGTGGTGAAAATGGTCTCAGTGGGTCATGGAAAAAAACTGGCAGCATGAATAATGCACGAGTTTCTTACACTGTATCTGTATTAAAAAAATGGAAAAGTGTTAGTTGTTGGTGGAATGCATAATGGTGGCCTTTTTGGGTGTAGAATTATATGATCCATTAACAGAATTATAGAAAAAAATCATGAGTTTGAGTACTAAACGGTGGTTTCACACCGCATTTGTGTTAACAAATGGAAAAGTTTTAGTGGCTGGTGGAAGCACTGATTTCAATGGCCTTAATAGTGCAGAACTCTATGGCCTATCAGTCGAAGTTTGTACAGATGCTAGCAGCAATAATACTATGCAAATGAAGAATACCGTACCGATATATCAAACAATGATAATATCTTATCTTCTGATGATCGTAATTATTTTGATTCAAATAATACAAAATTATTTTTATGAACATAATTACGTTGATATGACTTTCATTGTAGTAAAACTTTCAATTGATTTCTGATGTTCATTATAGCCAGTTATTCTACTCTGTTAAATGAGAATAATCTCTTCGTTTCGGAAAGATACGATTCTGAGTATGCCACACTTTGCTAAAAACCTAGTTCCGGTGAGGAAAGAATCATCGAAGAAACGTTTCGATGGCTCTGCTAGGGATGTTTTCCTTTTCAACGATAGGGTTTCCGCAAAGTACAATATATTCGAGATTTTTTTCCAAAGTACAATGCTTGAGTAATCGGCTTGTCCGCGTAACGCGACACTTCGCTGATCAAGTTTTGAAAAAATTCTTTTCCGAGTTGGACAGATCTCAGTGGGGTACTAGATGCAGTTTTTTACGCTGATTACGAATTTGGTATTAATTTTGTATAAAAATCAGATTTTGAGATCGAAAACTGGATTTTAAAGTTTTCAAAAACTGTATTTTGGATTTTTTAACCAAGAAATTTTTTCAACAAAGGTCAAGAGACATACCATTCGATGCAGAATTAAATTCTCTACAAAATGGTCTATTTAGTTTTGACTTTGGCAGTTTAGAACAAATTGGAGACTTCGATATAATTCCGAACTTCCTGCTCAGTTTATGAGCTCTCAGATCGATGTATCAATCTCATTTTTGCACAGGGGATTGTCTACATAGAAAACAGTAACATTTATAAAAATCAAGTCATTCTGAGTACATTAAGTGCCTCAAAATTGGTCAACAAAAAACTGTGTAACAGCGTTACGTTTGTTTTTTGCATTTTTTATCTGAGCAAAAATGTTTTAGAGAAAATCTTTTTTACTGCCTGAAAGCCTATTCAATGCTCTACAAAAATGACTCTCGGAGCATTACATTTGAAGAAATGGTTTCGCAAGAATTTAGAGTTTTCTTGGCGGCACTGGAAAAAAAGGGTCCTTTTATGTAACAGCGTTACGCCATGCTAAAACCTTTCTAGATGCCTGAGACTTCAGTCAAAAAAGGCCATTTTTATACGATAAATAAAGTTCGATAAGCTGCGTCGAATGACGTTTGAGCGAACATCCTAACTCTTAAACTTTTCGAGATAGTTGAAGAAGAGTGTGTCAAAAACGTAACAGCGTTACGTTTGGACAAGCCGTAATACTTTCGTTGAAAAGAAATGTTTGTTGTAGTTTTTTCACTGCTTGTCGAAACTCGAGTTTATCTGGATTATTAATAAAAAATCAAAGAAGGAACTACGAAATAGGAATATCATAATACATAAAGTGACACTTGAAGAAAAGTTCAAAGAGGGTATAGATAGAGAAATAAAGTATGTCAAACACGATACGCACACCTACACCCTAGAACGATCAACTTTCTGTTCACTGATCCATCGTCTTTACCTCTTTTGGTCTATTTAGTAATTGTCTGAAACTTATATTTGTCATATGGCATTATTTGATATTATAAGTAATTCTTGCATTCGATAAATTATTGATAAATAAAACATGTTTGATATTTATTTTCAAATTTCTGAGCAAGAACAAAATAACTGAATACAAGTTAGCATGAGTATAAGTTAGAGTAAAAAAGTAAAATTATATTTGTGGCATGGTCGAAGATCTTTCAACAGCAATAAGCTTGGCCAATTTGAAAGCAAATTTTACAATGATAATCTATAAAGTAAAAGAAGTATAACATCAATAGAAATAAATGAAATAAAATATTTACATCAAGAATAAAAGTTACAATGTATACAAAGGCACAATAAAAAGCACCAATTTGCGTACGAATCATGAGACTATCATGCTCTCTATAAGCCGTTGAGTTTGGTGCAGTTCGAGGTATGGCACCAAAAATTATAAGAACTACAATTATAATACCAATACTAATCATAACCATTTCAAGTACGATCAGCGAAGCAAACTATAATTCGAAAGTGAAAATGTAAGTTTTAATTAAAAGATTTTATTCACAGAGAATTAATCCAAAATGTTGTTTTATCTATTTCACTATGTATAAAAATAGTTTTTATTTAAAGCTTTTTAAGAAACAAAAATATCCATCAGAAAAGAAAAGGAAACATGCATATGAAGATTTGTTTCCCAATTATGTTCTATTCGAAATGAGATTAACTAATTGTTTCATTTCGTTTTTTTGTTTATAAGATCTTAGATACAATATGGATAGAATAGTTAAATCCATCAATACTCATGTTTGCTTCTATGTAAGATATTTAGTTTGAAAAAAGATTTGACTCATTAGTTGATGAGGTTTAGTTAATAGAAGTGAAATTCTAAAAAGTTATTTAAGTAAAAATAAAATCTATTGTTGAAGTTAAAACAAAATCGATTTAGTTTAAATATTTTTATAAGAATTGCAAATATAAAAGAAAAAGAAAAACAAGAGACAAATACATACTATTCGTAAACCAGTTTCATAATATCGACGAGCCACGAATAATCCAAAACTGTAAGCAATAATTAAACTAAGAAATTCAACAAGCTCCGCTACAGGTCCAGTTTTAATTAAACAAGCATTGCTGCTATTTCCAAAAATCATACTAATTGCTTCGAGTATACACAAACACTAATAGATTAATAAATAATATTAATGAAAAATAGATTCTTTGAATATACTGTGATTAGCATGCAACGAGTTAAGTTTCTTGTTCATATTTGCACATGAAGAATACGTTCGATTAATTCGAACAAATCTTTTCTGTTATTGCTCATTATCTTAGATCTGTACTCGAAAATACTTTGATTTATCTAGCTGAATATTTACAGTGAATAAAAAATAGAACTCACAATACAAGCACAAAGTATGATGGAGAGAATTTGGCGAGTTCGTTGCACTTGAAGATCTTCGTTCAATGAGATTTTTATTAACATAGATATGTTAGAATCACTCATTATATCCACCTTTTTGCGTTCTTGTCCTTGTTGCATTTTGATAATGCGTAAATAAGTCTTGACAATAAATGTAGAAGAATACAAAAATAGAAGAAAAAACTAGGCCAACTGTTAGTTTTTCTTCCTTCTACTAGGTGATATATTGTATAGAACATCGAAAAAAAAAATAGCATGTAGTAATCGTCTCAGTGCATTTATATGCGAAGATAAACAAACGCAATTCGTGGGTATTATTCAGTATAAGAATGGATAAGAAATTAACTATTACCAATGTCATCAGAAGATACTAATGTCTGACATAATCAAAAAAAAATTTATGTTTTTCTTGAATTTAAAACGTTTTATGTAAACATTGAAAATATTTTTTCTCTTACTAGTTTTTTTTTCTTTACATAAATGCAATAGAGATCGTTCTCAAAATAGATTCTATCGTTATATTGTGTCCTTTGGTTATTGGAAATTCTTGCATTCAATTATGAATTGAGTATAGCCTTCATTATATTCGAATCACTAAAACAATATTCTGAATCCTGAAGTAATACTTTATAAAAAAAAAAAAAATAGTAATGAATTTGATATACTTTATGTATTAGAAACGACACAAATTTGTGACAATTTTCAATGTTTTATTGCATATATATGTCATTATAGTTCAATTGATTTAATGTTGTTTATCCGCTAAGTAACAATCTATAAAAATGGATTTATAAATAACTAAACTCAGAAAGACTAGATGAATTAAAACTAAATTAAACAATATAAATACTATAATATTTAATACGCATTTAAACTATTCCTGAGCAACACTTCAGTAAGGCTCTTGAGGAGTGTTTATTCGGTTTGTCATGTTAGTCAGAAACGATAAAAATAATGTTCATAATTTTCGGATCCGTTTAGATTTACGTCCTGTTCAGTACTATCTAAGCATAAAATCAAGATAGACTGTACTATGTAAACAGAGACGAGTATAAAACTAATACGAGTCCTACGACGCGACACAAATATATAAAGATCAGTTACGAGAACAAATTCTTTTTAGTTTTTGAGTAATTAAATTCAACATTCAAGTTTTATATGTGTAACACGTTATAGTGTACTGAATGGATGTATTGGAAAGGCTATACAAAAACAACTCCATGGCTATAGTATGTTTCTATTTAAGATCTAGTTGCATTTTAGATTTTTCTCGGAGAAAACTTATTGTTTTGGTTTATTAACGTCTTCAAAAGAAATCGTAGAGCAGGTATATGGAGCTACTGGGACAATCTTTAGATTTTGATCAATGATGATAATAATACTATTCAAATGAGGTTAACGAAAGTCTTTATTCGTTTTCTAGCTCTACAGATAAATGATAATAGTAAGTTAAACAGTCATGCTTAATCGTCAGTAAACATTTTTCAAAATTGTTGACGAATGTTCTCTAGTAACAATTCAAGCTCTTTGGCATCTTTGCCAAGTAAATCGAAAAGATGTTTGCGAGCTTTTTGCACTGTACCATGCCACATAATCGACATTGTGGCAAAACGCGTTTCAAGTACAACAATAATAATGGCCGAAATAAGAATTTGTTTATTGTTGAATGGTGTAAAACTTGTCAATGGTTTTCCAGTCAAGAGTTCTATGTCGTTCGCATCCAAATCCCATAAACCATCAAATTTTTGTTTGTTGATCAAGTAGCGAACAATATTTTCATCGTCTATAGGCCATACTTCATCTTTGACTCTTGTAAAGCGATCCTGCGGGAGTGAAATATTGCTAGAGAGAACTCTGTCGCAAACGCGATGCGATGAATTGTCGTCCTGTAGATTAAAGTCAAGAGATTTATCCATGGAATATTCTGAAAATAAATTTACTTGAGATATCGATGCAAAAGCATAAAATTTCATCTTACCATACTGAGGTAAACCAATCTCCATAGGCCTCTTCTGGTTTTGCAATGACGTTGCATGATGTAACACCATCTTATATGGCATACTACACAAACTACGATTCATACAAAACGGTTCCTGTAAATGTTGATCATCGGCTGATATTTGAATTGGTACTTCACGCAAGACCATATCGGCATTGCTGCCATTCATTCGTTTTTCAACACCAATAAAAGCAGTGTGTGGACTTAAAATCTGATATTTTAGTGAAAGATCAATAATGGATTTCTTTGTCATTCTTTTCTCGTCGGTTGTCGTGGTTAGTGTTGGCGATGGACGAGTTTTCCCAAAACAACTCAGTAGCAATTCTAATTTTCTCTTCTCAATCGATAACGGCGATTTCGAATGTTGCAATTCGAGAATGAGTGCTTTGGCAGCGAGTCGAGCAATGATTCCATTCATGTTCACATTCGGTATACAATCAATTTTCACTTGGCCTAATCGAATTTGATCGTTGCGTAATTCGACACTCGATTTGTCATTAAAGACAAACATTGGATCATTGGCAAGTGCATAAACAATCAGACGATCATTAACATAGACTGGTGGTATGTTTGTTGGAGCAGTCATAACAGTAGTACCGAGTTTCCATTCCACTTGTATGTTTGTTATACAAGATTGCAGAGCTTTTTGTAACTGTTTACCAATATGAACGTCAACATTACTGTTAGGTGGAATAAAAACAAAACGTCCATTTGTTGCTCGAGCAAGACCTTTGACTAGTGAACGACTTGGTGAATGACCCAAACCAAATGAAAAGATCCGTGTAGAAGTAGCCATCGAGCGACATAGATCGAGTACTTCGTTGACATTTGAAATTTCTCCATCTGTCAACAGAAATATTTGTCTCGAACGACCTGTTTGTGCAGGATGTTCTTCTAACCACAGAAGTGGTTGTAACTATAATAGAGACAGAGAATCAGCTGTTTTAAGATATAAGCGTTAAGACTAACCAATTCAGTGCCACCCATATTTGCCCATAACTGATTGATAAGCTGTTCTGCTTTTTGAACATTTTTTTCATTGTAAATGGCAGTTATATCGTTGAATAATGCCTGATGAGTTGATCCGAATCGAATGATATTAAAGTGACAATTTAGCGGAAGACTCTTGAGAAAGAGCAACATTGCTTCACGTGCTAATCCAATCTTATTCTCATCTTCCATCGATCCACTACAGTCGATAACAAAAATAAATTCATTGGTCGTCTCTACATTGTTCATCGCATGTTGACAATCTTCTTCAGTTGGTGTAAATGAAACCATAACAGCACCTGGTTCCACCGCAATAATGGTATTTGAACGATTGCTAGCTAACTCAATATCTAGTAAGATATCTCGATCTAGATGTGTGTTTTTTTGAGCAAATTCGATGACATAGACATTCTCTTGGTCGACTTCAATCTGGATAGGATGAGATGTCGAACTAACTCGAGAGACATTGGTTTTCTCTATCCGACAGCAAAATTCAATTGTGTATAGAGTTGTTGAAACATATTTTGACGTGGTACCACCTGGTGAAACGATTCCACCTTCATTTGGATCGTATCGAGGTGCAATAGTCGTTGGAACAACAAATCGTATCCGACTTCCATTTTGAACAAGATCCAGTTCGGAGACGTACGATATATAAATGTGACATTCTTTACCAGCTGGTAGTGCACCAACATTGATTATAAAATTATCTTGAGATTTTTCATCTTGTTCAAGTAAATATGCACCATAACCATATTCAAGAGCATCGTTGTATTCTCGTTGTGCTTCTTTTTTTTCTTTCAATTGTGCAATAATTTCTCGATCATCAATTTGAGCAACAAATGAATAGATAGCTGCTTGTTCTTCTATTGGAAAACAATACACTGCTTCGATCAGTTGTGTCTCATCATTACGAAAAATTTGTTTGATTGTTACATCGGCAGCAAACGATTTTATATATGCTTCGACGTTCAGTTGTTTCAATGGCACGTATTGTTGTCCTGGGTGTGAGTGTGAAAAGGAAGAGTCTTGTTTGATTTGGAGCATTGTGAAGAATGATATCAGTGCTGAAATTACTCTCTTAAATACCCACTGCTTACATACTTAAGATAACAGATTAATATCAAAAAAGAACGAAGAATACCACTATGTGATTCAATGAGAAGAAATCGTCGTTGATAGAATCTTGCAAAGAATGACGAGCACCAGTGCAGCGAGTAATACGATGATAAATCAGTTTAATGAATGCGAGAAGCGACGTGTTTTGTTTGTGCACATGGTCAATTGCGATTTATAGTATTTTAAAGTGCTGTGAAAATATTTGAGCATATTGTTTTTTTAATGATTTATATGTCGTTAGATAGAGCTCACAAAGCTGTGATTTGACGAACATCGAAGAGTAGTTGTAAAACAATAAACATTTATTTTAGAAGAAATGATTAAACAAAACAGTTCTCCATCCAAATTTGAGATAAAAGAAACCATAGTGATATAGTGCTTTTCTGCGAATGTCTACTTTCTTAAGAAGACTAAAAATTAAAAAAAAGTCATTTTCTCTCATAAATAATGTCTACGCTGAGTCATGCTTTCATGATAATGAAAGTGTCTCTTAACCTACTAATTTTCAGTTAATATCGTGTATTATTTCCAGAACACAAAACTGTATGTTGATTGAAGAAGTTAGAGATCAATGTGAAGAGTAGGCCCACACTCATACCCACTCAATTAAAACAAAAAATCACTTAAGAGGTTTTATTGAAGAAAACTGATGTCCTCCATCTGCCGTATATTCAGAAAATCGAAAATAAGGGAATATGAATGCCGCTCATAATCAAATATCTTTGAGAAATAAGTTTGGACATGTACAATCTTTGTGGAATTCAGATTTTTCAATTTGATTTCAAGCTAAAATATACAAAAAATCATCTTTTAGTTTTAAGTTAGAATCAATCTGAAACACACATTTACAAACTAATCTTCTTTAAATTCATGTTTATTTTGATGAGAGCGTTACATCCATTGTTTCTAAGCTTTTAGTTCCATGTTTTGGGCATAAGTAAATTTCAATGATACTAAGAAATCTCTAAGAACACTTGTATGTATGATATTTTTGCTTCCAAAAGATTATCAAATCTCTGCCAAAAAAAAATTAGCACTTCAACATTTTTTTTGTTTGTAATCTGATGAAAAAAAATTGAATAGCAACTATCTGACTCTTGAATCTTTTGTTTATCATAATTTAGTTTGTCTGAAAATTTAAATTCTGAGTAATGAGTGTCTATGATTAGGTTTTTTAAAAAAATTCAATATGTGAAGTCTATAGAACTATAGAGTATAGACATCTGATATATTAGACTTCAATAATTTGTGAAAATTGAATTAAAACAATTGCTGATTAATTCATTCGAGACGAAGATGGCCTTGTGACCAATTCTTTTTCTCAAAACTTAGCTTCTGAAAACATCATTTTATACTAATAACAAGCATCCCATAGCTCTCTCGCAGCTGAAATCTACAATCTAGACTACTAACCTCGTATAGATATATCACAAACTTCAATTAGTCGAATAAAATAATAAGTTTAGAAATATTGGCTCATATGAAAATAGTCAGTGATCGGATACTACTTGTGTCTCGGATTAGAAAAAAAAGTATTTCAAGATTTATTCGTATTAAATCTAAATAGTCTTCAATAGTTATCTTTCATCTGATTGAGCAGATGCATATCTCATCGATCCTTATTTTGTTTTTCATTAATGTAGTTTATAACATAATTCGGTAAAAAAAGGCATGGAAATTTTACAATTTTTAGTTACAATGTACACAAATCTTTTTCGTGATGACCGATATTAGTTCGGTACGTCTCTAGTACTGACAGCTCCTAAACAACCCTACTTAAGGTCCAAAAGCATAAAAAGTGCTTATGTTTGATCGATTAAACACTATCTCGAAAACAACCAAGGCTTAGTCACTTTTTTTCACTACGCTCGAATTTATTCACGGTCACGCCACTGTAAAGATTTTTTGCACGATCACTTTATTAAATTAATGTCTGTTTGAATATTTATGAAACATTGCATACAATAGTTTTTTGAATATACTCTGAGTAAGTCAAAATAAGAGAAGAACACCATATAGGCATAACTTAGAAATAAACTCTGTCACATCATCTAAATGCGTATCATAAAAGGAGAAAACAAAATTTGAATTTCCGAAGTAGAAGAACACTTACACCAGTATATAATCATTGATCAATATTAAGATTTGAACTTTCACTTTGTTTTCAATTGAAAGAGTTATTGAATTATTATCTATTTTTATATTTTTTGTATTAATATCTTTTTGTCTATCAAAATAATATAATGATTGATTTATTATTGTGTTGTACCGTCCGACCGAAGCGTTCTTAAAGGAAACACTCATCCAACACAAATAATTTATGCAAAAAAAAAAGAAAGAATGCTATAGGTATGGATATGTTGACTCTCTTCATCCACAGCCTCACATTGCGATATAAATTGTCCGATATAAGAGAAAAATGTTTATCTCTTAAGTCATGTAAGTCGTACGATTAAGTTAAACACGTCATCAAATGATTCATAATATTCTTGAATTAATTTCTCTGAATTCGATTCAAAACAAGAACTGAACTACTGCTGCCGAAATATAAAAATAGATATTTAAATTTAAAAAATTGCCACCGTTCCAAATTAGTTTTTCGAGATATTTTTGCTTAGTTTATTTTCAATAAGTTATATATCATTGTTTTCTTTCTTTTTCATTTCAAAATTAAGAAAATTTTCGGTTCTCACCAAAGAAACAAAAGTTAAATATTGTCCGTCGCCGATGGCGATAACAAAGGAAAAAGGTTACAAAAAATTCAGTCACCAACGATCAATGCATCAGTTTATACCTCAATTTATAGTCGCTTTTTTGGATAAAAATATAATATCTAACAAAATGTCATTGAAAATCAAATGCCGTGAATTCCATTAACTTAAATCACTTCTGTTTCAAATTGTCATATATTATACAGTTCACTGAACTAATTGACATAATAATGGTAATTATAAGTTTTAAGTATATCATTAGTTTAAATAACATTTATTTCGAAAAATAGAAAATAAATAAATACTTTGTACAAAATTTTTTTTCATCAATCAAATTATTGATATTATATTTATACTTGTAGAATATTTCGTTTCACAGACACAGGTATAAAAAGTATTAATACTTACATTTTTTAAATAATACAAAAAAAAAGAAAAGAATTTCGATACCGACATGTTCTTTTTTTTTTACTATTTATAGATGCATACAATTTAGATGATTTTTCTTTTCGTTCGATGTATAAAAATAAATGAGACACAGTCATCTATCCTATGTGAGCATCGAAGCATAACCAAGTTACTCTTCATTATTTTTTCGATTGCTATACTATAGTTGTACGCTTCTGTTGACTTTCGTTCAAATGAAGATCGATCGAAATCTTCTCATTACTATTCAATCATTATTACCGATTCAAATATTTATTGGTTATTGTTTTGTTATTAGTGGATTATTTGTAAATCTTGTTCAACTTCTTACATGGATCTTTATTCGACCATTTAATAAAAAATTATATCGTCAATTAAATTATCATTTAGCAACATTAATATGGAGTCGTAAGTAGGAAAAAAAATTAATTTTTTAATTCATAATAAAAATTATTCTTGTTTTGTAGAATTAACTTTTCTTTATTCATGGTGGTCAAATTCAGATTTAAAAATTTATGCTGATTCAAAAGATATTGACTATCTCCGACAGGAATATGCAATATGTCTTCCTAATCATCGATATGAAATTGATTGGCTTGTTGCATTAGTATTTGCTCAAAAGCGTGGTTTATTAGGAGTAGATTTTAGTTTTATATTTAATTCATTTTAAAATTATCTTTTATTGTCGATATAGGGTACAAAAATCGTTGGAAAACATTCCCTTAGTTTAATACCAGTTCTTGGTTGGTCATGGTTTTTTACTGAATCAATTTTTTTACGTCGCATATGGGAAAATGATAAGAAAATATTAGAAAATGATATTCAAAAATTGCTCGATAATTATCCAGATAATTATTGTTTTAATGTATATGATATCTATTTTAAATTAAATTATTTTTTTTTTTTATAAGAAAATTTAATGTTTTTCATAGATAACTATGACTTGTGAAGGTACTAGATATACAGAAACAAAACGATTAGAAAGTATGAAATATGCACGTGAGAAAAATTTACCTGAATTAAAATATCATATATTACCACGAACGAAAGGTTTAATAATGATTATGCAAGGTGCAAAAGGAAAAAGTAAATTATTTGAAAATCTGTTTGTTTTTTTTTATTTTATTATGTCGTCTTTTTTTTTTAGTACCTGCTGTTTATAATTTTATGCTTGGTTTTTCAAAGGATAGTGCTGCACCTAAACTTCGTACCTTATTGAATGGACATTCATGTAAAGCTCATATGTATTTGAAGTAAATTAATAGGAACAAAAGATATTTTATATCCAGTGATTGCTTTGTTTTTAGACGAATTCCTATGTCAGAAATTCCATATCAAGATGATGAAAAATGTGCAGAATGGATTCATAAATTATTTCAAGAAAAAGTAATCATATAAAATTTTTTCTATAGTAGATATAGACTTTGAAATGATTTCTTTTTCTAGTATTTATTTAAATAAAACATAAAAACGTATGACAGTCATTTCCGAAGAATCTAGATGTATTTTAGCTCAAACTAGTAATATTTACTTTTATAAAAACAGAGATGGCTATTTATCCTATAGTGCATCTTTGATAAAAGTTTCATCTTAAATGATCGAAATGTTGTCGAGTTATAACAAAATAATTGTTCGGAATGAATATAAGACTCATTTAATCATCTGATTACTTGTGCTCATCATCTCGAGAAACGAAACAAAGAATAACATGAAGTTTTCAATCAACAAAACTAGTCAACGAAAATATATTTCAAAATTTTTTATCGTACTTTTTTCTCAAAATATTAAGCTAAGATATTCCTCAGGATTCAGCTAAGAATATGAATTTTATTAGAAATTTTTTTAAACAATGTCATACATATTCTGAGCTTGTTAAATGTTATTAGGGGCAAAAGAATAGCTAAGTAAATAATAATGGTTTTTCACTGCACTTTGCGATGGGATTCCAGCTTAATTTCTCGAAAGGTGAAACGTACAATGAAAAACTTTGAAACAAACTACGTGGTTACTCAGTTTTCTATGCTAAAGATGAGAACAGCTTCAAAATATCTCTTATACAACCGAATTCTTTGTTCGTTTGATTAAAAAATCTTTCGAAAATTTTTTTAATATCTTATTTTTTTTTGTTAAGGATCGTATCTATGAACATTTTATTCAACATGATACTTTTGATGGTCTTGGTATATCTCAAATATCTATTCCTCAGAACTATTCTGATCTTTTCATTCAATTCTTCTGGATTGTAACAATTGTTATTCCTTCTCTAATTTGGTTATTCTATTTTATTTTCAATAGTACATTATTTGGTAAAATAATCTTTGCAATAATTATTCTTATTGTTTATATGATTTTACAATGGATGATTAGTACATCTGTGATCAAGACTGATACAAAAATTAAGAAAAATAAATAATTTTTATATTTATTTTTCTTTCACTCATCTCATAATCACTGAATAGAGATTTGCTTTTAATTTTCTTTTTCTGTTCTTACTAGTATTGATAATCGATTAAATGCATAGAATACTCACTCTCATCTAGTTCTGTGCAGTCTTTTCAATATTACGCCAATCAGCTTATGAACTGTCTTTAAAACAAACGAAAATCTTGTTTTTCAACAAATTTATGACTACTATTCTTTAAATTTAGCGTGAGATTTTTTCCGTACGACTCTTGATTATAACAATAGTGAACTTAAATGTAACCATTGCTCTTATTTTCACTCTCATCCTAATCATCAGCCTTCTCAATATCATGGCAGTGTCGCGAATGAAACAATCGTATTACTCAATTCAATTTCATAAACTATTACGTATCTTTCATACCTAAAAACAATGTTTATATAATTTACTTTCACATCAGAAAATGAAAAATAATATTCTATTGCCTTGCTTTAATCTATTAAAAATCAATATTTAGATAAATTCGATAAATGTCGCTAACTTAATAATATTTAGCAATTGTACTAAATTGCTTTTAAGACATGAAACATTAGAAAAGATTGCGACTTCCTCAAAAAACAACTTCTTATGCTTTATTTTTTTAATTACTAATTTTTGAAAATTCACAATAAACTATGATATAAAACACTTTCAGAATACTGAATTGTTTTAGTTAATCTTAAATTTCATCATTTATTTTAATCCATTTAGTTCATCAAAGAAAGAACATATTGTTTTTGTTATTGTTTGACAATTTTGAACAATATTCAAATAAAATTTATGAAATAATCAATAACATATCCATGGCCGATTCTTTTTTTTCTTTTTAACATATATATTGATGATAAAAAGCAAGTCGTCATATACATTCTAATTTTTTCTATGTTCAACTAATTGATCATCAAAAAAAGAATTGTATTAAAACATAATAACATTCAATCATAACATCTTTTTTTTTCATCTTTTTGATTAAATATCAAAATCAATCGTTCTCGGTTTTGTTGAAGACGTAAATAAAATAAAATCTAAATCTAAATCTAAAGTGTGTACACGAAAATTCAAAAATTCTTTACTAGAGTATTTTTCTAATTGGAACAGAATTATTGTCGAGAAGCATTTTCAAATTCAAGATCAATCCAACGGGTTCCAGGGGCGTAACTCGGTCTCTAAGGCAGGGGGGGCGTAACGTCTTCGTTCGTATGAATTCTGCATTAAAATACCCCTAAAAACGCAGTTTTTTCGATTTTTTTGACCAAAAAAACCAAATTTTCAAAAGCACGGAGGCGTCGCGCCCCACCCTATTTACGCTCCTGACGGGTTCTAATCTAAAGAGAACACATCGCTAACAAATTTCTCTTTCTAGATAATTTATGATCAAAGTTAATCATTTCTATTTTTTTTCTCTTTCTCTCTCTTAATTGACGAATGATTCGTCATTAAAATATTTTTTTCACCAATTGTATATGACGAAGAAAAAAGAAGAAAAAAAAAATACATTATCTGTGATCATTATATCTATTTTGTTTATCTATAATCATTTGCAACACTTGTCATCTCGATGAATAAGAAGCCAAGTACAACTAATCAACAACGTACTATTCGAAAAACTTCACCACAAGTTTGTATCGAACATTTTCTTTATTCTATTTACATTCTATGAGCAAAAATACAAGACCAATTCGAAATATATTGAAAATCTTTTATGAAATTTTATTTTTTAACTTAAAAAAAGAAAAACAACCATCCATGCACTTTCTTCAAATCCGTTGAGCTTCAGTAAAAAAAAACAAAACTTCTGATCGATCTCGAAATACTTATGTTTTTTGTCTGAAATATTTTGATCATGTCAATGTTTTATAATTGACTAATGGATTAAGACAATTTAAAATATGATATAAAATAATATAATAACATCCATTTTCAATCTTATATCATTCATTATCGAATGTGTGAAATACACACGTGTGGATGACATCATCTATTATTTCATAATTCTTATTTTAGTTATTCTAAAAGATTAGTTTGAATAGTATAATTTCTTATTTTCTGTAGAATTTAACTATGGAAAAAACTAAACGACGTTATTCACATCAATCAAAAATTTTTTCTACACAACAAGAACCAACATTATTCTTATTTGAACATTTAAATACTACTACTAGTCATTTAAAACATCGACAAAATATATCATTTCGACCACTTGCTACATCAACACCATATGATATTGAACAATCACATTCATATAATAATAATAATGATTCTCCACGTAAATTTATCATTGTATAATTAAAATGCGATAAAGAAAAATTTTTCTTTTAGATTCATTTGTAAGATATCAACGACCATTATTAATTTCACCTGTATGTTGTAGTACACCAAAACAAATTCGTCGTCAACCAATAACAACATCAATAAAACGAAAATTACCAGTTGTTATATCACAACGTCGATTACAATTTACAACAAATTCACAATCATTTATTCGTTATAACAAAGATGAAAGTAAACGAATGACTATGAAAAATGTTAAAATATGGCTTGTATAAATTGAAAATAATAAAAAAAACAAAGAATTTTGTATCTGAGTAATTTTCTATGATTTACTATAATAATGAATATATATTTCTAAACACAGTTGGATATCAATAGAAATCAAGCGGAAAATATACGAGATGAGATACGTATAGGCGTCTTGTCTTGTTTTTTTTTTTTTTTTCGTTTTGGAGAAGTTGATTGATTCTTCTAAAGAGAAGAAGACAGTTGAAGTGGACATAACTATTCTAGTAGGGATAAGTATGTCGGTATCATGCCGGTTGAAATAGAGCGGAAATAAAATAACTATCAATGATTCTTATTGTCTTCATTCAGTTGAAATAATGTCATTTTTAAAATAATAGATAAAAATCAAAATTTTCGTAGGATATACACATCAGGAAACTCTGTAAAGTAATAAATCATTGTTGAATTTAAATTCTAAATCATCAAGAGTTGATCTTATTGAGATAAGAAAAAAAAAACTTCATGTACGCAAAAGTTTTTCTTTTTGAGTTATGTTCATTCAATTTATCGTAAATGTCCGAGTTTTCAATTCAAAATTTGTATAATTTAAGTCTTCAATAGGATTAGTTTCTATTGCATTTCGTAGTATTGCCAATAATGAAACATGAATTTAAGAGCCAAGATCAGATTTTTGTATAACAGAGTTTTGAAAATAATGATGTCTAAGAATAGGACATCATACAAAGTTTGAACAATGTTTTTCTAGGAAAATTTAAGAAGGTTTATAACAATTGAAATATGTCAAAAGTATCAAATCTCAATAGCTTGAGTATTTATTCGAATTGTTTTGCATGATTTGACTCATCATATAATTAGACAAAAACCTTTCATTATGGAGAATATCGATTTTTTGTTTTCATGTGATAACAACAACTCATGCTCATATTCAGAGTTTTCAATAAATAGAACTTTAATTCTAAATAAAACGAATATCATATTTAGAAATAATAGAAAATTTTGTATTGAATAATTTCAATCAATACTTAAAATAAGTTTTTCTCACATTTCGTTTTCTTATAACCTCTTCATTATTACATCGAAATTCAACAAAAACTTGTTTCAAGTATTGAGTATACCGTTCGATGTGAGTTTTTCTATCATATCGAAATTAATGATTCATATCGTTGAATTTTGTCATCATGCAGTAAACTGTAATCTCAAATATATTGAATTTGAATCCGATTGGTGTTGTTTAATAAGCTCGTATTTATTCGACAAAGTTAAATTCATTGATATATTTCTAATTTATATATTTTCGACTGTCATAGTTACAAAATATGAAAAAAAAAACAAGGCGGTAGATGAAGATATTTCTATCTTCCAATTTTTCCCCTGGAAGGAGTGAGTTAAACACGTGAATAAACAAAGAAAAAAAACTTCGTCCCAATTCCATCATTAATACTCATCGCCGACATCCTTCTTATTCACTTCCTTATCATATAAATATTAATTATGTTCACTACTTTAGTTTTTTGTTAATTTTTCTTATTTGTCTCGATAAACGATATAATAAATCGATTGTCTTATTTTGAAAAAAAAAAAAAGAAAATGAAACTTATCTACGAAACAGATATGGATATATTACCATGGACATTTATGTCACGTAATGTACATGATGCATGTGCTGAAGGTCGTACAAATGATATTGAAGAAATGTATCGTGAAGGTGCTGATCTTAATGATTCAGATGAATTTGGAAATACACCATTATGGCTTGCTTATATTGGTGGTCATTTAGATACAGTATTTGCATTACTTGAATTAAATGTTGATATTAATCGACGTACAGGTTCAATATTAGCATCAGATTTTCATCGAGCATGTGGTTGGGCTGATGAAGTTTTTATTGATATATTATGTAATTATAATGCAAATTTAAATCTTACTGATCGTACGTATAAAATAAGAACAATGTTTTTTTGTTTTTAGAAAATTTGAAATTTTCTTTTGTTTTTATTAGGATTTGGTAAAACACCATTAATTTATGCAATTGAATATCGTACATTATTATCTGAAACAACAGAAGAAGATCTTATACATTTATTAATTAGTAAAGGTGCTAATATAAATCATGTTGATATGTCTGGTTTAACACCTTTATTCTATGCTATTTATCGTGGTATACCAACAATTGTAAAAATTTTATTAAATTATAATGCAAATTATAAATATGAAAATTTTCTTGGTTATTCACCATTACGTTATGCACTTGGTTGTTTATCATATTCAAATCCAAATGAAGAAGATATTTATTATCAACGTTTAAATATAGTTGAAATATTACTTGATCAATTTCAATTAAATGATATTGAACTTAAATATGCTATTATTGGTTATACACCAAATATTCCATATTTATTTCCATTATTTGATTTTATTTTTTATTGTCGAATTAAAAAACGTTTTGATTTAGAAAATTTAGCATGGAAAATATTTGAAGAAACACATTGGCCATGTAATATAACATATAGTAATCTTCTTCTAGCACAAAATATATTTGTATTTAATCATAATATTATACATATTATTTATTTTATTCAACGAATGTATATTGAAAATTATAAACAATTAATTATTTTTTATTTACAACGTATTATTAAAGATAAAGAAACAATAAATCGTTTTTTTTTATTACTTTATTGTGCATTTATTGAAATGGGTGGTAATAGGTAAGCAAATTTTTTGTATGATTAAAAAGGATTGATCAATGATGATCTATTTCAAAATATAATGTTATTCTACTTAGGACTGACTAAAAGTTCTGATCATGGTGTTTAAAGGACTTTGTCGGATAAGATAATCTATTCAGAAAGGGAAAAAGGGTGTGGGTATGTAGTCGTCTATCAGTAAATTGACTCTAGTTCCTTCGAAGTCTGATGAAAACAAGATTTACTATATACCATTCAACGCGCGACAAAAAGCTCTACAACATAGTATATTTGGTTTTTCCTTTCTGAATAGATTATTTTATCCGATAAGGTCCTTTAAATATCGTGATAAGAACTTTTGGTCAGCCCTAAGTATTGTTTATGGAATAACATTTCATAGAAATATCATAGAAACCTGCGGTTTTTACCATTCAAAAGAGAAGATTCATATCATATATTTAATAGTGATACGAAAATGACTTATTTGTTCAATATTATTACCTTTAACATCTAGTTTCGAATCATTACCCTAGTGAATGCACTAAATTCAATGTACCTTTTTAGGATAGTTTTTGTTGCTCAGTTTCTAAAGCATTCTACAAAATAAATTTTCAACAAACCAGTAGATTGAACATTTAGAAATATTTTTGTAATAAAATGATAGAAATCCACCGAGTACCCTAAAGTTTCTCCGACATACTTTTAGCAGAAAACTTGAAGTCAATGCACTCACTAGCATCATAAAAAGTTACATTATTATTTTTTTAAATCGACTTTAACATAAAAAGAAAGAGAATAGAGATAGAAAAATATGTTGGGAATGTTTTTTTTTTGTTTTATTAAGTTTATATGTTGAAATGTTAAAATATTTACTTGAAAATCAACGAATTTATTTATTTAAACAACGTCGAGATACAATAAAAACAATTTTAGTATTATGTCAACAAGCACCTATTCGTCTTTTAGCATTATGTCGTCGAAAAATACGTCAATATATAAAATCATCAATTGATCGACGAATTGAATTTATTTGTAATTTACCGAAAAGTCTTCAACAATATTTAATAATTGATGAATTAACAACATTTATAATATCACCAACAAGTAAACGATTATTTTCTTTAATTGAACAATCAATTTCTTATATTAAAACACCAATTATAAGTTCAAATTCAACTCTATCGAATAAAAGTAATTCAATATCATCATTTAATGAACTCTGTTCGTAGTATTATCATTGTATCGAATTAATTTAATGTAGAAGAAAGATCGAAAGGAAACATATCGAAAAAAAAGCTATGTGTCTAATTGATAGATATTAATGGAAATAACTAGAAAAATAACTAATATACAGTTACTAGTCAATCAACAATCTTCAATTATTTCATTTTATTAATTCGTAAAGAAGATCTTAAGAGAAAACTTCGCCAAATGTCAGATTGCTTTTCGACTAAGACGATGCGTGTTTGATGATTAATAGAAAAGTTTAGTATGGTTTACTTTTCCGAATCTTCGTTCTTGAAATATCGAAAATTTTTCATAAACTAAGTCCTTAACAAGATTACTTGATTGTGCAAGTATTATCTATTGAAAAAAATCAATGAACCTTTTTATATTACGAATAACTAAAGCATGAAAGTATCTACCGATCTGTGAAATTTTTCAATTAGATGTTCAAGTTATAAGCATTCTTCTCAGATCCCGTCATTGGTTAATTGATCATCGGTCGGTTTGAAACAAATTGACATGGATGAATTTGATCAATTACGGGGTCTAGGAACAACGCTTATAACTTGATAAAGGAATCACCTAGAAAAGTCTTGATTTTTTTCTATCAAGGGTTGATAGAGTTATCCGTTCTTTTGCTAAAACTGAAAATTGTAAATCGTTAGATACTTTTATGCGCGAATTATTTGTAATATAATAAAGTCTATTGAGTTTTTCAATGGATAATAATTGAGCAATCAACTCATCTCATTAAGAACTTTGTTCGTGCAAAGTTTGAAGACAAAACTTGATTTTCTATGTGATCACAATCTTTTGTTGAAAAATCTAATAAAATTTCGATATCTTGATCGTTAGTTCTTATTAGATGATTATATTTTTAATAACTATGAAATACTGAAAATGTACATTTAACGAATTTTCATCTGTAAATTTCATGAGTATTGTCCTATATACTAAACACAATTTGTCTTCGTAGTCAAAATTTTCTTAAGCATTTTTCAACTATTTTTCCTTTCGATCTTTCTACAGCTAACCATCGAATTGATTTGTTCTTTTTTTTTGTTGAAATTTTTTTTTATTAATAAACCAGAACAAAAAAAAAAAATAGAAATTTTAAATATTATAAAGCACAATCAAATTATTACAAAATTGATCATTATTTTGTATTATCTTCATGGGAAATAATGAATAGATTTGATGTTTGAGGTGGAGTAGTGACCTATTAGAAAGAAAAAGCAAAGCAAATTAACACTAAAATTGATTAATTATTTAATAAATGTCATATATATATATATATATCGTGCAAAGGTTAGATTTTCAAAAAAACAAAAAAACGTTTATATGTTAAGATATTATGAGGCAACCCAACCTACTTATTTATCTCTAAAAAGTATATAGATATGAAGTTTTGTAACATCTAGAAAATTGAAGAAACTTACGATTGAATCAAGTACATGACTGGTTTGTTCAACATCTTGAAATGCTTGTCGCCATGCTTCTCGTTCCTATTAATTAAAGAATTTATATATTGATAATTATTAACATTCATAAACAAATATACCTCTTCATCCATACGTTCATATTCTTGAAATTCAGCATAATATTTTGGTTTTGTTATACCAAAAAACCAAGCTAATTTTTCTCCTGCCACATCACATATTTCATAACCTTTTTTTGCTGAACGTTTGGTATAATACCACATCCATGGAAGCCATTGAAGTTGACTCTATAGAATATAAATAATAAATAATATTTCAAAATCTATTTGATTTGAATAATAGGATCGAGCGAAAGTATTATTATTTAATCATTCTTTTTAACTAATAAAATTTCAATAAGAGTTGTTTGTTATGATCAACTGTAGAAAAAACTGAACTTTTTTACGAGTGAAATTTTCAGAACATTGAAAAACTCATACAATCTATTTATCGAAAAATTATTAGTTTAGCTTTTTCCCATTAGCCATAAAAAGAAAGTCTATTGCAGTATTATTATACAAGAAGGTTAACTGTACGATATCTGTCCTTGATCTATCTTTTCTAAACTTATACTTTAACATATAACGAATATACATCTTTCATTGCAAACATCTCAATACGTTGGAAGTCTGACAATGAAGCATATGGTGTTGAATCCTTTGATTTACAATATATGCAAATCAATCATGGCAACAACGTTTCCTATTAAGATTCCATTCTACAGTAAAAACCTTCGTAACTCTATAGAGAAGACCGATGAGTTCAAAACTTTCTAAAGTTATTCTATTCTCAGAACCTTTTCTCTAAATCGAATTTCTGATTACTCTTGCATTATGCTCATAGAGCTAAAACTAAAAAATACATATCAAATTAACTCACTGTATCAATTTGTTCTTCAACATTTGGAATTGGTTGTTGTGGTTCATCCAATTCACTATCATCACTTTCATTATAATGTTCGTCTACAGTTGATAATTGAATATCAACTCTACCATTATTATTTGTCATCTTAAACAACAATGAAAAATAAAATATATAGGTTAATAAAAATAAACTAAACCTTATTGAAATTATTAGTATTGTCCCATTGCCTTTTTTATTATTTACAAAAAAAAAAAAAAACAAAAAATTAGATTGTAACAGTAAAAAAAAATAAAACACCATTTGAATTTACTCTCGACGTTGAAATTCAACAACAACAGTATTAGCAGCCATATCATAACTTGTTTGACGATTTTGTGATGTTAATAAAGCAACAATAACAGCAGGAAATAAAAATGTTGCCATAAGTGTTTTAAATGATGAACGAGTTAATGCTCTAAAATTAAAATAATATATATATATCAGAAAAAAAAAAAGAACTAAATTAAATATTATATTAAAAATAAAACTTACGCTGCACTATCAAGTATTGTACCAGGTTCAATTGTAACATCACCATTTTCTTGTATTTGAAGATGATCACATTTAAGAACACGTAAATGAAATAAACGTTTACCGGGTGTTGCACCATAACGTGTAAGACAAAAACTCTATCACAAAAACAAAAAAAAGAAAAACAAATTATTATTATTCATTTTAACAAAATCAAATTCAAAAAAAAAGAATTTAACCTCAAATGCAATACTTCCTATGAGATATGCAAGTTCAACACAAATAAGTTCAAGTGGAAATGATAAAGTTTCATCATAAATTAAACTTGAAATCATATAATTAAGTGTAAGTCGACTTGCATCAAATAAATGAAAATAATTTGCAAGAATAAATATAATAAGAATTCTTTTAATAAAACAAAAACAAAAACATAATTATACAAAATTATAATTGAAATAAATTTATTTACTTAAATGCATGTAAAAGAATACAATCAATAGCTTCAGCTAGAAAACGACGCCAAATTGATGCAACTTTTAAACGTGCTAATTATAAAATAAACAAAAAGATATTTTTATTATTCATAGAAAATTTATTCTAACCATTTCGAATATCTGCTAATGGATCAACAGGTGTCGGTGGTGGTACTGAATGAATTGTTTCAGTCGTCGTTGTCAAAAGATTAACACCTGTCAAAAGTGGTACTTGTTGAACTAATGAATTTAACATCATCATACTTAAGAAGAAAAAAAAAAACAGAAAGGATTTGTTTTTTTTTAAATGTTAAAAAATATAATTATATTTACTTATAATAAGTCACATAACTAGTATTCCATGCATAATATGCTTCTTGCCATTTGCCTATCAATTTAGAATATTCATCAACTGTCATCTTTTGTGGTTTATTTTCCACAGATGTTGTTGTAAACTCACTACTCATATTACGTTTTTATTTTTATATAAATCGATAATGATTGTAAAGAATGCAAATAAGGCCTATAGACAAAAATCCACGGTCTTTACATGTAATGGGTTCTTTTTCAAACCATTAATATCGATGACAATCGATAAGAAATGAATAACAGTGACATCTACCGCTAGGCAATCAAATGACAAATTTCAATGTACGGCGGCGTTCGGACGACTCTCATTTCGAAGAGAACTTCTTACTATTTTGTATGAGAGAAAGCGTTTTTCTTTTAATTTTAACTTAATTTTATTTTTTGGATACTGAAATATTTTAGGCAATGTGTCCTAGAAAACCTATGATTACTTTGATGTTGTAGATCGAATACAAAATCTCTCTTTCTCATATTCGAAAAAGAATATTTCTATCCATAGAATTAAATAGAAATGCAGTTTACTAGAATGAACACTATTCAAAAGAAATTCGTTCAGATCGCTTGATTTCATTATTATATTCATGGCTACCATTGCTGTAAGCATAGAGAATGCCTTCTTGAATGTTTTCTATAAGAAAACAGAATGTCATATTAACGAGACGAAAACGGATGCTATCGACTTGATTATGATATTTTATTCTCACGTTTAAATAAGTATTTTTTTTTTTACTTTTGCTTCTTGAGATCATCGCGACAAACAATGACAATATTTGATGTCTACGTTGAGAAAGAAGGAAAGCTAAACGTCTTGCAACAAAAAACCTACATTAAGTAGTTAGTTAATTTATCGTTTGATTTTTAATAAAATTTAATCTCAATGAATTTTAAAATGTCAATCAAATATTGATTATCGTCACAATAAAGAATAATTTAAAAATATTATCGATTAAACGACAAATAAAATCTTGATTACTTGAAAATAGTCTTTTGTTGACTTAGTTTGAATGAAGTTTAATTGAAAAAGAATATGTTTTCGCAAGGAAGAAATAGCTTACTTCAGCACTTCCGCAGGACTTCTTGTATTTCCTGTACTTTGGGAGACTACGGAGTCCACAGAGTTCATGGAGTCTAGTCGTAATACGGGAGTACATCGTTTTCTCCTTGTAGCGGAATCAACTGTTCTGCTTCTTTTCGGTTATATTTCAACTATTAACACTTAATAAAGAGGAGTCTATTAAAAGATTTTCGTCAAACATTTATCTGCTTGAGCAGAACATAGTACTCGAGATCTTCTATAATAGAAGGATGACAAATATTTTATATATAAATTCATGGTTTTCTCTTTAACGAATAATAGTGTTTTGTTTACGTAGTGTTATTCTTAGATTAAAAAATAGGGAGAAATATATCAGCAGTTTCATTTCTAATTATAGCATCGTTTGTTTTATTCACTTTTCTTGAATTATATATCGATATATTATTCTAAACTGTATGATTTTAGGTCAGAACTGAACCGATCTAAAGATGTTCAGTATTAGTTTATACAGTCCACGCACGGTGAAAGTATACCCTTCGAATTTTGTTTTTTTATTAATATACGTTTTTTATCTATTAACCTACTATATATAGGAAGAAAGCCCGGAATGCGCTGCATCTTTTGGTATATTTACATTGATGACCATCAAATGCAGTTTAAAGTATAAAAAGTGTATTAGAAGAAAACGTCTCTTTTTCTTTTTTGCCACAGTGTTCATAATGTTGTAACATTTTTTATTTCGCATATATCTCGGCTTAAGTAAATGATAAAACGTTGAATTTTTTTTCCAAAAGATGCGCAGTGAAAAGCTCTACAAAAGCTGCATGATTGAATTCTTTTTTTATCTGCTCTAGTGATTTTTCTGATACTCACAATGAAACAACTTACATAGCAGTATCATTTCCCATCATGTAGAAAACATTTCGAGGACTTCTCTGATTCACTACAGGACTTGGTCTATACAAGTTTTGTAGAGCTTTCGATGGCGCATCTTTTTCAAAAAAAATTCCATATTCCGTCATTTTCTCAAGTCGAGATAGATGGCGATCAAAGCAGTCTTCCAACAGTTCCAGTATGATGGTAAGTGACACTGGCATGTAATTTGTTCATTTTGAGTATCAGAAAAATCACTAGAACAGGTAAAAAATAGAATTCAATTATGCAGCTTTTGTAGAGCTTTTCACAGCGCATCTTTTGGAAAAAAATTCAACGTTTTATCATTAATCTAAGCCGAGATATATGTGAAATAAAAAATGTTACAACATTATGAACACTGTGGCAAAAAAGAAAAAGTAACTTTTTCTTCTAATACACTTTTTATACTTTAAACTGCATTTGATGGTCAATGTAAATATACCAAAAGATGCAGCGCATTCCGGGCTTTCTTCCTATATATAGTAGGTTAATAGATAAAAAGTGTATATTAATAAAAAACAAAAAATTCAAAGGGTATACTTTTAATGTGCGTGGACTGTAGTCCATTAACCGAGTGTACTTAGTGCACATTGTTACAAAAATGGCATACGTCAATCGAGTTGGTGTCTGAATGTTGTTCTAATCATTGCAGTAAGAAATCCTATCTGAGTGACACATTGCTGGTATTTACATCAATATTGCAGATCCCTAAATTGAATCGTGTCCTTTTCTTGTGTATACTAGTCTTAGGTAGACATTGACGACACCAAAAAAAAAAATGTTGAACGATTTCTTATTCATCATGGCACCAGAAAAAAGAGATATATTATTTTATTGTATCGAACATGTCCATTACTCTTTATGCTACTAAAGTTGTAGTTCAATCATTTATATATTATATTTCGTTGATACAATTAATAAAATTACTTTGTTTAAATGATATCCAAGTCAAACTATACAAGTCGTTTTCGATCATTAGATTTCTACGATAGGAATCTGCTGAAAATTTATGAATCAAGTCTCATACAGAAAATATAAAAATAATTATTCATTTTTATTTAAAAATTTTATCTGTAATTTTTTTAATTCAACTTTTAATTGTTCATTTTCTTGTTGACATATTTGTAATGTACGTTTAACTTGTACAAAATCTTTAAAATTACTATTTAATTGTTTTTCACGAATATATTGTTCTTCTTGATGAATTTTCTCTTGAATTTGTTGTTGAAGATATTTAATTGTTTCTTTTAATTCTTCATTATCATTTTTTAATTCTTGACATTTATTTAATTGAATATTTAATTTTTCTTTTAATAATTCAACATCATGTTCAGATGTTTGTAAATATGTTTGAATATTTTTATATTGAATTTGTAATTCAGATAGATTTTCTTCTGTTTGATGATATGTTTGTTGTAATTCATTTAATTGTTTTTCAAGTTCTAGATGAGTTTCTTCTGATATTGTTAATGATTGTACTAAAAGTCTATTTGTTTGTTCAAATTTATTTATACGTATATTTAATGCTTCATTAAATAATTTTTGATCAGAATTTATTGTTGTAAGATTTTGAATTTCAATTTGTTTATCATTAACACTTTTTTGTACAATAATTAATTGTTGTTGTGCAATTTTTAAATCTTTTTCTAATTGAATATTTTGATGATCAACACGTTCAAGTTCACGTTGATATTCTTCACGATTAATATTATGTTGTTTTTTAAGATTAATTAATTCATCATTTAATATATGATATTTTGTTTCATAATCATCTCCTTCAGTATTTGTTGCTTCATCAATATGTTCAAGATCTAATATAAGCTTTTAAAAGAACAACAACAAAAAAAAAACAGAAATATATACTATGTAAAATAAATAAAACGAATTTCAATATACTTCAGGTGTTCCTAATGGAATTTCAGTAATTGGAATTTCTTCAGGTTCAATTGAATCAATATTAGCTGGTGATTTAACAGGAATATCTTGACGTCGTTTAAGATGTTCAATATGTAATCTTAAATGACGATTTTCATCAATAACATGTCGTAAATATTTTAATGTTTGTACATGACGAGATTGAACAAATTTTTCAATTGTATTAGTGACTTCTTGTTTGACATCATCGTCCTCATCATCATCATCAACATTATTGTTGTCAATAGTAATCCTCGTGCGTTGTTGCATGCTGACAATAAAAAAATATTGAGAATGAAGTGTATGCATGGCATTATGATTCTTTCTTTCGACACCTTCATGTAAATGAAGAAAAGAGAAACCGAGAAAAAATTTCTATTCTTTACAGGATCTATTGCAGAAATGAAATAAAATATCTAAATAGATTGCACGAGAAATTAAAATTAATAACATATTGCATTGAACGTAATTTTGCTTGAAGCATTTTTGATTGTGTAGAGTTTTCTTTGTTAATGGATGACTAAATTTTTATTTAAAAATCAAATTTTATTGATCATTTATATTTTAACTCATAATATTAAATGAATATTTTCTATCGGTAATTAAATAGCAAGTGCATATAGATTAATTCAATGCAAAGTTTGTTCTTTTTTTTCTTGTAAAAATGTGAACTTTTTCAAATGTAACTTTGTAAAAGATTCTATGCAAAAAAAAAAACGTTATAAAAATTGTTTTGCTCTTTATAAATATTTTATTAATAAATAAATTTCCATTGAAGAAATTTTATCGTCATAGAAGAAAACTTTCTGAAACAAAGCAACTAGAATTAAGTAAATTAACGAATATTTTTGATGTCAAACGTCAGAAGAAAAAAAAGAAAATATATATGATTTCTCAAATAAAAAAGAAATTTAGTTTACTTTTACTTATTAATCAGTTTTAAAAACCCAAATACATCCAATTATGGTTACGAATCAATCCAAAAAAATGTTCCTATGGATTCTCTTATTACGAAATAAAACCTTAGTATTAACTCTCCAAGTATACGATTACATCTCAATGTAAATCACGTTTTGAGTATCATTTTCATCTTTTTTTTGTCAGAAAAGTTAATCTATACGAAAAGATTTGAAACTTATTGAAAAAAAACTAAAACTCACTACTATCAATATTTTAATAAATCATTATCACAAATTCTATATTATTTTCATAAATATTTCATGACATATTTGTTCAATAGAAAACCATTAATCAAATAATGAATTGCTGTGTTTGTTATGCACTTTTGAAAAAAAACTCAATAGATATATTTATTAATGAAATAAATCATTTCTTTTGTCATTTTAATAATTTCTATGGAATCATCATTTTATTTTGATCAATTATGAATCAACTTTCATCTTACTCATTTTTAATTTTAAGATGATTCTATTCAATATATTTCAAGCATGTATTTTCTTTTATATTCAAGAGAAATTTTTGGTTTCTTCTTCAAAAAATGTATGATTCCATTACGAATATGTATATAAATAAAAGGCTCGACTTGCCTCACAGGTTAATTTCATTTGTGTATCATTGACAACGGCATGAATTCTTTTAGTTCACTTTGTTTACATAGTTCAATTATATTAAAGAAGAAGAAAAAAAAAATCTTTTGAGAAGTACCATTATGGTATTTTCTGTGCGGCAGAAAAATCAATCTTTCTTTCTTTGTTTGATTACAAAGAGCCAGAGAGAGTGAAAGAGAAAGGCACTCGAATGTGACAGTCTTTTCTAAGAGGTAGAAAAAAAAAATTTTTAAAGTCTTCTTATTACCTGCTCGCTACAGTTGAAGTGTTGTGTCTGTTTGTGCATACATAGAGACAGAGAGGGAGAGAGAGAAAAAGAGAAAGAGCTACTATAATTAGAAGAAAGAGAGAAAGAGAGTGGTGAAATATATTTCATTTTAACATACGAACATAAAGCTCAGTCATTCGTTTGGAAGGTATGTGAAAGAAAGTTGGACATGTATATGTATATATATATATATATTTGTGTGTATTCATATAGGTAATTATCATAGGACTTCTTATATTTGTCTTTAATTGAGGTATGAGACATTAGAAAGGATAGATATCTATGTAGTTAGTTATTATAATCGCTTCTAATAGGTTCTTTTGCTCTTTGCATTTTCTACACCTTGAGCAGAACGTATATGTCAGAAATATCACAAGCTAGCTAAAAAATTGTACTCTCGTACATACACAAACGAGAAATAGATATATATATATATACGCATAGATATAAATATATATTTATATATACATATGTCGATATTTTCTTTTCCTTTTTTTATCCTTGTGTATCCATCATTTTTCCTTTATCATGGTATGCACAGTAGCTGAGGAAAAAAAAAAGGAACAGGAAGACGAGTTCTCGTGTGTGTATGTGTGTATGTTGTTTTTTTTTTCTTTGTTATGTGTAAGGCAAAGAAGAGTTTTATATTGAGACCTTGCATGATCGTTGTTATTGTCGTCGCTACGACGATGTGCATATATATATATTTTCTCCTTTTATTTTTTTATTTCAATTGCTCCTCTTGCTTGTGCCCTGATGGTGATGGTGTGTACAGGTATGCTATTCTCTGTTGTTGTCGTTCTCTTTCTTTTTTCGATTCGATTGACGCTCGCAACGGTAAATGCTGTATGCTCTCTCTCTCTCTCGCTCTCTCTTGTTCCTTTTTACTCTGTTACAATCCACTTTACTCTCGTATTTTGTGTCTCGTTGTGTGCCATATGTATATTTATTTTTTAAAAAAAGAGTTGTAAAAGAAGTGACTCTGTCATATCATTTCTATGTAGGTAAGCGAAATTCTCGATTTTTTTTCTTTCTTTGTGAACGAACATCAGTAGTATTAACAGATGTTTAGATAAAGGAAAAGAAAATATTCTTATGTAGAAGTCGGGAAAAAAGGGCGCTTACGCCATGCGAGTTGATCATAATCATTATAAATGATATAATTAGCTTTTTCTTTAGTTCTATCATATATAAATATCTATATAAGTTTGATTTTTATCTTTTATTTAATTCTTTTTTTTTAAAACTATTATGCAAAAAACAAAATTGGTTTTTATAATGATTAATATACTTTGTTGAAAAAAAAACCCAATGCGACTAGGTCGATGTTATTGCAATTTGTTGATAAATTAAAGTCATATTGCACTACATTCGATCTCGTTGTCATTGTGTTATATGACGACGAAAAAGATAAATTTGATTTATTGATATAGTATACAAAAATCATACATTATTTATCTATTTTGTCTGAATGAAAAAAAAAAGAAATCGAACACTTAATCAAGAAAAATAAATCATATGCATTATTCTTTTCTTTTTTTTTCTGTACACATGTGTATGAAATGTCAGCTTTTGAATTTTTACACGTGACTAAATACAAAGACACAAAAGACAAAAAAAAATAAAGATAATTGTAAAGAACAAAAAAAAATAGAATAATAATTATATAGATATTTACAGTAAAAAAAGAAAATACATGAAGATAATAATTTATTCTTTTTTAACTACAATCACCAAATGTTGAATTCCATTGTATATATTTATCAAGTGTTGATGATGATAGACTTGCTCGAATTTTTCTTAATGCTTGTATAAAATCTTGTCGTAATATTGGACGAATATGACTAATTGATAATTGTTTTAATTCTTCAACACCTAATTCACGTACAGGACCCATTGCAGCATCTTTTGCTACAGCAGTTAAATCACTACCTGAGTAACCATTAGTTTCACTTAAGAAAAGAATAAAAATTCTCGTATTATCAACGAAATGATGAAGAAAAAAAAAAAAGAAACTTTTTGTTTTTTCTTGCTTACTTAGCAATCCATCGAAAATCATTGTCTGTTAAATTATGTTCTTGTTTATTAAGTAAATATTTTAAAAGTTGTTCACGTGTTCTAATATCTGGCAATTGTATATAAATACGACGAGGAAAACGTCTTGAAAAATAACAAAAAAAAGAAAAAAAAAACTACTTCGCTTTTTTTTGTCTGTTTCATACCTTAATGCTGCATCATCTAATTCAAATGGACGATTTGTTGCAGCAAGAACAAGAATACGATCATCATTATTTGTTTGAACCTATATATATATGTAATTTATTATTTACTTTTTTTTTTTTCTTTCTTATTAAGATTTCTTACACCATCAAATTGAATAAGAAATTCAGTTTTAAGTCGACGCATTGCATCATGTTCAGATTCTTTACGTGCTGTAAGTAATGAATCTACTTCATCTATAAACAAAATAATACATGAAGAAACTAATATCAAAGATATTAACGAACCAATAAAGATAATCGATGGTTGTAATTCACGAGCTGCAGTAAATAAAGCTCGAACTAATTTTTCACCTTCACCAATCTATTGAAAAAGAAAAATAAATTAATTAATAAATATTTTTTTTTTATATAGAGAAGTAAATAAATATAAAACAGACATATTTTGATGTTAAACTTGATGCACTTATATTGAAAAATCGTGCTTTAGCTTCAGAAGCTACAGCTTTTGCCTATTCATATAGAAATATTTCATTATTGTACAAAGTCAGATTTTAATTACCAGCATTGTTTTACCATTACCGGGAGGTCCAAATAAAAGAATGCCTCGTACAGGTGCACGTAAACCAGTAAACATCTATTAACAAAGAAGGTATTCATATTATTTGTTTTATTTATTTAAATAAATATTATTTACTTCTGGTCGAAGAACTGGTAAAATAACAGCTTCTTCAAGTGCTCGTTTAGCTCCTTGTTGACCACCTGGGAAAATAAAATAATTATTTAAAATTTGATTTATTCTATATTAGTTAATCATTTTTCTTATTTCATCATCATATTTGAATATTTGTTAAAGGATACTATAGACTATAGAATAGTATAATATTACTAACAGACCATAGAACTGAATTTATACAAAAGTTGAAAGAAAATATATGTGCACAAAAAGAAAGTATGACATGGAGTTTTTAAATTTATATATTTCACATAGATATAGAAAGCTGCAAATTCATCTCGATCTAGATCCAAAGATGAAAATTGGGTTTATAAAGAAAAGTAACATTTTAAATGTCTATCAAACATTCTTATAACTAAAACCAGAAGTTCTATTGTTGATTATTTTCTTTCATGAAAGTTATTCACTGTTACCATCTGCTCTTCTATTGATATCAGCATCTTTGTTTTCTTCGTTTATGTCACTTTCTATGTAATTATTTGCATTCCTAATATGATGTATAGATTCTTTTAACAAAACATAATCGTTAATAGACTATCTCAACATTTATGAGTAGTATATGCATCTTTTTCTAGTCATTTCAAGTAATAGTCGACGTCATGCTTCGAACCATCACTAGTAAATATTCAATTTGTAAATTAATGGCAATATATTTAATAATGATCCAAATGATAATTACTACACTTAAGTAAATATTCGAACAAGAAAAATATAAGGAATACATAACAATGATACAAAAACAAGATTTAACATAAGACAAATGTCACTGATGCATAAAATAAATCGTCACTTCTATTTCTTAATGTCTATTATAGGATTAATTGTAGTGGACCGTGGTCTCTCTATGATCATATCCATAATAAATATCTTTGTATTGCATTAAAAAAAAATACAAAAGACTAAAAAATGATCAAAACTAATATGTTGAGAATTTCCTTCCAGGCTAAGATTGGATAAACTATTTACTTTTGTATTTTTAAAAGTAATTTTTTCAAACAGCAACTTCCACAGAAATTGTTTCTTTAATAGAAACGCATAGATGAGATTTCGTTTATTTAAATATTTCATTCAAAGTTCTACAATAATGTTGAGTTGAAACTATTTCAAGATATAAACTAAGGGCTATGTCAAAATTTATTGATAATTGTTCAATCTTATCTTAGAAAAAAAACTGAATCTATTCGAAAATAACCAAAAACTTGACATTCTCACTCTGATTAGTTGTCTTTGAATAAAATCATTTTTTTTTTTTGTGTACCATTCCAGTACATTTTAAGAAAGTCATTTGATAGAGGATTTTTCATTTTAAAATGCGTTAATTTTTGTGTTCTATATATCTACGATGTTTTCAAGGCTCCTGATGCTATCGTTCATGAGAAAAAGAATTGAAATTAATGCCTCTAGGCATATTTTCGTCCGTGTTTTGGAAAAAAACTTGATCGAAATAATGTGACTGTTGAATTGAGAATAAAAAATGAATAGACTGTATCGGATTAAAAAAGAACAAAAGTATAATCAGACCAGACAAGAGCTTTTCCAGTGTTAATCTGAAATACATACCAAACGATATAGAATTTTATAGTATTATATTCAAAAATCTAGAAAACTGTTCTCGAAAAAAGTTGCATTATTTTTCTGCTTTTTCTCTTTAATCGTCACCATTCAATGATCGAATATGTTAATAGTTTAAATTTTACTCCAACGGAAACATTTATTTGAAAAACAAAGGGAGCAATGTTTTAGAATGAAAAATTCTATATTGAATGACTTTCTGAAAGTTTATCAGGATGACTAAAAAAAAACGTTTATTTTGTTCGATTTAATTGGCATCACTCGTTATATACCGAGATGTTGTCTTAAGATTATAAATTCTCTTTTGAATGAAAACAAACTTACTTATGTCATCGAATTTGACATGTGGTCTATTTTCAATGACTTCATTAAGAATATATGAAACAAGTTTAGGTTCAACATTGGGTAATTTAAGTGATATTCGTTGTGATTGGTTTTGCGTTGGTATTTTCCTAGCATTTGCTGTTGATGGAAGTTCTTTTATTCGATTCTAGAAATATTCTTTTATATATATATATAATATAAAATGAGATCATTTTTTTTTCACATTAATAGTTTGTGGAGGTGGTTGTTTTAATTTAGAAGTTAAACGCATCGATGAGGCAGAAGCAGGAGCAGGTGACATAACACGAGAGCGACAATTAGATGAAGCAGACTTGAAACACATGCAAGCAAAATAAGCTATTTATAGCATTGTTGAGATCAAAGCTTATATGATACTCACTGAAGGTGCTGAACCAATACTACGAGGTCGTAATGGACGTTGAACTTTAGTTGGCCGGACGTGAACTTTTATTACTGGATTGGAATCAGTTTGAATTAATTTTTCTGAAAAGTAATAATACAAATTTTTATATAGTTAGTGGAAAAGATCAAAAAAACACATCGAAGACGCGCATCGTGCCTAAGAAATGAGGCGGGGCAACTGAGTGCTCGTAACTCATAGTAACCTGAGAATTTTTTTTCGCATAGTAGTGGTATTATGGTAATTATTGACGAATAGTACTTCATGTTCCGACATGCATGTATAAGTAATAATATATAGTTGAAAATACCACAAAAAAAATGATTTCAGACACTAACAATGCGGAATTTGGACAAAAATTTTTGGCATTTTTCTGTCATGGTTGAATAGAGTTTCTTGTCGAATTACCTATAAAAACCTAAATTTAAATACGACAAATACATCAAGCCTTGATAACCTTAATATTTACGTGAATCATTTTTTGATTATACTCGTTCTATAGTTAGGGAAAAAGTTTATGCATGTTTGTTGAGAAAAACAATTTTGTCAATATGATAGCAAAGAAATCATAAAAACAGGCTTGTATTTAGAGGTTTTTATGATTAAAGCTTCAGTTCTAAAAGAAATGAATATCATATTCAGAATCAATATAAAAATTCGCATCGAATCTTATACTTCATATTCGAAAATAACAGTGAGGTATGGAGGCCGAAAATTAGTTTTGAATATGAACTTATTTTGATGACTTTTCTACTATCATTTTGAAAAAAACGATTTTCTCAACAATTAAACAAAAAAAAAGATTCGAATAAATATCTAGGTTATCACGATTTGATCTCATATGTCGAAAACAATGTTTTGATAAGTAATTCGACGAACTCAATCGAATCATAACAAAAACCCATTTTACACAAATTTTGAACTACCAATACCTGAATTAGATAAGATTTAGTCAGATGTTGATACATACTTATACAATGTCCATCTCAATCTTAATTTATTTTTGCAAAATTTAGGTTTAAAGTGAATTGTAATCAGGATAATTTTCAATGAATATTGCTAATAGTCTCCTATAAATAACAAATCTGTCAGCAACTAAATTTCTTTGTCTTAACTTTCAGCGTTTGATCTGCCTACTTTATTCAAAAGAAGTTCTAGTAATAGAGTTTAATAGGTGGTATGATCAAGATGTGCTCGTCCGGCAACCATATAAGAAAAAAGACGAGCATCGGACAGAGCATATCTCTGAATAAAATCATAGACTTACGTAAAATTTCAACTCGTTCACGAGCCATAGCTAAATTTTTACGCATTTTTGTACGTAAGTCTAGTGCGCGTTGATCTATTATTGAAATAAATAATATAAATGATAATATTTGTGAATATTTTACCATTTGGATCAATATTTAAGTTTATTGCTTTTTCTAATTCTTCAATGCCTTTTTTATATAATGCAATAGCTAATTCATGATTTTCTATTTTATAAATTGAAAAATGAAAGAAAAAAAGAAATTTGAAGAAAAAGCAAAATACCTGATTGTTCATCATATTCTAATGCTTGACTTAGATATTCAGCAGCTTGTTGTTGATAATTACGTTGACTTTGATATGGTTCATTTTCCATACTGAAAAATTGACTAAACCAATTAGAGAAACTTGAAAACATTCGAAAACATCAGCAATAAATTAACTTTTTTTCTTATTCTATTAATATTGAATTATTCGTCTAAAAAAACATATTGACACCAAGAAATTTTCTAATTTCATTATGAAATTATTTGGAATCAAATCATTGATATTCATTTGAAAAGATACAAAAAAACAAAAAATAAATTACTTTACTTGATGATATAAAATAGAATATACATGTGAGCAGATGTACAATCCAATGAAAACGTTATCGAATAATATAATCATAATATAGTTACGATAGATGTCGAAAAATATTAAGATGTATATACGTACAGTATTTGATACAAAGTTTATCGATCATCAAGACAAGCGGTCATCATCAAAAGTATTTCTGTTTCTCTCATTTCAATTAGTACATGTTTAGTATTGATAATTCTTTGTTTTTGATATGAAAACGATTTATAGTTTCTCTTAATGAATAAATAAAGTAAAATCTCTACTAGGAAATATATCCTAATTATGAATGATCTCAAATCTGATAGAGCAAATTTTGTTGCAAATACTTCCTATATTTTCGATTAAAATCGAATTGCAATGTCATTACATGTATTTTCTATGAAAAACTCTAAAGAGAAAAAATAACAAAAACAAGAAATGGACGGAACGAATAAAACGTACATTCAAAAAAAATGATAAACTATCAGTTGTGCGTAATTCAGAGATGAGCACAGGACAGGACGGTGCGGTCGTCCTGTGTCCTGTCCTGTCCTGCGCGGCAGGACAGGAGGGTACACCATTTTTCGTCCTGTCCTGCCGCTCAACAGGACAGAGGTTGACTGCAGGACAGGACAGGACAGGAGGCTAAATCATTTTTCGTTCTGTCCTGCCGCTCAGCAGGACGGAGGTTGACTACAGGACAGGGCAGGACAGGACAGAAAAAGTTGTCCTGTGCTCATCTCTATCTGATACTCACTATAGATGGCTGAAACGTTTAGTGTATGCTTCACTTAGTCGAAAATTAAAGATGTCGTGTTTGTCCTGCTTAATGTCCTGTCCTGTCCTGCCGCACAGGACAGGAGGATAAGCCATTTTTCGTCCTGTCCTGCCGCTCAACAGGACAGAGGTTGACTGCAGGACAGGACAGGACAGGAGGCTAAGTCATTTTTCGTTCTGTCCTGCCGCTCAGCAGGACGGAGGTTGACTACAGGACAGGGCAGGACAGGACAGAAAAAGTTGTCCTGTGCTCATCTCTGGCGTAATTACGAGTTTTTTTTTTTAGCTGTGCGTTTCTGCGTCACAATTCTTCGCAATAACAAATCATCTTACAATCACAGTTGCTGAAAACCAAACGACATGTGTGCTTTCTAATGTGAACACCTTTTTGCAGCCCTTCTCGCTAATATATTCCTTTTATACTTTTTTTTATTTGTTTCTTATGCATTACGAGTTAATAAATTGTACATATGAGATTTATTGATATAGATAAAGGTATATCTGTGTTCAATAAATGTTTCGCCATAAATATGAACATAGTTTATAACATCGAATACTAATGATTAAGATGGTGACGATAATAATGATGAACATGTGTCAAATAGAACTCATTGGGCGCAAATGTCAATAAAATAATATTTATATTAATTTAAAAGCTAAAAGATAAATAAACATTAGAAGATTCTTTTTCTTAAATTAAATTTTGTTTTTCTCCTTGAAAAATCTTTCAATTCTAATCATTAAAATGAACAAGAGAGTTAATTTTCTAGTGAAGCACATGAGGATAAGAGTGAGTGCTATTCTTTTGAACAATGTTTTCCTACTGGTTTGCCAGCTACATATCTGCTATAATCAAACTATAAGTTCAACCGTGTTAATATCTACAGAAAGAGAGCGAGAGAGAATATTTTAAACGTTTTCTGACACAAGTCAAGAAATTAAGAAAACATGTGTGATGAGCAAGGCAAGAAGATTACCCTTGCCCTTGAGTTAACTTACGGTGCGAAATGCTCCTAGTATTATATTCAATAGCCCGATATGTTCCTTACCATTGACACTAACTACAGCTTTGAATAGAAAGTCTAACTGATGCAGAATTCTTTCGCTCTATTGCTTGAGTTTTCTATACATACTAACTAGTCACAAGAGTAGATGTAGATCACGACATAGTCAGCATGCTACATGATGAGTGATTCGAGACAAATGGCGATTAGTTCCTCTTCCACCAATAAACAATATTACATAGAAGATCAGATTTAATAGAAATTGTTGAGTCGACATATTTAAATATTTAACGAACTGAACTAATGATGAAAAGACATAAATGTCGCATCTCACTTGCTAAGAAAATTAATGGAATGTGTTCACAGAGCGTCATGGACATTTAATAATTAACTATGGCAGAGCTAGAACCGGACAGGTTTCTTCTGTCCGGTCCGGCCCGCAACCGACCGGACGAATTTTACAGCTAAACTGGCAAAAATCCGGCGAAAATAACCGACTATAAAAGTATCTGTTCACATAAAATGTTGGCGAAGGGGGAGTTGAATATTCACATGCAGAAATCCAAACTAGGGGTGATCAATTTACATTTACGAAAAATTTATAAATCCAAAAATAAATTTTAAAAAGTTTTATTTATTTTGAATTTAAAAATTTTACAAAATTTAAATTTATGTAGATCCAATTTAAAATTATAATAAATTAACAGCAAATCGTTACTCCTAATCCGAACTGGAAATAAAAATTGGAACTAGAACTCTCCCTTCATATTTTATAGCAGGGTGCATCGACTTGCCGAGCCCAACATCGATATAAATTAGCTATTCAGATCAAATCTGTTTTTCATCTTAATTTCAAAAAAGGAAAAAAAAGGCAAGTTTATAATAAATCTAACACAAAAACGTAAATATTTATTTTTCTTGATTCAGGCAGCTGCCTAAATAGAACAAGAGAATAAATTATTTGATCAAGATTAAATTGAGTGATATACGAGAAAGAAATCGATAGAAATATAAAGAGAACAATCAATCGTTTATAGTCAAGTTGAAGACACGATCTCTATTGAGTTTTTCGCAAATACATTCTTCTGATTTGAAAATATTATAAAAAAGCCGTTTTCAGTAGAGAAAATTCTTGGGTGCAAACAACAATTTTGTAATGATGAACTGGCAAAAATCCGATCCTGTCAGGCCCGGTTTAACTTCTTGTCCGGTCCGGTCCCGTCCGGTCGGACCGGTTCCACCTCTAAACTATGGCAATTAATATCTGAAAATGACTTCAGACTATAAGTCTTTACATATTCAGAATAAACACCATTGTCACATGTCTTTAGTTCCTTGCATTCTTAAAGTTTAGTACTATTCTGATGATTTTGTTTCGCGTTTATTTTTCGATTTATGCCTGACTTTCAAAATGCTCAAGAGTATGGAATGTATGCAGATCGAATATGTCTCATTGTTTTCGATAAGCACATTTAGGTTCATTTATTTCAAATTTTCTCCATTATTATTTTTTGTGTTTCAATAAAGCAATATTCAGCAAAAATAGCAGCAATAACAACGACAAGAAGGACAAAAAAAGTTCAGCCATAATATCGACTATTGTGTGTACTAAAATAATAAATAAGAGAAAGATAAAAGTCTTATTCAGATAAAATTTTTTCTTACAATAACTAAAACTTCATAATTTTCAAATTCAATACGAAATGCACGCGATGGACGAACTTCGATTAAGCATTCATCAGATACTGTACCTAAATAAAAGAAAATATACATAAAAAAAAAGAATCTTTTTTAAACATTTGATAGAACCTGTGCCTCGACGTACATGTTTAAATCTTTAAAAAAAAAACAGGAAAAAAAGGAGCTTAATTCATAAGTTTGTTTTTCTATTCATACTTAGGTTCTATTTTGAGATAATTATCATTATTATGATTTCGTCCCATGGCCATAAACAGTTGTGTAATAAATTCACATGGATGATCAATAACAAAAATCCAATCACCCTTAAAATTTAATTTATCAATTTAAATTTTCTACGGAAAAGAAAAAGTCAATTAAATTTTACTCGATCTTCTCGTGTTTCTCTTGTATGAAGACATATAAAGCCATCTTGACATGGTGTACAAGTAATACCAAGAATATCTTTGAAAAGAAGAGTTTCTTTTGGATATGGATCTTTTTTTGTTATTATATAAACACGTTCTGTTGTTAAACATAGAAGTCGAATATGTTGTTTATAACCTCGACGATCAATTTTAATCATTTTTGTTGCATACTATAAAGAAATCATTCGATACAATATAATTAGTCATAGTTGTAGGAAACATATCGGGCTATTTAATCTCTTGCTAAGCATAACGCCATACTACAAAGTAGCTGAAAGGTGGGAACATTCTTCTTTCTTCCATCCATCAATAATCAAAATGTTTTCTCATCTCAAAAGTTATCAAGATAAATTGATTAATTTCGAAAAATAATGTTTCTCAAGTGATATTATGATAGAAAAGACATGTTTCTTTTTGAAAAGTACACTTTCTCTAGATAAGATGTTTCCAATGTATAAATCTTTTTTTTTATTTATAATTTCAATATTTTTCTGAAATTAATTTTCGACCTATCATTGTAGATCAGTAGTCAAGCAAATCATAGTAAGACAAAGCATATAAAATCAGTATATATTAGTAAACAATCATTTATATTTCGTAGGTCCATACATATGATCGTATTTTAATGCTTAAAGATTTGATGCATATGAAATTGTTCTTTGACAGTGATTTTGTATTGTACTGAACTTTCAATCTGTAGAAAACTTTTTATGAAGAGATCATTTTATCTAAGTTTATATTTTGTTTATCAATGTGTTATGCACTATTTAGAGTAATATAAAAATTCTAATCAAAATAGATCACATCTACTGGTTAAAATATGGTCAATTATTGAAGAAGCAATATATCTACAAGAAGAGTTCGAATCTAGTTGAGATTTTAGGAGAAGAATATCTATTGTAGATAATTTTTTCGCCAAATTAAGTATTACATATATGACTTTCACATTATGATCGCATAAAAACATTGGATCTTATTTTTTCAATAAAGAAGACAATTAATATCTATGCAGTCATTGAGAGAACTAATATTGTCTCTGGATTGTTATGTAAACTGAACAGCACTCATCACTTTCTGTACGATTTTAAACAATATTTTCGATATTGGTTAATCTTGAATCGTATAAATCCGTAGTAATATAATATATTATCGATTTCGAAAAGATAAAAGTTTATCGTATGAGCAGTATTATTAAATAACAAAAATATGACGCACTGTTTTAGCTGTTTTCTCTAGTGTCAGATATTTGTATGAATAGAAGACGACTATTATGTCGTCACTAACTTACAAGAGAAGTTCTCCAAATGATTAATCGCTTTGGAGTGATGACTATGTTCAACATGTAGATTCTAATGAGCAATGAGTATCCTAAAAATATTTTGAGTCCTTAGCGTATTGTTGAAAACATACTGCATCTGTTTTTACAATATCGTGACATTTCTCAGAAAAAAATAGAACAATTGATTTTTGAATTTCAACTTGAAACGTTGCACAGAAACAAGTCTTAATAAGAATAACTTATTATGAGAGTTTTATGTCTTTTAATTTACTTCTATGTTGAAAGTAGAACATTGAATCTATCGATTTATATGAGCAATATAAAAGACATGCTTTTATCATAGCCAAATTTTAGGACAGAGACAATCGACAGATTTGAAGCGATCGTAATAAACCATTCGTATTAAGGCTTGTCTCTAGTGTCAAGTCGAAATTGGGAAAGCCATTGTTTCTAGTGTTCTTGATGGCAGACAAGATATTGTATTAAAAAATTCTGTAACAATCGAATATTTCCGCAACAATACGTGAAGGACTTAAACTCTTTTTCAAGATACTCTAAAGTCATTAGAACTACACGATGCACATAGTTCTGATTCAAAAATGATTAATCAGTTGAAGGACTTCTCTGGTTAGTATTTATTTCTTTTTTCATTATCTAATTAAAATAAATAACGCTATTGAAATTTCCATTAAATAACTCTCTTACAACAAACATATTAGCAAATGATAAGAAAACTCATTATTCTCATTGTACAGAGTATTATGAGGAAAGACCGAACAACTACATTAACATATGATCTTCTGAGTTATTTGCTTTTTTTTCTATACATTTAGCATTTTTGAGATTTACAAAATAATATTTAATAAACAAATAACATTAACTTATCAATATTATATTGTACTTATTCTTTTTCTTTTTTATTACTCCTTCTTACAATTAATAACAAATAAGTTAATAGAAAATTATATCATATCTCGCTTATACGGAACAATCAAAGCTCGACTATCATTGTAATTATACATACAATGTCTTCTACAGATACCTCTCGAAACTCAATTAAGTACCAGCACAAAAGATATTAAATGAACATATGCAACAATAACCATGCGGGGCGTCGCGCTCTTTGTGGGCGCTGCGGAAGTGCGAACAAAAGCGACCAAACACATCTTAAATCTCCTACATTAGTACTTCTATAGAGTTTTCGAGGAAATTCTGAAAAAACATGTGATCAAATACTAAGAAAAACAATAATTTAGCATTCTTAACACTTACTAGCAGTTTTTCTGATGGGAAAAAACATTTTTTCTTTGCAATTTCATATGTTTGCATTAATTCTTCGGCTAGAAAAAAAAATTAAAATACAAAAAAAAACAAACATATAATCTATTAACGAACGTATTCGATTTGATTCCATATTAAGATCATTTGCTGTATATGCAGTCTTTTTTCCTTCAAATAAACGTTGCATAAGTGGCTTTTCTTTAGGTTGTGTCTAAAACAAAGGATCATAATTTATACAAACAAAAATTATAATCTAATTAGTTTGTGATTTTTTTGTTGGGTCTCACTATGTTATCCTCTGTGGTAGAAGGATTAACAATAATAACATTGATTTCACTATTTGGAGTTAATAAAACTTCTGTATCAGTATTATTAAGAACATTATCAAGTTCATTTATAGCTGCATCTGTTTCTTCTATAGGAATTGATTCAGTTTCTTGCATTAATTTAATTGATTCAGTTGGTTTTAATATTTCAGTAGTTTCAGTTTGTGATGCCGTATGAACAATATTAACAGATGATTGTACATTAGATAATGTTCGTGATATATTTGATGATAAAAGATCATTCATGATAAATTCTGTAAATGTACGTCTAGCATTTCTTGCTAATGACTGTGTTTGTGTATTTCGAATAGATGATTTATTTATTAAATTTTGTTGAATAAATTCTTCTTTTTTTTTCATTATTTGTTTCATATTTATTGTTTCTTGTGTTGATGATAATGGTGATGACATTGGATATGTTTCTTTAAATTTATCATAATTTTTTAAATGACGCATTATTGTTTCATATTGTGCAATGGTATCATTTAATTTATTTCGTTGTATACAAGCACTTGTATCTGATATAGTACGTTTAACAATTGTTTTTTTCTCTAATAAACTTATATTTTCATCATCATTATTATCATTATATGAAAGATAATCAATAAGAGTTTGAAATGGTGTTTGTGTTTGAATACTATCAAGACTTTCTGCTCGAATATGATATTGTGCAATACTTGTTTTCATTAACAATGGTATTATACTATCAGATGCACGTCTTGATGGACTAAATATAAGACCACTTCGAAATACATGACGAGCTAAATGCCAATGACGAATACCATTATTTTTTATATGATTTATATGTGTTTTCTTTTTATCAATATCAAACATTTTGATAACGCTTTGTTTAATTGTTAGAATTGTTTGAGGTTGATGTTGAAAAATAACAGATGATGGTGGTGCAGGAAGTGGTAAAAAAAAATCTGTCTCATTAATCGATGATGATGATGATGATTGTTCAATTGATTCAACATTGGATGGTTCTAAAACAGAAAAAAGAATAATATTTGACATTAAACAGGAATACAATCAGTTGACTATGTCTATGTTTAGTAAGAAGTACAGAATTGACTATCGAGCTTTAAATTGATTAGAATAATTTTTAAATTGTCTGTAGAATATTTATTTGCCTTGAAATCTATCTAGTATTGATTGGTATGATATTGATTTCAATTATCTTACTTTCACTAACAGTTATAATCTTCAATTCGCTGTTGATTAGTGTTTCATCTGTAGCAATAGGAGTTTGTATATTATCCTTCATTAATTTTTTCTGTAATGTTTGTGAATATGCTCGATTCGTTGCTGATTTTTGTTCTTCTTGTACTTTTTCACTCCACATAGTTCGAAGTGTTTGAACATTTCCACGTACATTTGATAATAAATCTGTTTCCATTCTTCGTTTTCTAATAGAAAATTTTTTCTTGGTATTCTATCTCACTATGTGATAAAAAATCAATGAATGCATCAACATGTATATATATAAAGAAAATATTTAACATTTTGCTGTATTGACTAAAATAATAACAAGTATGTAGTCTGTTGATTTTAGAGAAAAAAAAATATATAAATCAACAAAAAAAGAACAGATCGTGTTAGAGTGAGATAAACCTTGAATAATGAACAATGCGTGTTTTGCACGTGCGTGATTCTTCTGTTTTTTTGCTCATAAAAATGAAGATAATAAAACAGAGTACGTTGTCTATATAACAAAAAGAAAACACAATTGAATGTGAAAAAAACATCTATATTAAATAGATAGATGCAGATGTCAGAAGATTTTTTTATTCTTGTTTTTTTTTCCGACTGGATTTTATCACAGAAAAATTATTGTATCATATGGCTTATAAATATTTTTTTTTTATTATTATGAGCCTGTTTCAATACTACGTGAAGTTTTCTACATCGAATTCTATGCATAAGCAAAAAAAGAAGATAAAAATGACGTTAACAAAGCATAAAATTTGATTGATTATACACGTGGTAATTGATTATTAACTGCTCGATAGATATCATCTAAATATGAAAAAACAAAAAGTTATTAAGATTTTAATAAAAACAAAAATTAGTTGTCCATTATACCTAAAACATAAGGTGGAGCTGCCGATGCTGTTCCATTATTTGACACAACTTCTGTAATCCATTTTGGTTGTTGTTGTTGTTGTTGTCCAAAATTATTTATTCCACTGCCATATTGATTTCCAATTTGAATATCATTAAATTGATCATAATTGACTGCTGTATTATCGAACGATCCAAGTTGCTGATATGGTTGTTGTATTTGTTGCTGATATGGTTGTTGTATTTGTTGTTGATATTGTTGTCTTTGTTTTTGATATTGTTGATATTGTTTTTGATACTGTTGATATTGTTGATATTGTTGTTGCTGTTGTTGTTGATATTGTTGTTTTTGTTGTTGATATTGTTGTTGTTGTTGTTGATATTGTTGATATTGTCGTGGCTGTTGTTGTTGTTGTTGTTGTTGTTGTCGTGAAGGAGGCGATGAATATGATGATTCACTATTACGAACAACACGTGTAAGATATTGTGGATTAGTATCAATATGAGGTAGATTTGGTGGAGCTTCTCGAATAACTATTGGTGGTGGTGTCTTTTCTCGAGGTGCTCGTGTACGTATAATAATTGGTGGAGCTGCAGCTGCTTGAGGTTCTCGAACTTCTTTTATAATCAATGGACCAGGCGAAGGTGGTGTTGGAGGTCGAACTAAGTAAATAAAATAAAATAAAACGAAGAATTTTTTAAAAATGATGAAACTATAGTTTTTTTTTTTGTTTCTTACGATATCGAACGATGACCTGTTGTCTAACAGTTGGTATTTCGACAGGAATTTGTTTTCGAATAACAATTGGATTTGGATCGTAATTTATTTTATATTGATCTAATGGAAGTTGACGACCACTTTGCATGAATGATGGATGTAAACCTGCCTCTTTTAATTCTTGTTCACTTAAACCTAATGTACGAACATCAAAACCTTGTTGACCAGCTGTTCCAGCAGTAACAAATGCACCTGAATCATCATTAGCATTATTATTATTATTGTTAATATTGTTATTATTTAATAGATTAGGATCTATTCCATTATCAGTATGTGCTGGTATTGAATGAGGTCCAGCATGAATTTCTCCATGAACAGAATGTAAGGATGTATCTCCACCTGCATAAAGACCAGCTTGTTGCTGATTCCAATCTAATTAATCAAATAAAATAATGAATGAATTAAATGAGAAGAAAATTTTATTACAGTCATAGTTCGATCTCATGTTGTTTTTTTTTCAATATCGCTTTATTTCGTAGATAAATGTGAACTGAACTTTGTCGTATATGACTATATCGAAAGTTGATTTTGTTTTATTTATATAAATGTAATGTTCGGTCATCTGTAACTATCGGTTCTTTTCGATCGTTAGACTATTATTCAATACGGCCTATATATTACATAAAAAGCAAAACAGGTATTATGATGAATGCGTAGATATGTACAGGTAAATCACGCAATACAATATATATACATATGTATGTATAAACTAACATAATAAAATAATTGTGTATTTATGGTTCATGCATTTGATTAAGCGCTTTATGAACTATTCACATAAATGCAAAGATCAAGAATGATATAGGGATTTTTTTAAAATTTCGTAATGGCGTTTACCGATTGATAATAGACAAATTAGTGATATCAATATAATTGTTTCGAAAAAAGATAAAGATTGACTTCTTTTTTAGCAATAAGTTCATTTTTTTATATTATTTTTTTTTGCAATTGGTTTAATCAATATCGGTATACAATTCGAGCGATTGTGAACGATCTTTTATCAAATATATTGAAAAGTTTACAACTGCTTGTTCATGTTAAATATATATGTGCTCTGACTATCATAAGTATCACTAGTAGAAATCATTATTCTATTTAAATAATATTTCTCATGAATCCAAGTTACATTACTTTGAATGATGTTTTACTATTATTGAAATCATCTTTGATAAATTACATAGTACAAGTTTAGAAAAACGCGATGACTTAAATGGTAAATGAAGCTCTTTGTAATGTTTTTATATTCTCCAGAGAAATTTTTCTCCTATTTTGATATGAAAAAAAATGTTCTATAAATCACCAGAAATATAATAGGTAATGAACTGATAAAATTGTGTACTAATTGATTGTTTTTTACTCTATAATTCTGTCTGAAAAACAGAATGATGAAAAAAAAAATATTTTTTTCAATAACTTTCTTCATTGAATCCTTCGTTTTTCATGACTTGCTTATGAAATTGACAAGAATGAGGTTTTTGAGTGCAGTATAAGAACGTCAAATAACATTATGCTATTTTTAAAAAAGCAACGTCGTTTTTCTTCTTCGTATCATAAGGCATAATGAAATGGCGCATTCTTCTTATATTCAATAGAAATAGCTTCGCAAGCTATAATAAAAGCAGGGATTATATTTTTTTTTCGATTATGATTATCTTTGTTCTGAATTTAAATTATTTACAAAAATGTTATACGAAAAATTTTGTCTCAAGTTCATATTCTTTTCATCAGCATATATGAAAATATAACATATTTCATAAATACAAAGTTAAAGAAACAAAAAATATAGTTAAATTAGGAATCATTTGAAACTTATATTTGTGTACATTTCTTAACCTAAGCAGTAGAGATATTAAAGATTGCTTATGAGCATGTACTATGTATATATGCATACATAGATGAAGTCCAAAATATGATATTGACATGATGTGCAGATTTTTTATACAAGCTGATAGTAAAAATACTTCAATCAATATTTTGAGATAAATTTTTAGAAAATTAATCTAAAAATATTTCAGATACTACCGTCGTTCGTCGATCTTTGGCTAAAAAGAAAGTTACTTCTCTCATTCTTATTCTGTGCATAACCAACATCAATAAAAACATTATTCAAAATATTTATCTATATAATTGATGTTTTGTTTTTCTCTTCTATTAATCATCGCCATTATTGCGTTACTTAGGTCAAAGATGAGCGAACACTAGCACCACGTGTATTCTTCTACACAGACAACATTCATGCTTTTTCTTGTTCTTTCGCTCGCTGAGAGCGGATGAATGATTCAACTTAAACAAATAGGCTACGTATGATATTCTCTATTGAAAAAAAAAGACATCTTTTATAAATTTTCATTCCTCACTCCTCCTCCTTTCCTTACGAAAGAAGTTAAATTCCGTCAACAACATAGACTTTGAAATAAATGCATGGGAAGAAAACTGAGGTTTGGATTGCTTGAAAAATGCAAGAAATCTTTTTCGTTATTTGTCTGTCTATGCTTTTTAAATCATACATCCCAGAATTCTCGAAGGAGTTTCATTGTAGCCAATGGCTTGTTTTGAAAGAGTATGCTAGGGTCCAGGATATATCAAAAAAAGCTTTATAAATAGAACGTCATTTTTTTGAGAAATTGAACTTTTCTCCCTTTAAAAACTAAGAATTTAAGAAACAAAAAAGATTCGGTTATGTCGTGTATTCTGACATACTCTTTCAAATAAAAAAAAAGAAGATTAAGTATTTAGAATAAAAGCCTACAGAGAATATTGGAGTGCCAAATGAGCTTTTTTTTCATCTTTGTTTATTGAATATCTCGTGAAATGATCATGATTTCCTGAAGCTTTTATGCTATTTGAATCTGCCTTTTCCAAGATCGATTTGAAGATTAGGAATTTTTATACATAAAACTAAAAGTTTTCAGCAGAAATATAACTTCATTTGCTTGACGATGACTAAAGATCAATTTTATTTAATAGTTAGTTACATTCATTTGTTTTTAATATTTATTCAATCTTTGTTTGATCAATTTGAAGAACATAAACAAAATATACGGTTCAGGATGAAAAGTTTTGCAGTCAGAACTTCATTAGAAGGAATAAAATATATATTGATTTACCATGTGAATCTAAACTTATAGATAAATCTATTAATATCATTTTGATTTAAACAGTCTAATACGAAAAAGAAGCATTTTAATTATTGAAAATAGACAATAAACAATGATCTTGTATTCGAATACATTGGTTGCAAATGAAAAAAAAAGGAAATGTCTGTTTCAAGAAAGACAAGATTATTAAAAACAATTTCAAATGTCTGTTCTTCAATTAGAACTATAAGTGCTATTTGCAATGTACTAAGCAACAAAAAATTAATAAAATTTTTTTTTCATTAGAAAAAATGTATCTGTTTCTTTCAAGGATCCTTGTTTTCAACTGTGTAGATCGCAACCTATTTTTCTTAGTATTAAATTATATATAACGAACAGTAATCGACAATAAAATAACGACAGTTGTTGACTAGTTGATCTAACATATAATCGAATTATAGTAAATAAATCAAACTTAACATGTTAAAAGTAACAAAAAATGAAGACACAGGAGAATATTCTCTTGTTTGTCAATAAAAACATGTTAGATAAACGATGGATTTGATGATATTATTCAACTCTTCGAGTGACATTGAATATGAACAACAAGCTCAAATAAAAATGCACATAATGTAATAGAAGAGTCAGAACCAGTTTTCATGCATACGAGCAACATGAGCAAACTGATTCCAGAATCGTGACAAATCATATAAAATAACAATATAGCTAAGCAAGCAAAGGAAAACAAGAGCAAAAATAATAATAGAAAGAACATACATTAAAAATACTTTTTCATGCCCTTAAGCAGTAATATTCGCGATCCTGTACATGGATTAAAATCATGTGGAGAAAAGGCTTTTGGAGCAACTCGATCAATGTCTTTTATGTGTGTGCTAGCACTATTCAACGAAAGAATCGAGTTTGAAAATGTCAAATAGTATCCCATTCAGACAAACTACGAAGAAGAGAATGTTCGCAACCACGAAGGGTCAGATGTAAATTGATGTCATGGACAATAAAGAACCTGTCGTTCAACAGCTACTTTTTCAAGGTCAAATGGAAATTGACTTGTTTTATCTAAGTCTGTTTTGAAAACTATATTGTAGATAACAGAGTATGAAATATTAGTTCTGCTATATGATAAAATTTCGATACATTCCAAACGTCTTGTAAATATAAACGCTCCAGTAGAGTATCGAAAAAACTTTCTGAATCGTCGAGTCAGAGACTGCTTAAAACAACGAATGATTATTTGAAGAATCATTAAGATGATAATGTGTGTCAACGAATGGAATAGAGTAGGATAAAGGCTTTTGAAATAAATTTATCTTTTCATATTCAGCAATTGCAAACATAAAAACAATTTTCTATGATATTTCATGATGTGAAAAAAGCGGACCAGCAAAAGATAGAAAATAATTTTCAATAAAATAACTTTAATAAATTTGTCAAAACAAACATAACGTGTCACTTTTGTAGAAAAAAGTGTCAGAAAGTAAGTTGTTTGGTTGTTTTCGATTGAAAGGAAAAAGAAAGCACATATAATGATCACTTTCGGATGACAGATATATCAGTTCAACATAAATGGGTTATATTTCTAATAAGAAGCAAAGGAAACTAATATGTACAAACAAATGAATTCAGAAAAACTATGTAATGGAATACAAACGACCATTTCTTCTTCACTTTCCAGGTTGTTTATTAACGGATCATTCTATTGGTTTGAATTCAAAAGATGAGTCAATACTGGATCTGAAGAACTGCCATCCTCTTTGTTATCAGGCTCGTCTAATGTTCAATTTAAAGCATATAGAATCATTTTCACCCGATCATCATTTGGTCCAATAAAGTTCATTTCGAGCCGTCTATAGAGATTTTGAAGCATCGTTTTTAATGGAATTTTGGCTCGATAGCTAAATGAAAAATCGAGACGAGAATGTAAGTCGTTCGACTTCTCAATTCCTTGCGTATCTTATACTTCCGAGTCTTCATTTTCATCCTGTCCTGCCAAGTGGGTGCCGATTAAATGCATATAAGATGTTATAGTCTGTCCGTAATCCAGATGGGCGAAAATCTTTCAAAAATGATTTCTTAATATTTCGGATGCTTGTTTTCGTTGATTTTTCTATCATAATAAGTTTGAGAATGGTATGTTTGCTTTAGCTTGATCATTTTGCTAATAGAATTTTCATTTTTTCGTTTTTTACATTTATTTGTTAGCCTTGTTCATCAAGTGTCTCTTGTTGATTAAATAGTTTTGCTTTTTATCGACTAATTTATTATTCTGTTTCGATTAGATTCTTTTTGATTAGTAAATGGTCTTAAAAATAAGTTTCTTTCAAAGAGGATCCGTTAACTAAATAAAAAGATAGTTTCTAATTGAATATTGCTAAAAAGAGGATCGTGTTATACAGATCTTTTCGTATCCATGTATAATTTTAGAATGAATAGTCATTCGTGAATTATGTAAAAAAATGAGGAACTACTAGCATTTATTAAAATTACTAGATAACTATATAGAATATCTTCGATCAGGATTCAAGTATTTCCTATCCGGATTCGCTGTACCACTAGACCCAAATGTCTTGTTGATGATCCTAGGTAGAACTCGACAAAGTCTACAAGACGCACTTATTTCATTTTTAGTTTCGTCAAGTTAATTAGGAATAAATTATAAAATACTATGAATCCTGACCTAAACAGTATTTTTTTTTATTAGTATTTTTCTGTCGCGACACTTTCATTCACCGGCTCAGGTCTCTACTTGATGGATACAAGAAGAACTTGACGAGCTTTCCTAGAAGAATTACCTATTGTTCCATTTAAAATATTTTGTGCAGAGCTAAACATGAAGTATTCTGTGTTAATGCTGATGACATTAATATAGCGTTGACAACAAAATGATAATATAGTGTTAAATTTAGGATTGTTTTCAGCAGGATCTGTATTCATGGAGATGAATGTGATAGTTTTTTATCTCTGTTTTTATTTTGATAACATCACTTGTTTGCGAATGCCAACACTTTATTATTTGCAAATTTAGATATTTATTTTTTGTTTTTCAGATTGTATGCAAACAGTTCGAAAAACATGTTTGGAAAAGTACGTTATAAAATAAACATGTTTTGTAGGAGAGTTTCAATTTTATCAATCGCTTTCTTTGATTTGATTTTCACTCATCTAGTAATGTAAATGAGAATGATTGGTACAAAGAGAGAATGTAGATTTCAAAATATAACTGACTGTCAGTGTAAACTTGTGTGAGTGTTAGACTGGTATGAGCGCATAACTAGTCACTGTCGCCATGGATGTCGGTAGTGTGAAAGCTTTCACCCACATGTATACTCCCACTCAGAATCGTCAGACATATCACTCTCAGTCGAATACACTATGTCATCACATTGAACAATTCGGTATTTAGAATAATCGCAGACACAGTTCAGCACTGCGTCTTTGTCTGGTAGATACTCAATCTGAATATCGTCTTGAGTTTTAATTTTGATCTTGTCTTAATGTAAAGATTATCAAAACACAACTGAAGAAAATGGTGCAGAAAAACCTTCTTTTTTGGGAATTTCAGTTTTTACTGCTTAAAGTATTTTAGATATATTTTCATAAAAATTAAAGCTCTTCAAAAAGAACTCTTTTGTCGAAATTTTTAGAATGAAAATCTCTACAAACCTTAAAAATTTCATCGAAATCGAAGATCAATTTTGTACACGTGGTTGAGATCCCGTGGAAATACCCATATAAGCTGCTCACCAGTATTTAAAATTGATATGATATATAGATATATTACTTGATAATCGAAGCACTTATAGCTGTACGTTAGATTGCCCTCATATAAGATGCATAATGATAGATGCCGCTAATCATTGCCCATCTCAGAATTAAGTGGATGAACAGGGATGCGTGAATACAAATACAATTTGTATGGTACAAAGATGATGACCCCCCGAAAACATAAAATTTAAGAATATGTACTCTCATGTATCGTCATGTACCGAGAAAAAAACCTAGAATTTCTAGAATTTGTTCTCTCATGTAGTGTCATGTGCACTGAAAAAAGTTTGCTGAACTCTCAGGATGACGTAAATCACTTTGAAACTTATTGAAAGCATCAATTAGAAAAACACTCCAAATTATAATGAAACACCGGAGTATACAAGGTTGTGCAAAAAGCTTCACGGTCTACTAAGCTCTACAGTTTCTACCGGAATGTATCAATCTATCGATATAGAGCAGGCGAAACCACTAAATTCCTGTCTCCGTCGATGTGAGTGCTGCGGAACGACTTTTATCCAGTTTCTCTCGATCTTCGTTGGGGAAAGGAGTTTGATTACTTCTCTCTCTGTAAGGAGCATGCAGGACGACTTCTATCATGTAACACACGATGTGGGTGCAGGGAACGTGCTTTCATTATCTCTCTGTTGATGTAGGTGAGGACAAACGACTTTCAACATCTCGCTCTTGCGATGTGAGTGCAGGGAAGCACTTTCATTATCTCTCTCTCTCGATATGAGCGAAGAGGAACGAATTTCATCGCCTTCCTCTCAGTGTGGGTGCAGCGGATCTACTTTGGGTGTGTGGGCGTGGATATGGGTGTGGGTATTATTCTTCTCCTTATGTACACTCACACCCACATCCACACCCACCCACACTCACCCACACCCACACACCCACACCCACACACCTCACACCCACAGCCACACCCCACACCCACACCTTTTATCACAAGACACAGGATGCTTTGTAAAGATTCGTAAGGTAAATCAAAAGCATTCCTACTTTAGCTTAGTTATTCAATAAATTTTATCGAAGTCTAAAAAGATATAAAAAATACGTTTCATTAGAGCCCGGCAACCCAACCTGCCCCGAGATCGGGTTCGGGTTTTATTTTTTTCACAACATATGGTCCCGCCGTCTATTTCTTTTGCATGCTGTATACACAGAACAATGAAATAGTAAGCTATTAGATTATGTATCAAACAATGAATAAATTCTTGTGAATTTTGTTTCTCGATAAACAATAAACTTATTTTCATATTTTTATTATCGTCGTTCGAAAATGAGGGTGTGCGTATGGATGTCATAAAAAGACCGAGAACTACTATCACATCCACATCCAACCTTTTGTTATTTTCATGAACTTTGTATTGTTTTATGTGGTAAAGATTGAAATAAAGTAATCCATTTGTGGAAAAAAAACGAACATTATTTCTCGGTCGAGTCGGGTTTCGGGTTCTGCCTCTCGGGTTGGGTATGAAAAGTCGTACCCGTGCAGGAGTCTAGTTTGCATTAGAACTGATTGAACAGAGTGATTTATTTTTGTTACCAATTTTCCTTGTTATAATTTTGTCATTATCTCGTGAAGCATTTAAGCGATGCCAACTAGTGGATCACAATGAGCGCTAGAATATGTCGTTCAATAGCAATAATCTCATAATACTACTTCTTGTTTTCTACTTTTTGATTGTGGGAGCAATTTTATCTCTGAAAATCTAATCAATATTAAAGAAATGTAGTTTATAAAAAAGAATAAAAATTCTCATTCTATTAAGAGTAAAAATATTTTAAATTAATCATCGATCATTAGGAAAGATACACACAGAATATTTTACTGTTGTAGATTGTCGTTTTCTAACAGATATAATACACTGATATCCTAAATGACATCTTTTCAATTAGGCGAAACTTTTTTTTTCTTCTGATCACTACTTGATATTTCATATGCTGAGACATTTAACTATCAAAGTAAGTGTTAGTGCAATCTCTATTCGTTATAGCATGAGAGAGAACTTCTGTTAAAAGACAAAATTTGTTTATTTTGATTAATGTTTCAAAAAAATAGTGAAATTTCTAGATGGCATATGAAGCAAAAAATCATTTTGAATTTATCCATTCTAATAATCTTATCATAGTTCAAATTCTTTTTATTTTGATGACGAAAAATTCATATCAGTAATATTGGATAGAATATCTTTGTCATATTGATAATTGTATTCAATGTAGAAAAATAATTTTAAAAGTTATTTCTTTAATATCTTTTCAATAATTAGTAATGTCTATCATTTCATTGTTCTAATTCGATCTGATTTTACAGAATTCTGATTTTTGATGATGAAAAAAAAACAAAACAACAATGGTTAATCAAGTTTTTCAGTCGACGAAGCACAATTTTCTGTTAATAAAATTAATAATACATTGTCACACTTTTCAGAATAAAGTCATTGACTGATATAACTGAAACATATACTAAATGAGAAGACTGAAACAGAAAGACTGTTAGTCACTAGAGATTTGCTAATATATATTTAATAAAATAACAAACGATGACAAGAAAAACTGAGAATGATGCTTAATAAACGAAGAACATAGGATGAAGAAATAAGTGAATGAGCATATCTGAGCGTAACAAATGATAGATAAACTACATAATGAATCGATGAACACACATCACCACGAAAGAGAGATTCTTGAGAATATCTCGTGCTATCAAAATTGCTTCTAGGTCTGGTCGTTCTATTGTATAAGTAACAGATAGACATGAAAAGAGATAGTAGATCATGAAAAAAAGCTATCGAAACTTGAGAATTTCTTCAAACAAATTTTAGACATCTATTTTATTCAACTCTATTGTGAAATTGCATATGCATAGGGTGAAAATCTTCATGTAAGGAAGAATTAATAAGTAAAAGAAAAGTTTCTGAGTATTTTGGTTGAGCATGTATTGAAATGGCACATTTTTCATGAATGCATTTAATTTCATTTAAATCGAAGGTTAATTCACTTGTTTGCCAATAAATGGTGTTCGATCAACATAGCCTTGATGAGCATGAGCTTGTTTGCTTTCTTCTGTTGCTATTGCTTGTTTCCAAGAATCGAGACTTGACCATACGGCTATGTTAAAAAATGAAAATATCGCATTTTCGTCCAAGACTTTGTAAACCGTCGCACGTTTATATCCCATACCTTGAATAAATAAAATGTTTACTCAACTATTCTTTCTCTCTGTCTCCAATAGTCGGCAACACTTACATGATGACATGTATGGTGTTGCTTTAAACCAATCTTGTGGAAATTCATCAATCTTATGTTTTGGTAAACTAAATCCAATTATAAATACAGTATCATTGTTTGGATCACTAGACATATCTTTGACACATTCAATTGAAAATGAAAGTGGTGCAAAAAGAATATTTTCCATATGACCACCCTTCTTGATGCTCTCGATAATGGTGGTAGAATCGATTTTTCTCAACGTTTGTTCATCATCAACCAAACAAATACATGCATGCGTCCAACCTTGGTCGTTACTTGTGGTAATGGACTCGTAAATATTAGTTTTACCCCAAGATGACAAAATGGATCGTACTGTTTCGTTGATATGAGTATCCATGGATTTGAACAATACAAGTAGTAATGTACGAGATGTCGAAACAGACATTACTTAACAAGAATAATTAAAAATCAATATTGATTAGAGAATATATTGAGATCTTCGATTGACTTTTTCTCTTTGTATATCCAATGTTGACAAAATTCGATTTCTTTTACTTTGTCAGCAACACTCGGCAAAACATTCAAATGCATTTTATTCTTCTCCATTTCTATTGGTGCAAAATACTTTATCAATCGTAATGAAACGCTAATATTGTCACTACTATATAGTAGGCACTAAATAGTCTGAATTTCTTTCAAAACTAGACCAATGTATCACTATCTCTTTGGCATAGTTGTATCAGAAAGGCAAGAACTATCTTATGATCTGTGTGATGCATTAGGTTATTAATAATAATAATGATAACATTTTGTTTTGACCACGAACCGTTGTTTCCTATTGACTCGCATACACCAAAAATTAAAAAAAATCCAATCAAAAGAAATCTCAGCAAGTGTATTGAAACAACGATCTGCAGTCCTACTAGACATTTCACAAATTCAAACTATTTGGGTTTTCTGAGCTCAGATCTTTCTCTATTCCTATATAAAATTGCAGCGAACAAAACTGAGGATGTGAATATGTATGAGTTTAATGTTGTTTATCGGTAATCTCTTCAGTTGTACCCAGCAGTGACACCAAAACTTGCATCCACACTCTTATTATCAAAATGTTTTGTAAAGAAAATCATATTTATTCGAAAAAATAAAACTTCGACGCATCTTTCTATGACAAAAAAATTCGATTTCAATTTTTTTTCATTGAAAAAAGTCAAACTTTCTAAGACAAAGTGTACATGTAGATGTGGGTGTATGTAGTGCAAGCGATGATATGAATGTGTGAGAAGAGAACATCAACATCCACACCTATACCATACTAAGAGCAGACAAGTGTTCGGTTTCCACTCAAGTAGTCTTCTAATCTGTAGTCGAACAGTTTGAAATCATGACGATAGATTTTTTTCAAACGACAGACAAGTCGATCAGGCAGGTCACTATACATCGATTGGTATTGCAATCTTGTTCGGCCAGTCGAAAAACGACGATTTAAACCCCAATCGATTGATGTTAGATTGATACGTGGCATAAAAGTGTCGAGATCAGCTTGCATTGTTTCGTATTTGCCGATAAAATTATATTTGAGTGCACATGCCTGACATAAGGACGAATAGGGTTGCCAATGAACATCCATCAAGTTTGAACCGGATGCGATGTGCTCGAGAAAATGCTGAAAGGATGGCACAATTTTTCCACATGGTTCATTGTTCATCTTTGATATTGTTCTCTTCCGACGATAAAAAGCTATTTCGTTGGGTTTCAAATAGAATGGAGCAAATTTTCGACAAATTATCCGACGAATGTCATCATAGAGTGAGAAAGCTGGAGCTTGAAGGGACATAATTTTGTCAGTGTAAGCGGCTGCAAGGCGCTCCAGTGGATGGCGAACAAAGATAACACGAGTGAAATTATCTGACATGAGAAGAGAGCTATTTGGAAGAGAGCGGAGACGAACTAGAGGAAACACTTTGTCTTGATATATTCTCCACAGATCCAATGGCAAAGTATCAGATGTGTTCCTCAAACACGTTTGAAATGAGGAAAGAATCGAAAGACGATCACCGATAGATAATTGAGAATTATTCTAAAAAGTATAACATTCAATGTTGAACCAAAATAAACAATACATATTGTCTGTTGAACGAAAGTTATCTACGCTTGCCCTTCTCTCTCAATATTCGAACCCTACTTTCATATCTCTCACTGTCATAACATGTTTCTAAGTAATCATTTGTTAAATAATTTCTTTAACCGATCATATCTTATTCTTAAATCCATGTTTTAATTAACACGTCTCCTTCTCTTTGTCTTGCACCAGAAGAAGGAATACGTAAAACTAACCTATTTCACTCATAAAGAACTTGTCAGTACAGTTTCATAAGGAGGCAGAGTATGGAATTCGCAAGCTCTGGCTATTATAAGTTTATGGGTGACACGACATTTGAGCCTCTTCACATGTTAAGTCAAACAAGTAACAAAATGAAGAATTTATTACAACTAGGGTGTGGGATGTAGGTGGTTATGGGTGTGAGGTGGGTCTGGATGTAGATGTATGAAGTGTTGGTGTAGGTGTGCCGTATGAGTGGGAGAAAGAAAGAATAACATCCACACCCCCATCCACCCACCAAAATCCAATCCCACACCCATCTATCCACCTCCTCCACTCTCATCCCCATCCCCACAATCACTTCAATAGTAGTTTTTCTGAAGGTTTCAAAAAAGCTCACATGGAAGGTTTAGTCAATTGGCAAAACCTGTCCGTAGAAGATCCAAAAGTCAAGAGGCTCAACTGTCTATGTAACAAGTTTATGGTATATTGTCCGTGGTTTTAAAAGAATTCTTTCAAAAAAGATCAAATGAATAAATAAAAACAACAACAATTATTATAGCTGATACTCATGCTCTGAAATTTAATCGTTTCAAAAATGTTTGCATTTAGAAACACTATTCTACCAACTTATTTAATTCACTTAGCATCGCTGTACTGCACTATCTTATTTGTATTGTCAGATACATCCTCAATACATAACTTGTTTTTTTTTCGAAAGAATGAGTTTCACAAAATTACAATGAAATGACTCCTATGTAAATGTCAAATATAGTAGAAATGGAATATTTTTGATCGGATATTTTATTTTTTCAATAAGATAGAGTGATTGGAGTGTTGCAAAAAATGACTTAGCCGAATGAATTTTAGGTGACTAAAAATTTTTGTTCTTGATTGGTTGTAAAATTATACAGAATTGAATATTTTCTGTAAACTAAGTGACTTCTCCTTTCAGATCAAGTTCCAACATTCGACTTTTTCTCGTGAATAAGCTCGATTGTATTCATTTTTCCATCTTGAATTTTGCTTGCCAGTATTTTCATTAAATAACTTCTTTCCGCTGTTTCCATACTCAATTATATTTTATTTATTTTTCTAACATTCGAACTCCTATAATTTGGATATTGTTGAAGCAGAACATGCATATTTTGAATATCCGCATTATTCTCTTACTATTGTTTTTCAAACTACAGTATTCACAGAATAGAACCTTTTTTTTTAACATACATTAATAGTTTGATGGGACTATTATGCTACAGAATATGTTTACTTCTATGCACCCATACTTCTATGAGATAATATACACCTATGACCAATTTTCGTGCTATGTGATTATCCTATTGATTACCGAATAATAATAATTTTTACTGTCGGAGGATGATTTGTCACAAGAGATTGTAGTATCTACAAAATCTAACTTAAAAAGGACAAATGGATACCAATGATGATATAAGTGTAATAATAATTTCACTATTCCTAATAATCAACTTTTCAAAAAAATCTCGAAGGAGTTATTCTCTCGGCGCAAAGAACAGACTATAGAGCTTATACGCGCATCAGTCGTGTCACCTTTTTTTTTCATTCCTCTTGCTCATCATTTGTTTTATTGCTTTTTTATGTTTGTACAGTTTCAATTTGTAGTTACAAACACAACGAAATAGAGGAGACGACAAATATATATTACTTTCATCCTGGGGGCATAATAGCAAGAAAAAAAGAGAGATCATTTGATTTTGTCTTACCATAGTTGAAGATGACATCATTTGATGCAAATAGGTAGCATTGAATAGAGTTGAATCCTTCATTATTCGTCTATTTTTTTGTTCATCAGTTGAATTAGACACAAGCAAAGCAGTAAGATCATCACGTATATGAAGATAAGTAATGAAAGTGAGAAAAGATCGCGTCGCTACTTTTGGAACCGAGCAATAGAAGAGAGAATGGGAGCGAAGAACAAAACCCACATAATTGAGCACATCATTACGACGAATAAGATCCTCAAGATTTGAGCGATGGAAGCCTTCACTATTGCATTTGTTCGCAAGAAATTTAATACGTTGTTGATAAAGAAGTGGATAAGTGGACGCAGATGAATTCAATACTTGAGCGACGACAGGTACTGTCAAATTTGTTTGATGTACAGTTAAAAATTTAGTCAATAGATTGCCTAATCAATCGCATAAAACGAGAGAACAGACTTGTCATCAAAATAATTCTAAATAGCTATATTAAAAAGTACCTGTTCTTAAACTGAGCATCACGAAGGCGACAGTACCAACTAAATAACCGAACGTGATAGACAATTTCTTATGAGCAAACAGCCACAGAACGAAGAAGGCCAATATACTCATGTTGATATCTTCTTTTTTCTCAAAGTTCCGTTAAAATAGTACAGAATATAATTGCTTTCTGTGCTATATATTTATTCATTCTCTTTTTCTTTCCTTCTCGCTCTGCAAACAAGCCTGCAGCATAAAGACGCGAAATATGAAGGTAACAAAAACACTTATTAATCCACTTGCATGAACAGAAAAAAAGAATTCATTGTCAGTTTTGACTATAAAAAAAGCCCGAAAAAGATTGTCCTGTACGACCTGTGAAGGGAAAGAAAATAAAAAAGAAAAAGATCTTACTTTTTCAGTAAGCGTCATAAACAGGTTAAAACAATCATGGGCGTTGTTCGTTTACCATTCTGCATAAAAACTATTCAAACAAAACTAGACATAATGTCGATCAAATGGCTGCTTCATACAGCGAATTAATGAGACATGCATTTATCTTATTCGAAACATAGTAACAAATTATTAATGAATCTATAGGAAGAGAAGTCCCATAATCACAATATCATAGGTATTTTCTTCGACTGAGAGTGTAGGTGTCAATGTAAGAGTGGATACAAGTCTTTCGTTTATTCACACCCATATCCGCTACTACACCGTTTGTCAAAACTATCATTAATCTTGAATTTATTCTTTTCTAAGGAATTGAATTTTCTTAAAAATTTAAGCTACCTGACGAGATCTTTAGCCATATCGAAACTCGTCGTGATAGCTTAGATCCATTCACAGCCTCATCAACTGAATCTGACGAGTGGAGTGTAATATCAGTCAGATTTAAGAAGTAATAGACAGAAAAATAGGATGTGGGTGAGTAGGGAAGGGCTGTGTATATGGGTATGAATGTCCGTTACCTCTTTACCCACACTCAAACTCGTTTCGCAAGAGCCAGTGTCTGGAGAACATGTACCGTGAAATTCAGTAAATCTTATGCAACTATGAAAACAATCGTAAATAATGCATCTTTTTGGTTGTGGAAATTCAATAAACTGTAAAAAGGTCTAAAAAACATTCCACTATTTAGTTTTCGAGTAATTGTTTGAATGTTACATGATTATTAGAAAAGAAATTTTTAACAATATAAGACATTCTCAAAGAAAGTCACAAAAATCTAGGTAAAAAATCTCAGAGCAACGGCCACATTAGTACCTTTTTAGAAAAATTTTTACATCGTTTGTAGCATGATACTAAATAAAAGTATCTCGATTCAAATCTGTAACAGCAATCAAATAAGAACGATAGCCATAACCTAATGGATGCGATTCTTCATTTCCAAATATTCTACTGTACTGAAAAAATGGGTCCGATCAGAGATAGCACTTATTTAGATTCAGCTGTAATGTGCACCTAGGCTTTTCTATAAAAACGATATTAATGATCCAGGCTGTTTACATACATTGTTCTCTTCGTATTTTTTTTTCTTTTCTTTTAGCTTTAGTAATTTTGTTCGTTTTTTAAAATTGTTAAAACCTGTTGATGACTAGCGGCAAAACTGTGCATTACGAGTTGTATTGATGTGTGAAATTCATACAATGAGTCATAATATGTTTTTTAGATATTTACAAAAACTGAAAAGTCAGACAACGATAGTTTTTCACATCGTCATCTTATTGCAGTGCTTACTAGACTCATGTTAAAAGAAAAGAAAATACGAATAGTATAAAATCACTCTGTCTTTTATGTTGGTAATGAAAGTATTAATTATGTTTGGTATGATGAGAAAAACCTACAAAAGAAGATATTGAATTTTTTCTATTTAATATTTTCTTTTAGTTTTTCGAAACAAATTTTAATGATGTTTTATTTATCGTGAAATTCTTTTTTTCAATATTTGATGTATTATCATCAAAGCTTTTTAAATAGCAACTTGGAAAGATACAACAACACTGTTCAAATATTTTTGAATACGTTTAGACTTTCATTTGAATAATATCAGAAACTTGTTAGTGCGGCCTCTTCGGGACTGAAATGTGGAACTCACATATCTTCTTTAATTTCATTATACTAATGACAAAATACACAATGATTCAATTCTCTAAAAGACAATAGTTCTTTTCTATTGTTAATCGATACTCAATAAATGCTGTCCTTTTTATTTCTGTACTTCGAACAGAATTTTTTTCTTTTTGATGGAGTTGCTATGGTCTACAATGAAGAGAGTGTCTGTAATGGAGAAGGAAAGGAAAGAAGGGAGCCGCGAAACTTGAACTTAAAATTTAAACTCACTATTTTTTCGAAAATGTATGTGAGTTCCACAAATATTGTTTCTAAAAAGCTAAATTGACAATCCAGATAGAATTCCAATGAGACCTTTAACGTTAATATGTTTGAATAAGAGAACATTATCCATTGAGCAAAATCGTGTATTCTCATGATATATTTCATGCTCCAATTGAGTTTTTTAAAAATCTGCTACACATCGCATCATAATGGTCATCTTTTTATACAAAAAAAAAACAAACTCATTCACATGTTGTCTAACTTACTTTTCTCTTGATACGTTAAGTATGTGTCTTTTGACTGTATGTGATATAAACGCATACATTAATAATATTTACAAGGAATATATTTTAGATACGAATATCAATCAATCAGAAAATCGTCCATCAATGTTCACTGCTAATAATAAAGGAAAAATAAATGTACAACTGATGTCTTTGTCATTTAGACGTTTAACTTTCATGGACTTTCTCCCATAAAATTGTATTACGAAAATAATGTGTTTACATAGAGTATTACAAGGTGTTTTTATTGATCATTATGACGAGCAAGGCTATGAATATGATCACTATATTGTAAAAACATGTAGAAAATTGTCATATTATTCTTCATTTACTTTACGAAAGATTTTAGTTAGCAAACAGTTCTTAGAATCTATTAACTGATAGAGACGGTATCGATATGACGCTAATATGTTTTCAATTCATGGAAAATGGTGGAAATGAAACAAGAATTTTCCTCTATTATAAATTAAGAATGCGCCATTTTTATGCATGCTTTCGCTTATTTTCATACTTCAACATCAATCAGAGTACTATCAACAATCAAAAGAGCTATAAGAAATTTGTTCAAATCTTGCCAAATATTGTGTGAAAAAAATTGCGTTGTTTTTGGTATTTCACAACTCTTATCGTGACTTTTGAGGTTGTCTTGTACATCCGTCATATAAAATTCAGTTTTTATAATCTTCGATTGGAATATGATATATCTTGTAGACGAAGCTCGAATGACATCGCTATTGAAGATATTTTTGATGAGACTAAGAAAAACACAGAAGCGTTTGTATCTATGATCTAATGATCAAAAGTGATAGTCTTTCCATTGGATTTCGTCCTTTTACAAGGATCTTTTTTTTTGAAAAACTTGAACTAAAGAATTTCGACCTGAAGTTTTCTCAAATTATTGAATTTTCAGATGAACTTGATTTTTATGGCCTGTTTCAGAGAGAGTACCATTTTTGAAAATTCAATAATATGAAGAAGAGTATTCGTTATGTATGAAATTGTTAAGAAATTCTAATAATCATTTTTAGTTAGCTATTTGGAAAATACCAAGTCCAAATTGTTTAATTCGATTTTTAAAAAAAATATCTGATATTAGACCAAAAATTCAGTATAAACGGACATATATAGAGTCGAATGGCATTCAATAATTGAATATGTTTCTTCATTAGTTCTAGTCATAATAATAACAGATATTATTACGAACTAGAACAGCATTCGTATAAAAATTCATTTAGTAGTTATGTCAGTTTGTATAGCCGAGCATTGAAAAGAGCAACGTTAAAAATGAGTCAAACAAGTATTTTCACATATCAAATCTAAGATCGAGTTAGTCCGAAAATCAATACACTTAGCTTCATCTTGAAGATTTATTTACAAGTTTAACAAGCAAAACTATTTACCATAAAATGGCATATTGTGAATAAAAGTTCAAATTATTATTATTAATTAACATGAACACATTAATGAAATTATTATTAACAAATCTTTCACATGAAAGATTTCAAACTTACGCTATAAAATATCATATCATGTTTTCGATCTTTTGTTGACTTAATTACACATAAAACTTGATTACATTTTTAAATAGCTTCATTTCAAAGATCACAATACGTATATATCGATTGTCTATGACTATCCTGAGACTGAATGCATTGATCAGGAATTCTCGAATGTGCATTTTTTAGTAATACACACATAAAATATGAAAAATCTTCTGTTCCTTTCTTTTTCTCTTCATATTCATAAAAAGGACAATTATCTGATCTAATCAAGGATTGATAATAGCGCAAAGCCATGATCTTTATGAAAACGGTAGGATGTGATGAAACAGATAATTCACACTGTTAGATACTTCAACATTTATCAACAATCGCGTTTTATAAAAACATTGACAATTTATGCATATGCTTCTCTATCACAATATGCTGACAAAAGAAGCGTGCTAAAAGACAGAGTTGGTTCTGTGACATTGGATATTTACATTAGTTTTCTCTGGAGCAGCGAAGAAAAATACATTTGTCAAGAAAGAAATAGTTGAGTATATTGCAAAGAGTTTACATGAAAGCAGCAACGACTTCGAGCGAACGTGCGTACTTATAATAACAATCACTTATGATAGCGGTTGACAGACATCAGATACGTTTGTGGATTATAATCTCTCTTTTATCTCGGTTGACATAAAGAATAAAAAGAAATAATATCGAACAAAATACAATGTTTGTATGGCAATCAACTTCATATCAAAGTCCTAAACTATTACATGCATGAATTTCGTTTTTTCCTTCTACCAAAACCTCTCATTGACAACTAACAAAATTTTTTGATTTTCAAAAAAGAAAAAAAATGAATCAGTGAGTATTATCATCCATGCTACCAGTTGTCTCATTCACATTTATTTTCAGTTCTATGAAAGTTTTTATAACTGTTTTGTTTGTAATACTTGTCATGATCTATATTAGTTTATTTATAATGAAACTTGTATTTTACTTTAAATGGTCAAAACAAGAGTGTCCCGGTGCGCCAAATTTGAAAACTTATTTGATTGCAAGTGGAATACTCGAAATCGTATGGCCTCTTCTTTTTGCTGTCTTATCTTGCTTCGATGAAGATACATTCGAGACTGTCATGAATATTTATCAAACATGGACAAGAGAGAGTGAAGGTTCATGGCGAAAAAATGGGACCAAACAAAGAACATCATGTGGTGAATTATAATCTAAAATTTACAATCAATTGTTGATTTTATGTCTTTTCTAGGGATTGGTGTTTGGACTATTTTTGTCGTTTGCTTTTGTCTTTTAGCAAATTTTATTCTTTGGTGCTGTGGAAATGCATGGATTGTAACCAAATACAAAAGTGTTCAATATTATGATTCAGTCTTTTTGAATTACTGCTATCCACCTTTATTCATAGGTGCCTTTGGTATTGTGATTGTAACAGATATTTGGACCGGCTTTTTATCTCTAAACTTGTTTCTTTATTGTCTGTTTAAATAAAATATTTCTTAAAATACGTAGCTGGTATATAATATATCTAATACTTTGTAACAAAAATATGTCTATTGTTGCTATTTCGTTTCATCGATGTTAATCAAAACAGAATTGAATTGTTCTACTTTTGTTTTTCACTGATACTACCTGGGATGATTATTTATAAATGAGAGCTGTTCAAGCACTAAGAAATAGAAGTTTTAACTCACTTTCTGTTCCACAGCTCCTTGCCTCTTAGTTGGACACAAAAATGATAACTACGTTCGATGCAACACTTGCTTTACCCTAATTATATTATTATTGTTTCTAAATGAGTTACTGACAGATTCTTTCGAGATAAACTGAGAACCATATCACAATTAACTTGGAAATTCGATTGAGTTTGGAATGGCTAATTTTCGAATGAAAAATTAAAATAATGATATATTTAAAAATATAAATTGAATATGGTCCTTCTACTTTTTTCTGAATTTTATGGTCCGCTATCAATTCCAGGAAAAAGTTCATTAGGTTTAATAGCAACAGCTCTTACCAATCAAGAAAAAAAATCATCAAATGAAGTTGAAATCATTCAGGATAAACTTAGTTTTGTAAATTTACAAGCCCATTTTTTATTATTTTCCTTATCGAAGCATTATGCATAGGTTAATATTAGTAATCAGCGTTTGTAAATAGAAGAGACCATTTCTTGTCTATCACCCGTTCTGTTAGGAAACGGTGATAAACGGCAAGAAAAAATGTGATCATTACTTTTCTTGCCATTTTTACGTCTAGTCAGCGTTTTCAAGTGTTATTCACATTAAATAGTCTCTGAAACGGGTATATAAGTCATTTTCTTCTTCGTAAAAGATAGTGAGAAATGTTTATGATCATCTTTTCCAACGAAAACAACTGTAAATGCTCAAAGTAGATTAATCTTTTTTTTGAGACTGGTTTCCATAATTATTTATATTCTCGTGAATTTGTGTTTTTTTATTGTTTCACAGTACGCGTGAAAGACATTTAGTCCGCTTGGAGCTTCTATTTATCTTTTGATCTGCTGAATTAATTCAAAAAAAGTATTCGCTGTAGATTTAATTATGTGGAAAAGAGTTCCCTTGATTAAAGTAAGAATCTGCATAACATTGACATCATATGAATCAAAATCATGTGTTGGTGCGAACACTAGAATATCGAAAAAATACAGGTTGATTTTATTCATTTAAAGTCTCAATTTTCACATAGAAATCCTAATTTTTTGATTATGTTCAAAGCTCGAAACGTACGATAAATTATAAGTTCCTAATATTCTCAAACATAAAATTGTCGCATTAGAATTTTCATCACAAATTATCAACTCATCAGTATATGAGCTAATTGAAACTCGTTTTATGACAAGCGATACAACATTATTAATTATGAGCTACATAATCGAATTAGAAACTCTAGCCAAGTCAAAAGAGAGTGATATTTTCAGTTAATATATATGCGACAAATGTATGTGGCATAAACACAGAACGGATCTCATATGCTTAGTAATTGATTGTTAGTCTTAATCAAATTGGAGAGATAGGAAAGAAAAGGAAAGAAAAGAAAAATTTAAGTCAAGAAATAAAAGAAAAAAGTCAGAGTAGAGGAAGGAAAAAAAAATAAAGTTAGAGAAGGACAAAAGAGAAAATAAATTCGTTCAGCACATTCATTCATTCATTCGATGAAGATTGCTCAATAAGTAAACATCACTTCTGCGAGTGATGTGAATGCACACAAAGATAAGATACATGAATGATATCTGAATTTAATCTAAAATACTATTCAGGTTACGAAGAAATTCACATATTTACTGTATACGAATTGTGAATAAGAATTCTCATTGACCGTTGGTCGAGCTTAGAAAACATGAGCAAAAAGATTCAGATAACTCTAATAGAAGAAGTTTTCAGAATTGAACGATGTAGAGGATTTCGTTTCATCTTATGTTCTGCGTTTATTTTTGCTTTTTCTTAGGATAGTATTTGTGAAAAACTTTCTTGTACATTCCATCGAGATAGTTGACGAAATACGATATTCGTAGAAAAAATATATAATATAGAACTTATTTGTCATTTGGTAGCACCACATTTCATAAAAAAATCATTAGTGAAACTAAGCTATTTAACATTTTTTTTCAACTGATTTATTAAGATCAATCAGTGTGACGTTTCGTTCTAACTAAGAATATTATCAAACACAAATAAATAGGGGTGAGAAAGTTATTGTTATTGTTTTTGTTATTAATAACACTAACATTAACTTTTTGATTCAAAACAATCAATGAAGCAATTCTAAGCATAGAATATATGAACGTCAAAAGATCACTTTAGTAATATAGTATCTTTTCTTACCATTTGATATAAGAACTTGTGGTGAATATTTTGAGAACTACTAACATAATATATTTTGTTGTTGTTATTGTTATTTAGCAATAACAATAACAAAATATGTTATAATAAAATTTCTCAAAATATTTACCACAAGTTCTTATATCAAACGGTAACAAAAGTTACTGTGATACTCTCTTGCGGACAAAAAAACGGCCTTTTTCCATTTCACTTTTGCATCGCTTTACACTTTGTTTTAAAAAAACAAAATATACCAGAAGATGCAGCGTGAAAAGAACTACAACCTACAAAGTAAAGCTTATTTTATTTGTGTGCTTTTTGCTTTCGAAAAAAAGCAAAATCCTGTGCGCCCAATTTTCGACGCTGCGAAAATATCATTTTTTTTTTTTTACCAAGGAGAAATTCCTTTTTCTTTATTTCATCGTTTTATCACCTAATGTGCTTTTCTGAAAAAAAGACAAAATATACCAGAAGATGCAGCGTGAAAAGCTCTATAATTTACATAGAACAATTTATTCAAATACGAAGAAAAGAATTTCTCGTTCGTGTAGAAAAATGATTTTTTTTCGCAGCGTCAGACATTGGTCTCACAGAATTTTGCTGTTTTTGAAAATGAGAAGTGCATAATTTAAATAAGTTTTACTTTGTAGATTGTAGAATTTTTCACGCTGCATCTTCTAATATATTTTGTTTTTTTTTCACACGAACATACTAGTTGATAAAAAGATGAAATAAGAAAAAAGGAATTTCTCATCGCATAGAAAAAAAGGTTTTTTCGCAGTGTCGAAAATTGATAGCACAGGATTTTGCTTTTTTTGAAAGCAAAAAGTGCACAATTAAATTAAGCTTCACTTTGTAGATTGTAGAGTTTTTCACGCTGTATCTTCTGGTATATTTTGTCTTTTTTTCAGAAAAGCACATTAGGTGATAAAAAGATGAGGTAATATAAGATAAGAAAAAATGATATTTTCGCAGCGTCGAAAATTGGGCGCACAGGATTTTGCTTTTTTTCGAAAGCAAAAAGCACACAAATAAAATAAGCTTTACTTTGTAGGTTGTAGTTCTTTTCACGCTGCATCTTCTGGTATATTTTGTTTTTTTAAAACAAAGTGTAAAGCGATGCAAAAGTGAAATGGAAAAAGGCCGTTTTTTTTGTCCGCGAGAGGCTAGAGTAATTCTTTGACGTTCGTACAAACTATGCTTAGATTTGTTTCATTGACTGTTTTGAATCAAAAAGCTAATGTTATTGTTATTAATAACAAAAACAATAACAATACCTTTCTCACCCCTACAAATAAATAGACAGAAGAAGAATATATATAAGAGTAAAATAATGTCTTCGTTTTTTATTTTATTGTTTTAAACATTTCAATGCACGGGGGAGTAAAATTGATCCGTCTGCATTAGAATGTTTAAAACAATAGAATAGAAAAACGAAGACATTATTTTACTCATATATATTCTTCTTCTGTCTATTTATTTGTTTGATAATGTTCTTAGTTAGAACGAAACGTCACACTGATTGATCTTAATAAATCAGTTGAAAAAAATGTTAAATAGCTTAGTTTCATTAATGATTTCATTTTAGAGCTTGTTATTTTACTGAGTTCGTCATCGATTGAAATTCTTACGCGAAGAAACTTTAATTTTTTAACTCTTATACCATAAAAATAATATAATGCTGAGTATATATTACGTTTTCAGTATAAATCTTAAGAGAACAACTAGATGATAAATATGCGTAAGTCATAAAGATTATAGTAACCAAATAAAAAACTTAGCTACTCTATTAACTTTTGTAGTAATAAATTATTTTTTATCTACGACAGACGGCTGTTAAAGAATGAGAAAAAAAAATAGGCTCAACAATGAATAAATTTTAGAAGTACGTTAATAGTGTTGCTGTTCAATATTTTCTTTTGATAAAATATACCAAAAAATTGACATCGTTTTATCTATGATATTTTTCCCCTAGAATTTTTCGTTTGTCGGATCAATTCATTGATTCTTCTTAAAAATCTAAGTTTCATTATCACATACATATCTGATACTAATAAGCTAATTTAGATTCTTCTTTCATTATTCATCGAGATTATCATAAATCACTACTTTGTAACTAATTATATATTTCTCCATAGGTATTAGAATAAACTAGACTTGAGAATTCATAACGAAAACTTGAGAAGATTTCGATAGAATATTTATCAGATGTAAGACAAACGCATCATCCTTAAGCGATCGACAATTTTCTAATTACCTACGAAGAGTATAGAAAAAAAACTTTAAAAAACGATCGATGTGTCAGAAGAAAGAGTGTAGTCAGGTTTTTGTAATATCTAAACGCATTCTAATGAGTAGGTCTCATTTTGTTTTCGAAAAAGTAGAAGTTAAATTTTCAACAAGTTAAAATATTTATTTAAAGAAATGAAAGTTTATGCATCTTTAAAACATAAGGCATGAGTGAAGTCTTTTGAACAAATATCAAAAGAAAAAGAAAAGTTTGTAGAAAAGACTTCTACTAATGTCTTATGTTATATAGATGCCGAACTTTCATTTCTTTAAATAAATATTTTAATTTGTTAAAGATTTAACTTATGCTTTTTCGAAAACAAATTGAGACCTACTCATTGAAATGTATTGAGATATTGAGAAAAAGAACGAACGTGTATTGTTCATCATCAAATTAACAAAATTAGATGAATGGTCAAGTTACAAGTAAGACAAAGATGATTCTTGAATATTAAGCGTTTTTTTCAAGTAAAGAATCGTTTACGACAGATGAAATAATAAAAAATTATGGTTTTAACGTCAACGAATCACTATTTATGACATTTACAATTCGAAGTTTAAACGACAAAAACATAATATTACTTTATGACATACAAAATCGTTTTTTGTGATAAACGCGTAATTTGGTCAATATATCATCGTTTAAACGAGGTGACATTAAACATCGTTTGAACGGCAGAACAGCGTTTCCTCGACTAACTGGGTGGTATTCTCTCTGGAATAGATCTAATTCAATGCGAGACTCGTTTAGACCTTTTTATAGAACTTTGCAATTTGTAAGCAACTTTGAATTCTTTTTTTTTTTATTAACCTTAAGAAACCCAACTATGTACATCTATGTTGAAAGGTTCTCGAAGTGACTTATATTCATGACCAAAAAGGCAAAGAATATGCTGCTATACAAATGTGATGTTGAAGCAGTAACTCAATAGATGTTAGTATGATCGTATTAAGACTTTTGCTTTCCAATAACGGATCAATACTCGGCATAACCAGCCATCGGTCAACCGCAGATAGAGAAAGTTCGAACTTAGCAGTGATTTAGAATCAGCATCAAATTCTAAATAAAATGAAGTACTGATTTAATCAAGTCTTCAATTTTTATTTTCCTTGAAATTTGTTTTTTTTTCATTAGATACTAGTGAAAAATATATAATTTGATGCAGAATCTGATGCTGATGATGAATATCTGGTTGTTTTCAACCTTGTTTACTTTCATCCTAATCTAAACTGTGATTTTCGGGAAAAAGATAGATTTAACTAACGAATACTAGTTTTAGTTTGTCATTCAATATAGTTATCCCTGGTAAAACCTGAACAACTTTTATATCAAAAGTTTATTTTCTGTGTCGCTTCATTCTGTAGTAAAATGCCAAACTTTTAGCTTCCCTAATAAAAATTCCAGTTTTTGAAATTCTGCACCGCTTGGTCACGTCGTAATGCATTGAACACTTCGGTTAGCATGTTCGACTATTCATACCGTTAATCAGTAAAATGTTTTTTTTTTGCTCTCCACAACAGCCTACTGTAAATAATTGCGATTCTCCATTATTTCTCCTTTTCTTTCTTTCTCGTGCGTTGTTTGTTTTACCCACCGTTCTTCATAGGACAAAAAATTTGTATGTTCTTTTACATTTTTTCTTACCAGAACTACTTGTTGCCAACGCAGCGCGCGAAGAAAAAAGATTGCTTTTTCTCTCTTTACTACAACAACGCTTGCCTATGCACAGCTATTCAAATTTGTACGTAACATTCTCCATTTATTAAAACAAAACAAGCTAAGCGACTTTATATCAACAAATTTTTCACTGCTTGTAATGAGTGACGAACGTCACAACAGTTCTATTACGTCAGATATAACTGAACAAAATGAAGAGAACACGGAAAGTACGCAACAAATGCTGGAAGACCTCGGAGATCTATTGGAACAAATGACCGACAAAAAGATCAAATCTACAGAAGTACCTAGTGGAGCATTCAAGCAACTTCTCAATGAATTCGAATTGGTACGCGACAAGAGTGATAACTATCGACAACGCATCGAACAATTCCTACTATTATCCAAAAAATTAATGGATATACTTGAGAAGGAAAGTAGCATCGACGCAGAAAGTTTGGTGGAATGTTTGAAGATCCTGAGTGGTATGCTCATGGCTGATGATTTTTCTTCACTGAAAGAAAATGATGATCAGACGGCCAAAGAGACGCTTTTCATTATTCTTGATCTTCTCAACAATTCGAAAGTTCTCCTCTACCTCAATGATGATCAATCAATGGAAGCATCCAAAAAAAATGTATATGGAATAATAATTCTCTTTTTGGTGACAGCAGCCACTTTGTCAATTCCGCTCACTTCATTCGTAAACGATGATCTTACTGCTCATCATTACAATGCACTATTTAGTGGCTTTTCAAACATTGTTGAAAAAGAGTTACAAGCACTTTCGACTAAATCTTCTTTAAACGACTCTTCGATCAAACATTCCGATTGCATTTTAAGTTTCTTTTGGAATTTCTCTGATCGCACAGTTATGGTACCGTGGCTAATCGAAGTCGATTTGATCAAGAAAAGCCTCGAGTGGTTGATGATCTCTGAACTATCTCGAGATACTTTGAACCAGATTATCAGTATTATTCATAATCTTTGCCGACACGATGATAGTGCTGAAAAATTCATGCTGATGAACGGTCTACAAATTATCAAAGAATTTCAAAATAACGAAAAGATTAAGACAGATGATGAAATCACTCTATTGATATCGATGGCCGTGGCACTTCTCTCCTCACCAGATCAGATTCGATCGGACAAGAAGCGTATGAACAAGATACTCAATCAACTCTTACAACTGACTATTGAAGCTGCCAAAGTAAGATGTTTTACTCTCTACATAGTATGAAAAACATTTCACCTGTAATAAATGCTTTCATTTCTAGGCTGATCAGCATCGTCATGATGGTTTTCATGTTTCAGAACTATTGGCAGTATTAGCTAAACTGTTTGTGGATGATCATACTCTTGAATATGTTCTCAGTCATGCAGAAACCGATCCAGGTTTGACCGTATCGTCGACAGTGGCTTTATTTGCTGATCTACTCGTTGAGTTTCGGGATGCACTGACAGGCGAAGATCGATTGAAACAATTCACTTGTACAGCACTTTTGAACATCCTTTGGAGTATTTCTTTCCATGATCGCTACAAAGCAAAACTAAAAGGAAACAATACATTGTTGCAGACAGTGCATAGTCTAGCCAAAAATGACGGAGAAAATATCATCGATCAGTATGTTCCGCGTTCAATGGAAAGCGTCAAAAAGGCTGCTGTAGGAATTCTGCACAATCTCGCCGAGATACCAGTCACTGATGAGCTCGTTACGAATAATCCATTGGCAACTCCAAGTGGACAGAAAAGCAAACCGATGATTATGATCAGTTATGCTCATGAAAATAATGCATTTTGTGATAAAATTCTCTTCGAACTCGAGAAGAAACGTAATGCATTCGACATTTGGATTGACCGTCATCATTGTTCTACCAATGAGGATCCATGGGAGAAAATTGCTCAAGGTATTAAACTATCCATTTTGGTTGTTTGTCTAGTCTCCCATGCCTATCACAGCAGCAAATCATGCCGAAAAGAATTTAGCTTTGCAATCAAACGTGAAAAACGTATTGTGCTAGTGTATATCGAAGAACCTGGCGAATGTGATTGGCTCGGTAGGTTTTTTTCATGATTACTTGTTGCTTTTGTACTCTTGCGATTGATGTTCTAGACATTCACACGGCCGATCTAAAATATATTCGTTTCAAAAACGTCTCTAACCAACTGGACATCAATAAATTAAAGGAATTGCTAACAATGATCAGCAACACAATTCAATTGACACAATCGCAAGCAACAATACAACATTCAGGGGAACATGTCACCGAGCATGCCCACTATTCACCAATGATCACTAATCAATTACCGATATCCGACATCAACAAACCATTTGATCAGTGGAATGCTGCAGATATTTGTCATTGGCTGAAAGATCGCAAAGTACCCGAAGAACTGATTACTTTGTATGACTTTCAGACGTTTGCTGAAATGCAAAACTATGCCACCGATCTACGCATTGATCCTAAGAATGAATTTACCAAACATGCTCAACGCTATGCCAGAAAATATCCAGGTGATGCACTGGATAATTATGTATTTCAACGATTGATTACCGCTCTTCTTAGTCTTCCTGAGGGCAAATCTGAATTGTTCAAAAGGGAGCCATTGTCAACGATCTCTGTGAATATGTCAACAACTAAATCAAGTGCCTGTATTCTTCTATGACTCATATTATACATTTCACATGGCGTTGGTACTGATGATAGGCTTTGACTGATATACCTGCCTCTTAAGGAGTAGAAAGTACATAGAATATACTTGTGACAGTTGCATTGTCTATCTAAAATCAGTATGAAGAAGAGATAAACTCATAGGATCAGGACTATTGCTCTTTTTTTCTTCATCGGCTATGATCATAAATGATACTCTTTGTAAAAAGCGTATTCCTAATTCTCCATGACTGCATTTATATTTTAAGTATGTAATGAACATCCAAGCAACATAATTTATGCTTTAAGAGACGGCGAGATTAACTTAAATATCAATATATATTTAATCAATAAGCAGCATATATAAAACTGTTAGTAAACACTGTGAAGTAGTGTATGAAATTCAAGGAAACTATGATAATCGCTAGGGGGAGAAGTTGACATCGACCATACTGATGATCGAATCTTATCTACCCAGTCCCAATTTTTACTTGATACAGTGATTGGCATGTACATTGAGGAACATATCATAATTGTGCAATAACTCGTGTCTTGTGAGAACAGTCACAATATTAAGAATGGGCCTTCCCGAATATCGTATCGCTTTGTTTTTATATGCATTACTTGAATCAGCAAATTCTGAAGAATGAAACAAGTCAACATAGGTTTTCGATATTATCAGGATAGACTTCACGGCTTCGCTTGGTTCAAATTTTGAGTTTAACTTATCCATGGTAAAAGTGTTGGTCAATTTAATGAAAAAAGATCTTATCTTTTTGATCATAGGAATGCGTTAAAAGACGTTAAATATGTAATCTGATGTATACAATACTGGGCAGAACTTTTGTTAAATGTTATTGACTATATGCATGATCAACTTCCTTCAATTATTGAATTTTTTCCTAAGTATTTATTTGACGAGAAAAATCCAGCTAATCAGTTCAACAATTAATAAATAAAATAATATTTCTGTTTTGTTATCCCTATCTTAAGACCTTAACAAGTTACAATTTTACCTTCTGCTATTCTGTATTTCTATTTGTGCTAGAAATCTGTATTATAGTCTGATAATAATGATAAGACTATAAGTCGTTTAAATATTGAAGTATGCACAAAAGAAAAGAAAATCATTCTATTTGCTGATGGCTTTTGCTATCTATTACGAAATAATTGTAGTGACAATAAATTTTTCTTCAGTATCTTATTTAAAAAAAGTACATCAAGTATCAAATTGATTAGCTGAATTTTCCCCGTTAGACGGATGAAAATTGGAAATATATCGATCATTAAACGAAGTTAATCATACATACAGTCAATAGCATTATATGAAACTTTCTCGGCAGTTATCTGTACATCAGCTTACATATTGAACTAATATTCAGAAATTTTTCTCTTTCTATTATTCAATTTTATTTTCCGTGATATTTTGTCAATGATTTTTACTTTATTTAATGCATATTTTTATAGTAAATATAGTCTTAAGAGATCAGCAACGTTGATAAAAAGATACGTAAAGTAAAGTAAACAATAGGAAGAGAAATCACAAATACTAATTCAATTGAATAATCTCTTTTTTACATATTTAAGAGAGATGAACAAGTGATATTTTTGATATAAGATGTGCAGCCCAAAAAAGAAAAAGACAACTCAATAAGAATATAGGTATGGATGTTGTTTTACTCTCCTCGCACACATGCTTCAATTACTATTTCATTCGATTGTTTAACTACAAAACTCGTGACATCATCAGTTCATTCATCCTCAAGACTAACTAGGAGTTTTTTAATGGATAGAAAAGAAGTACAACAGCATGAATATCGATATAAAATGTTTTAGTAAAATATTGATACTGTTTAACAGGAGAATCCAAAATGGAAAATTTATTTAGTCAACTATCATCGATAATACGGCTTTTAACAATAACACAAGTGCGATTGACAAATATTAACTGAATTGGAGAAATGATAGTAACTCATAATTTCTCGAGTAGAATACGACCTTGATATTTTTTTTCGCATTGTCATGACTTTGACATGAGTCATAGAACGTTATCAGTAACACTCGTTTTTGTCTTTTTGTTCCTTTGTGAATTCATATCTAAATAATCATATACATATTGAGTCATGGCCAACACATCAGTCATATGCAGTCATTGTTCTACTGCTGATCCATTTTTAGCTATATATATGACAAAGATATCAAATTTATTCTTCAGAACTATTTATTCACAAATTTTTATCTACGACACAAATCAAATCTGTTCTTTTTTTTAAAGAAAAAAAAAACCATGAGTTGTTCAGCAATGGGTGTGCAAGCTGAGCTTTTCTTTACATGCATTATATTTGTTCTCATATTCTTTTTGCCTCCACTTGCCATCTTATTCATGAATCCTACTTTGAAAAATTTTCAATTCTGGCTAAATGTTCCATTGACTTTCATGGGATGGGTAAGATTTTGCATCTAATTTTAATGTCATCTCCGTTAATTATTTAGGTTCCTGGTGTTATACATGCATTGATTATCTATCTTCATCAAAGGAAAACACACAAAAATTAAAATACCCTTATCTATTTGAAGAATAAACTATTCAATATTACATTTGATACTGATTGTTTTTCTTAACTACTAGTATAAATAAAATTCTAATCTAGAGATATGTCGATATCTACGAAAAAAAACAATTTTTTTTTAAAGAAATATGATGTTTCAACGTTTTGATTTGCATATCTTCTATTGTATGGTGTCTTTATTCATTACTGATGCAAATCTAATTTCAGAATCTCAGAAAAGAAAAATTCATAAAGATATATTGTTGAAACAATCAAACGAACAATTCTTCTTCTGTTTAAATGGTTTCTAACAGATATCAATCAGTTGGACGATTCATCACTGAGAAACAAAATGAACAACACATTTGCAAAGAGATGAAGCACTGATCATAAAGTAAACTGTCTTTTAACTAAAGAACAATGAAATGCCTATAGATTTTTTATTCTAACTTGATACGACACAAACAAATGCCCTAAAAACTTGGTGTAATGAGATATTTTTTATTATCTTCTCGATAAAAATAATTAATATCAATAATAATAAAGCAGAAATGTTCCGTCTGTACGAAATAACAACAGGAGTATTTAAAAAATCTAATAGTATACTTCAGGCAAAAGGCAACCATTATGGTACCAACTTAGATAACGTTTATTACTAGATGATTATCTATTTCTTCAACTCAGTGATTTTCTCCATCATAGCCTATATTTATTCACCAACAAAATATATTCATTTGAATTCAATCTTTGTTGTTGTAGGTAAATTTTCGACGAAAAAATTCTACTAAGAAAAATGACATCACCTATATCCAACCGACCATATGGTGCCACAGTTTTGGGAGAAAAATCCACGTAGACAGAATGATTGTATTCTATTCGTAGGAAATTTTTTTGAAAGAGTTTAATTTGAGTCAAAAGAGCTATCATAAAACTTCAAATTATATTATTAAGTTTATTCCATTCTTGATCAAAACTGTTTGCTAAAAAAATTATAACTCTATAAACTTCACTATTTAATTGATTATTAGCTTAATCGGATCAGTGTGATAAGTTGATAGAGATTAATTAATTTTGATATTCATAACTAACTTTATATAGATTCTGTCGGAGAAAGACGAAGTATTTCGTTTATGAAATACATTGAGTGTACTGCTGCATTCTCACTCAGGATCAATTTTATTTATAGATAATAGCTAGATACCATCATCTAATATTATCCTTCGTATAAAGATTTGTGAACATATTCGTTAAAAATTCGATCAATATAATATGCAAATGATTAATATTTTCCAATCTTTGGACTCTGATTGATGAAAAGAAAATTTCATCAATAGTTGTTAATGTTTTCATATCAGGTACATTAAACGAAAATCGGAATATTTAAAAAAGAAAAGAAGATCCTTATAGATAAGCGTATCATCATCTATTTGTTTTATTTGATTATTATTTTTATGCGAAAAGATTAATTAAATGTATAGATGATTCATCATTTCGCAAGAATAATATTCTCATTTAAATTTGTAACGATTTCTTTCTTGATTTGGTTTAATAAAATAGCAAAATCTTGACGTTCTTTATCGAAAATATTTTATAGATTATTGCAAGCTTGTTGAGGTGTTATTCGAATATTTGCAATCGAATGATTTCTCTACTGATTAATATAAATAAAAAGAATATTATTATAATATTGAGGTAAATAGTTATCATTTCCATTTGAAATTGGGTATCGTTATTTATTGCCATATGAATAAATATTTTCAAGATGGTTGTTGTCTTACTCGAATGCCGATTTTGATACTATTGTCAGCCTGCTCGTGAAAGATAAAGACTTTTTGCTTTCATGATCCTTTTTTTTATTGTTGTGATTATGAATATTATCGAACGGAATATGAAAAGCACACACTTATATAGTCTTGATGTCCGAATCGACACGATTTTTATTTAGTTTTGTATTCATAAAAAAGTCTCCGCAAAAGTTAAAAAGATTGATTTAACTCAATTTATCATTAATAATTTTATTATTCTTAGTTTTATCGAATTTTTTATTGCTAAAAATTTGTCTATCTAACGAGAGAATGATTCCAACGGTTTTCCGACTTTAGGCTTCTTACGTTGGTTACAGACAGCTCCCAGTAAGAGTAAGAAAATTCTACAAGCATTCTTGCTTATCAGCTGCTAGTCCAAAGTTATAGCCGTTTTGTTTAGGTTTCTACCGACGGCACGGTATCCACAGAAAGGTCAAATGATGGTATTTTGATCTGGTATTCTATCCATAAATAGCCATAATGATTCCTAACATGGACTAAAATTTTCAACCAAGATAGATCCTTTTTTCTTGAGGTACCTCATTTTTATAAAAAATGCTCGCTTATAACAGACAGCACACAATAATGCAGCTGTCCTGCGAATTGAATATCTCAAGAAGAAAGCATCCATTTTGATTAAAAACTTTAGTGCGTGTTACGAATTGTTAGATCTGTTTATGAACAGAATACCTGATCGAAAAATATTCATTTGATTTTGCTGCGGATAACAGATCGTAGGTCGACAATTCAATAAAACGGTTATAACTTTGAACCAGCAGCTCAAAAGCAAGAACGCTTCAAAGATTTTCTTAGTCTCAGTAAGGCCTATCTATAGTCAAAACATAAAGGCGAAAGCTCGGAATCAGTTGCGATAGTTCCCCCGTCAAGTCAACGAAGGAAATTAGTCTTCCAAGCGACATTCACTGTTGAGAATAACAAAAACAATAGTATGTGTCAACTATGCAATGATATCTGAATCATTATTTGTCATCTAGTGGTAACCATAGTAGTTGGTAACTTTATCTATATTAGTGACAAATGTTTATACACACAAGTAAAAATACCACCGAACAAAAAAGGTATCGTCATGATCTAGTCTGATTAGATTCTATCATAGTTTTCTGAGCAACACGTAAAATAATGTTATTATTTCTTTAAAAACCAAAAAAATGAAGTTAAGGCTCATATGGCGTACCAATATTAGGTTAGACTTTTAGATTCTTAGTTCTTGAGATATGTTCAAGATAGACTAGATAAGCAGCAGTTGCAACAATTTAGCAGAGGTAATGACTAAGAAGATCAACTCAATACCTTTTGTTTACTTGAAAAGAATATCTATAGAGTGAGTTAAAAGGATGAAACTTTCTATGAATTATCACAACAACTACCTTGATTACATAATGTAGAGATATATAATGAATATCGTTTCTCTTAACAGATATAGCAAAGTTCGAGAACGTTTTGATCATCGTAAATGTAGTGACTTCAAAGTAATTTTGCAAGTAAATTAAGTACTTCAGCTGTGTTTAGTCAATTATTTTCCTTTTTTGTTCTAGAAAGCTGACAGTTAATTATTATTTTTTCTAAGATACATTTCTAAGCTTATAATTTGCTTACTACATCTTTTCTCCGTAGAAAGAAATATATAACCACGTGCTTCACCAAAAATTTAATATTCCAGTCAAGTCAGGACTTCTGGGCCAATCTTTATTTGTCAAATCTGCAATTTGAATTTAATCGTTCACTATCTTACACCTGATATTAAGATTTTTAAGTACTCAAATATTCAGTTCCGATACGCAAACGCAACCATCAGGTGTGACAGAATTGGTTAGTATAGAATAAACTTTTTCGCTTCTGAAATTTCATTTTTTTTACAGCAAAACTATATATTATAGATGCTTTAGAAGGCTTTCTCGACTACATTGCGGCGGAATTTACATGAAAAACACGTCTAGACGTAGTGGGAAATTTTTTCTTAGTGTGTATCGATATATTTCATATCAAATGGTATTTAGACGCACTTTGTAAAAAAAAATCACGTCTAATTGCGTCAATTTTGCGTTTTGTGCTCATATGCGTAAAACATTATTGTTTCTTATATCTGTTTTTAGCTTCTCTGTGCATTTTTACTATTATTTTTTTCCTTGAATGATTTTCAATTACAAGATTAGACTTTGAATGAGAGTTCTGCATAAAGTTATAAAATGAATAAACTAAACAATAAAGAGTACACTTTGAACATGAAAGTTGGCATAAACCTTTAAACATATTTTAGAAATGCCTTCAATCACAAATAATCTTAAAACACTGACAATTTTGCAATTTGTTTGTCATACATGGGTGAAAAATAACTTAAGCAGCAGCTATCTCTTTCAATCTCGACACGCATTACGACCAATATATTTTTTTCTTTCATCTTTGTATGTATACACTCGTAGCAATCTATACACTTTTGCACTGAGAAAAAAAGAAAAAGAACGACACACCGTACATCATCGTTATAAGATACATACCCTCTTCATTTTCTTTTGATTATCACATGTGCAGTCGTTATCAATTGAAACCATATCTTCATCGTTGTACATTTTAGGGCTCTTACACGTTCGTTGTTAATGTACAAAGAAAACTAAATTCTTCATTCTGTTGCCTAGAACGAACTCAACAATAAAAAACAATTTAAATATCAATCTGCTCGTGAGTAATTTCTATGTTCTTACTGTTCTCTTAAAAAACTTTCATTTTAAGAGTTTCTTTAACTTATTTTAATGTTTCCTTGCTATTTTTTATTGTCAACCTTTTTGTGCGAATAGACTATGATACACTGTCTAGATAATTTTAGCGAAACTGTCGAAATGAATTTTCTCCTAAGGAAATAGTTAAACAGCGTCATGAGATTCTGAGTTGATTTTGCAATTAAAAGAAGTTTGATTTTTGTCAGAAGTTTTGGCGAGTCATAGCTCAAAGGCTGATTAGTTATAAAGTCAAAACTTTTTGATTCTTACAGGCCTGCTGAAAACAAACACACCGAAAGCCATTGTTTTGCATTTTGCTTTATGAATCAACAGTAATGTATTATAGGGTACAATTAACTTGTCTAAGCTAGGTCTGTCAAGGTTCGACAAGGTCAGGTTACAAGAATTTTACACACAAAGTCTTCGACCACTGCGGTCATAGTAAGGAGTGGCACTTTGACTTTACTTTAAAAAAACATCAAAGTTAAAGTAGAGATTTTTTTCGTTAAAGAAAAGCTTTTTCAAGGGAAAAGCGATTTTCATAAAGTTTAATCGAAGGCTTTCCAGACCGAGAAACCCGAGTCTGAGATTGATTTCTCAAAATTTTGAGTTTGGTTTTTAAAAAGAACTTCTTTTCATGAGAAAAACTTTTTTTTTTAATGAAAAAATCAAACACAAGAATTTTCCGTTACCCATTATCTATATCTGGTAATGACAACTTCTCACCCTCTATGGAGAAAAGAACATGTTTTGTATGATTACTGGTAGCCATTTAGGCATTCATCAGTAAGCAAGTGAAACAGCATTGATGCTCAACAGTAGTTTTATAGAATTTAGTTGATGTAATTAATATAAGTTGTTAGAAAAAGTCAAATACTGTTGAAACAGTTAAATATGTAACAGTCAGCTGAGTGACTACTGAGCCGGGTAACCCACTTATCAAAACTGATGCATTGCTAGATAGAACTCGGCGAGCGCGAGCTGTTTGGGGTAGGCTCGAACTCGATGCAAGCCTAATTATGATTTAGACAAATCATTAGTTTATTCCTTATCTCCGTCTTACATTTCTATTGTGCTATCAGATACTTATTCACTGTATCAAAAGTAAAACTTTTCACTGATAATTTGCTTTTATCGAATTTTCATTTAGTTTGTTTCGAAATATATTGAACTTGAGCAGAGCAAGCGATTCATTTAAAAGAATCTTCTCTTAATAGAATCAGAATAGCAATGGTTAGATGAAAGCACACGTGTGTGTGAACTCAAACTCCTAATGCTATGGAAATCGATTCTCTCGTAGGAGGACTCAGCCTATATGCACTGACTTCTTCATTAAATATTATAGTTTGAAGAGATTTACAATAATTCTTTGATTTCATTACATTTCCATGCTTTACAATCAGTTGCATAATAATATTAGTAGTATTCTCAAATTTACTTGAGGATTTCAAACGATAGATGAAGTATCTAACTAACTAGTGACTTCTTATGCTTTTATGGCATCATCAATAATTTTTTGTCAGATATTATTGTTTATCTTTTATTCATCAATCTTATTTTAGAACCTAACATTGTTGATTGTGCTTATATTCATATTTGATCATTTTCACAATATTTTATTGTTTTCGATTGTCATCACCCTCCACTACTCTTGACATGTATTTTACTCGAAATTAAAGAACGACTCAAGACTTTATTCCGATGAATGTTTACAATAAGTCACAACCAATTAATAGAATTATTTATTATGTGTCTAGTATTGTATTCTTGAAGCTAATTTTGAAGAAAATAGAAAAATTGCGTTCAGCAGTAGTATTAAACTCTTTTCTTTCAAATTAGAAACATGCTTATAATCTATTTTAAGTAGAACATTAGTGATATTAAGGCAAAGGAGAAAAATAGAAGGATGGGAAGGAAAAGAAAAAAATAAAGAAACAAATGATGACTGATTATTTGCCAAATAACCACTGTATATTCGATTCGAGTTTGTTCAATGTTTCTTAACTGGTTTCTTAGGAATACACAAAACTATTGCAATAGAAATATTTCAACAAACATTAACTGTGCCATATTATGCCATTTAACATAAGACTAGCATAAGACCTTGTCGTATCGTTGTTTTTTTCTTAGTTTTTTCATATACATTTTATTTTCATTTTGTCGTTATTACAACTGTCTAGATGAGAACTGTTGAATACTTAAGGACATCGATACTTCCAAACATGATTCTAACACGTTTAAATAGAATGCATGATTTCGTATCTACATTAATATTCTGACCTATATATAAATTAGGTTATGGTGAGCTTCGTCAAGTGACAATCATAAAGCATGATATTGCGGTATTACTATTGTGTTGTGTTGGAAAGAAGAATATAATAGATATGTTCTCATCGAGATGATATCGATACATTAGAAATACCATTTTGAAGTGAATCTAGCATTGAAATATCTTATAAAATCATGTCTTTTCTTTGCTTTTGTCTTTATCAACTGTTAACCGTAAAATTTAGCTTGTAAACATATTGCATATGTGAAGGTAGTCAATCACTAACCAGTGGTAAGTCAGAGAGAAGTTTATCTTATCATGTATGTACAATTTTGTTGATTATTGCGAGTGAGGGATATATATATACAATCGGTTTGGAACAAAATGAATGTGTTAGAAAACACCAGAGAGTCAAGAACTCACAAGAGAGTACTAGATAGAACATGCAAGATTCATACAGAACGAAACGAATACACTGGAACATACTGGAAATGAAAACATATATTCATTCACGCATGACAATAGAACGCAAGAAGATATAGATGGAATGCATATATATGATGACGTCACAACAATGATAGAACGAAAGAGATGATCCATAAGAGATGACGTCACCTAACACATATCTGCTAATTGAAAAAACAATGAGAAAAGTATCTAGACTTAGAATGGACAAATTTTCTTTGTTATTTTCTTCGAGAAACCTGATGATTTCATGCAACTTCCAAGTTTTGAAATATTTAGTATCAGTTAGATGATCGAAGTTACTCTAATGAAAAAAAGCCAAAGAAAATTTTCGTATCGTTGTCAAAAAAAAAGGACTGTCAGATCTGTTTTTTCTTGACATTATTACATTTTTGTATTAAATTTCATTTAAACATGCGTTCATGTTGCTCGATGCGTTCAGTAATGTCATGGGTCAAGTTCATTTTGTTCTGTTGTCTTGGATAAGCCCTTGGTGAACGGAATTCCTTTTCGATTGAAACGTGATTCTTCAATGAATTTACTGTATTTAACTCGAAATGACTGCATAAAAATTCAATAAAATGAATCAAGGATAGAGAAGATGATATCAGGATATGAGGGTGTAGTAGCAAACAGAAAGGAGAACATCTGAGAAGGATCTGTATGATAGGAAGAAGGAAAAAATGATATGCATGAGATATTAGATGAGGTGACCCATTATCTTACAGATCATAACAATTTAATAAACAACAAACATTTTCTTCACTGGAAAAAAAAGTGATACAGTGTATGCACTGCCGTCCCCAAAAGATTACGCGTTTTTTTTATTTTTCATCATAATCAAATAAAAAAAAGCCTGTCTGCTTATATCATAAAGATCTTAAAACATAATCAATGTACCCCTTGCATTCTTCAGTAGAAATGTTATCTTACAGAGTCATTCAGTTTTTGCAGCTGTGAACAATAATGGTATTGGCAACATTGAGTGCCGTTGATTATGTTGTATTGGTGTTATTACTGCTCTCCTCGGCTGCTATTGGTGTCATTTTTGGCTTTGTCAAATCGAAGAAGAACTCGGCCAAAGAATTTCTTTTGGGTAAGCAAAAGAATCATTCAATGAGTATATTTATTTCGGTGAGTCTTAGCAAATGGCACTATGGATGTAGTACCCACATCATTGAGCTTAATAGTTTCTTTTTTGTCTGCCATCACTTTGCTGGGTGTTCCCAGTGAAATGTACATGTATGGAACAATGTATTTATATCGATGTAAGTGGATAGATATAGATTATAGTTTGTGGCCGAGTGGTATTGACTTCATTTTTAGGTGTCTCATGGGCAATCGGATGCACGATATCGGCTCTAATGTTCATGCCTAAATTTCGAGAGTTGCGGTTGACGAGTATCTATGAAGTATGAGATATTTGGGTGAGAACTTATTTACACATACAAAATGCTAATCAGTATTTAGAGAAACGTTTCGACAGGACAGTGCGCTTATCTGCTTCGATCATCTTCATGACATTTATGGTATAGTGACAGTTACTTGTTCGTCTACAGATATTTTTCTATGTAGCTCATCTATATGGCTATTGCACTTTACGCACCAGCTCTAGCACTGAGTCAAAGTATGTAAGGTAATCAGCATCGTCTCTTCTTTCTAATTTAGACTTTTAGCAACTGGATTGAACATGTGGTTGTCCATCATCTCGATTGGTGTTATTTGCACCTTCTACTCATCTGTGGTAAGTGTAACCATTGCATATTTCATTAAGAAACACTATTACTATGATAATGCATAGGGGGGTTTGAAAGCCGTGATCTGGACCGATGTCGTACAATCAATAGTCATGCTTGCTGGTCTTCTACCAGCCATCATCCAAGGTCTGTATATATTTCACATAGATATGCGAGTCTGATATGAAGCTAGTGACGGTTTCAAGACGCTTAACGAGTTCGATAGTATTCTTTTTACAGACAAAATAAGTTCTAAGAGGATCGTGATGTTAGTATAAAGTTAAGATGCTAAACTTCGACCTGTACCTTTAAAAAAAAGAAACAATTTTTCATTTCAGTCATGTTTTTAGATGAGTTTGTTCCTAAGATCCTTATGATTATCTACTATACAGCTATGTTACTCTATTATTTTCAAAAGTAGAGGACAAAAGAACTCAAATTTACTATAATAGCATACAGACTGAAAAAACAGTCTGAAGAACCAGTTTATCATTCGAACTTTACTCTCATTTTTGTTTTTTTTCTGCTAATCATTTTTCCGAAGAAGACAAAGTATATTTTTTTGTGGTTTTATATTTTATATTCAATGAGATCTTTTTCCTTGATTTTCCTAAGTTATATACTTCTCTGTAGCTCTTTATGACGTTCTTAATAGGTTTCTGAAGCTTGAGAAGATTTCCTGACTGATATTAATTTCGAGCATCAGATTTATCATAAAAAGCAGAATGTATCCATATTATAGCAGAAAACACTAATTCATATATTGAGTATTCATAAATGAAATATGAACGGAGGAGTTTAGTCAGATTTCAAATTTGATCGAGCTATTCGCTCACAAACAGCTTGCCAAAAGACAATGACATGTACAAAGTCAGATTGTCCTGTACTTTTGAAAGATATTCAGGAGAGAAAATTCCTAAGACATTATCCACATTTAATAAGAGCTAGAACCATAGCTTTCACCTCATTGGGCACTATAATGTTAGACAATGAAAATCTATTATTCGAGAAACTTCTAAGGAGAATCCAGCGCCTACAAAAAACTTTGATATTTTTGGCATGTAATGCATGTATCAGGTCTGATCCTGGTTGGTGGCTTGAAGCGAGCGTTATCCATTGCTTACAGTGGAGGTCGTATTGAATTTGACAAGTAAGCTGATGGTTTATTAACCTATCTGTATTGAGTTTTAATCTATTGTCGCCTATTTAGTGTCAGCTTGGATCCTCGCATTCGTCACACGATTTGGGGAGTGATCATCGGCAGTTCATTTAATGCTTTGGCCGACTTCGGTTTCAGTCAAACTTTAGTTCAACGATATCTATGCGTTCGTACAGTGCAAGCAGCTCGACAGGTTATTTTCATCAATGCCATAGGTGTTTCCATTTTTATGCTTCTTACGGGTCTCACGGGTATCATTATATATGCATATTACATCGATTGTGACCCGTACACAGCTGGACTTGTACGTAAACCAGATCAGCTGTTTCCATATTTTGTCATGGAAACGTTGGGTACCAAGAAAGGTCTGCCTGGTATTTTCCTTGCCTGTATTTTCTCAGGTTCATTGTCGACTATTTCCTCCGGACTCAATAGTCTCGCAGCAGTGTTTCTCGAAGACATATATGAAGGACTGATGCGACGACAAGTAACCGATGAACGTCAAGGAGTCGTGTCAAAAATCTGTTCGATAATACTCGGAGTCATCGTAATGGTTCTTACTTTCGTGGTGAGCTATTTGGGTTCTATCATCAATTCTGCTGTCTCGCTAGCAGGCGTTCTCTCTGGACCCATTATGGGTGTTTTCCTTCTTGGATTTTTATTTCCACAAGCAAATAGACACGGCGCATTGGTTGGACTATACACTAGTTTAGCCCTACAGTTATGGATCTTTTTGGGAGCACAGTTGACGAAAAATCAAAGAAGTAGTATCCAGTTGCCACTATTAGTAAAAAATTGCACGAAGTTCAATTCGACCAGTCTTGCACTAGTGAACATAACGACAGCGGGTTATGCGATCAAGTAAGCATGATATAACATTGAACTTCGATTCACACTTCAATTGCTAATTATCGAAAAAGCTATTCGATAGGAGATCTTTCCAACTTGCAAAAAAATGAGTCAAGCTACCAGGCATGGCTTTTGTTTTCAATTCACTAATTCGATTGAACGTGCTTTGATTGAGTGGAAAAGACAATCTTACACGAATTAATCAAGTATCCAACCCACGAGATATAACATAGTCAAATTTCAAATTGAAATCTTGAGTATATTCATTTCATAGACCATAGTGAGGCATCATTCTGATCAAAATTTGAAGCTATATACGTAACTATTTTCTCACCAAGATGTCGAATTTCCACAAAAAAAGACTTTTTCAAAGTTCGAACAAATCAGGCAAGTCGCATTTGTTTTTTTTATTGGAAAATTAACGATGGTTTTCTTCCTGCCGTCTCCACTGGGAGTAACAAAGAAAACTAAAGTATAAGAGATATTCTGCACCTCTGATGATAACATTAAAAGCATCGAAAACTTCAAAAATGCAAAAATGCAAAAAAACCAAGGTTCGAGATTTAAATTGAATAAACCCCAATATTGAGCTTTGTATGTCACCAGTTTCAAAAGTATATTCTGTAAAAAAGTTTTCACTACACGATGAATACCAAGCTTTATCAATAAAGAACTTTGCGGGTGCTTAAGACAGTGAAAATTTCAAAATAAGGTTGCATCACGTGAAAGTGGTTGGTAAAATGAGTATAGAATTTTTTTTTGATGCATTCTTTTGAGAACGATCATGATTTTTTTGGTGATTAGTTTTAAAAGCCTTGTATCAAAGCTACCGATGTTGAAAAACTTCGTGGATAGCTGGCATTTCTTAGAATGTCCCTTGCCTTTGAGGCATGCCATGCGAAGAGCCCTTAAAAGGTTTCTAGCTGTCACTGATGTTGTGGACTGCATGACAGTTGACGAGATTTGAAATATTGATAAACTTTTTTGACACAAACCTTTTCATAACAATAGAGAGGCTGCTTACGCAAATATTTTTATCGATGTTAGTGAAACGTTTTGAACAATCGTGCTCTTTCATTTTTTACAACCGAGTTTGTGAAAAACATAGTCTTATTGTTCGGTGTATCATTAAATGCAATAATACTACTATGGGCGCCAGAATTCAAGCCACTCGAATGTTTATTGAATAAATTTCGCTAGAAACAACATAGTGACCTGCAGTTTTCAACGTTTGATAGCCAAGATCCAGAAGCATATTTTCTTAAGCAGAATCTGTTTTTAGGAAAAATCCGAACACCGATTTCTCTAAGGAGTTTTGGAAAACATAGGCTGAATTTCTGAAAACTGTCACAGTAGTCTATTGATTTTTACATGGAAAGGTAGCCCAGAGTGTCCCTTACAAAACTAGATCTAAACAAAAAGTCCCATCTTGCAAGACTTAAAAGCATAAGACAATTTCACTGAAGTCCTAGGATTCCTCTTTCTTTAGATGTGGCACTATTATAAATACCTGAAAAAATAGGTTATCGGCCATGCCGAAGAAAACGCGATCGCAGATTAGCCAAGAAGAAGATGAAATACAACTTGTGAGATTTGTTAGAACCTTGAAATTGTTTTTTTTAATAGAAATTTGATATGTCGATGAGAAGATAGTTATGTGTGTATTCTAAACTTTTGACTATAATAGTATCTCACTATGGTCTATGAAATGGATATATTCAAGATTTCAATTTGAAAACTTGATCATATGATGTAAATTCTCTATACTTTTATGGAAGCTCGGTTAAAATCAAGTGTGACTTGGTTTGAGATCTTGGTCTATGATGCTAGAATTATTCAGATATGTTTACGTGTCTGTAACTTTGATCCGACTATGATATGTACGATTCATGTTCACCTCTTCTCTGATCCATAAAAGGGTTTGAGGCATAAATTTTGACTAAAGTGATACCTTAGACTTTTATATGTCTTGCTTCATATTGATAGTCTTGTTTTTTCATTGTTTCACCTTAACTAATATTCACACTATCGTCGTTCTCATTTTCTTGAAGGCGCAATCCTCTACTTGATCTTTACTCCATAAGTTACATGTGGTACATGATGATCGCTGTCTGTACCGTATTGTTTGTCGGCCTAATTGTGACCTACCTCTCTCATCCTCTGAAGCCACATGACGTTGATCCCAGGTTAGTAATCAGGATAAACGACATCAGCTGTTATTGTTTGCCAAAGCGATTGGAAAAATGGTTTCGTTGCTGCTTCAAAAATACTGTCCATGACACCGATATGGTATGTTAAAAGTTTTGTTTTCGACAAACATAATTAAAGTATTGTAGAAAGCTGATGAGATGGAGTTGTCAAATGAATCATCAACCAAAAAAATGCTTCCTACGCTCGATGATGAAGCAAAAACACCGTTAAAGTCTGACATCGTAACGCACAATGCAATCATCGTTGACCAGTGAACAACACGAAATTAAGTTGCTCATAACTGAATCAACCCCTCGTTTTGAAAAGTGTCTGTTTTTATTATTAGTAGTTCGTTAAAGGGACAACTGTTCTGTTTTCAATAGAGAAAGTTTCATCCAGATTATAGTGAAATTCGACTGGTTTCCTTCAGATAGTGATATTTCCAAAATCAGTTAAAGTTGTTCACTATAGTATTACATATCTTGGTATCTTGCTGTAAGCATCATACGTGGATCATAAGAAACTTCAACGTAACAGAATATCTAAAGGGTGGCCCCAGAAGTTATGAAACGATTTTAAAGATTCATTGTTCTCGCATTCAACAAAAACAAAGTCTTTGAAGTTTTGGCAAATTACTGTACACATGAAGTATTATTTAACTAAAAAGTTTAACGCTTATAGTTTTTACTATGGATAAGAAATTGTAATAACGCTATGATGTACTATTGTTTAAATTTTCTTATCATCTCAATTGCTGTTCCAGAAACGATACAACTATCGAAAATAAACAGAAGCACAAAACAGATTGCCAACGTTCCCGTGTTTGATTACTACCTTGATCGATTGCCAATTAACTTTAATCATGCAGATATTTTATCTATTATTCGTTGATATAAAGAAACACTAAATTGGCTTCATTCTTTTTCAAGATCTTCTTTCAATTGTTCAATATTACTGTATTCCCGACCTCCTAATTTCTCTTTTAGTGTATTTCAAACATTTTCTATAGGCTAAAAGTCGAATAGTTTTGCTACACAATTTATTCTTCAATGTAATTAATAGAGACTTGCTTAACACCATCCAAAAACACGTCTTATTGATGATCTCGATCAACTTGAAAAATAACATTTTGTAAATTTTTTAATTCTTTAGCTGCTTTTTGTGCTACAATAGTTCGAATGAGTCTTGCATATCCGTCATCAGTAAAACACATTTTCTTACGACTGTTCCTACGTTGCAGTCTAATGAGCTCTAACCATTCATCGATAAAAACGGGATATTGTTGAATGTTTTCTATATTGAATTCTGTCAATATACATTATAAGAAAATTGGAAAAATAGTACTTGATAATGTTGCTACAGGTTCTCATCTATATTAAGAACTAAAGACCTCAAATTTTACAGTTATGCAGTACTGAGTACGTAAAGTGATCTATCGCAATTCCAAAGACTTTTCTTTTATTGAATAAGAGAACGATGAATTTTAAAATCGTTTCATAGCTTTTGGGACACGTTATATGTTAATATTCATTCTGAAATACCTCACAAATCAGAAGCCAATGAAATATTCGTATCAGAAATATCTAATGTTTTATTCGCATGATCTATGAACTAATAATAATATATCTTTTTTTTATAAAACTAGTGAGAGAAAAAGTCTAAGATAGGCTTTTGGTGAATCAATACGTGCTCTCTCAAAACTGAAAAGAACAAAATCATGATTTCATTCAGCATTATTGTTTGTCTTACACATAGCCCGAAATCGACCAACTTATTACTACTCGACTCAAGGTAGATTCTGCATATCAGTTGAGTTTTTGATCGATAATGACCAAATGTTCGTGTGCCATCATCATTGCTGTAAAAAGAAACAGTTATGTAAATGAATGTTGAAAGTCTAAACAAATGGTTCAATAATTATGTTCTGATCAATTTTTAGATTGGATTGTCTCATTCTGTGATATAGACAAGTAATTAGAGTGTGACTAGATGACGTGAAGTTTAGGTACGGATGTGGGTATGAATGTACGTGAGCGTACCGATGTGACTGCGAAGTAGACTGACTGGTCTCCACATCCACACCCCTGATTTTCAGTATCAATAAACACGTTTGTCTTGTCTTCGATATCGTAGACCATAAATGGAAACGTAAATGACTCGATATTGTGCTCTTTTTGAGTCTAAAAAGATTAGAAGAGTATGCAACAGACCTTGGGACTTTTACATTGTTCTTGAAATGCTCATTAGAAAGCAAAAGAAATTTGGTTATAATTAAAGACAATTGACTTGAACAGTTATCGTTCTTTATTCTGTTTAATGCCAATGCAACACTCACTTCTAATTTAGAACAAATTAAAATTTGAATTTGAATACAGCATATTTCAATAGGTGTATTTTGGTATTTTTCTATTGATTTTTGATTATTTTCCGAATCTCAAAATTGTATGGCGAATTCCATTGCCTCATCAAACATCAATGTTGACTTAGCACAAATTATTTTTCTCTTTGATCTTCAAACTCTAGCATAATATTCTATAGCAACGCATTCGTCTTGTCTCTTCAATTCGAGTCTCTGTAATTTCGCCAATTGTGAATTTCACCAATTGTATATTCGCCAATAAATAAAATATTTTTATATTACCGTATTCGCCAATTGGCGAATTTCATGAGGAAATTCGCCAAATTGGCGAATGTCACATTAGTGATTCGCCAATTTGGCGAATGTCCTAGTGTGGCATTCACCAATTGTAATCATTGAAGGTAGGACTTAAGTTTAGTTTGGTGAGGGTATGAGCGTGGGATGGATGTGGATGTGCGTGCGGGTGTTTGCGCAGGTGTACATCTTGTTCTTCAGCTGACACACATCCACACCCGAGATATTTATGATATAAAAAAGTAATTGTGCACAGAGGTGGTTATGTTCTGGTTCCACGCTATGCGTCCAAAACAACGAAACGCACATATTGACTAAGTAGAACAGAAAAAATTTATTTACTTTTTATTGATATACTATTACACCTGAACTAATTCAGTTTTTGTAGTAAGAATATCAAGTATTATACTTGTATTACAATTCAACTCATTCATATTGGCGAAGTTACTAGTGTGACATTCGCCAATAAATAAAATATTTTCGTATTACTGTGCTCACCGATTGGCGAATTACTAGTGGATAATCGCCAATTGGCGAAATGAGAAATTGGCGATCAGATTTTACCCCCTTCAATTCTTTTCCTTATGTTAGAGATGGTATATGCCAGTGTAATATATTTTTTAATAATAATGCAGAAAAAGCATTGATAGCCAAAAAGAAAGCACAGTCAAGAAAATCATAGACGATGATATTTGTATTACTTATCAAGCTCAATGAAAGTTTTTATCACCGAGAAAATTTTAATTGATTGAGCATCTCATAAATTTATTTAACATACCAATTTTACTATGTAAATGTCAACTTAAAATTTAAATAATATTTCGTAGCAAACAAATAGTTATCCTTCTTTTTAGAAAAATAAATACAATACAATGGAAAGGCTTAGATATTTAATGTTTTTTGACAAACCCAATAAGAGAATTAGCAATCTTCCCATGAAAAGGAATAGAATTCTTTTGTATTAATCTTGCACATAAGCACTTCAAGCTATGTTTTGTTACAGTTTTAAGAAATTGTTTAATATTTAAATTAGTTGCAACGTCGATGGAGGTTTCCCCTAAAGCATTGACATAATCTAGATGAGCACCAGCATCACAGAGATATTGGATTATAGTATCATCAACTATAGTTGAGGTAGAAGCAAATATATGAAGAGGTGTGTTTCGAACAGCGTCTATTGCATTCACATCAGCACCATATTGTAAAAGTATACGAACTGTATGTAAACATGGATATCTATAATTATAGATCACTTTTCACAAATAAGTAATTTAATATAGAAAACATACTTGCAAATGAAATCAATGAAATAGTCATTGGCAGACGTTTGGTTACTTAGACTTAAATGTAGTAGAGAAGATCCACAGGTTTGAGTCACATATTGACGTTGAGCAATGCTGCGAATATGTCGATAAAATATTTTATGATCATCATGTGAAATCATTGATTTTAACAGAGCCTAAAAAAGAAAATTTCGATAGACAAAGTAATAAAATTTTTGCTAAACATTTCAATACTTGACTAAAAATAGTTATTAAGAAGAGTAAAGTATGTAAATTATAATCAAAGTCCTTCTTATTATGCTCTAACTCGTCAACTATTACTGTTATTATTGTCTGCCAAGCCACAATAGGTATCCATAGTGATTTACGTATCATGTCACTAAAAATCGATGCCCATTGACGCAAATCATTGATATCAATAGATAATGAGTACTGCCGACGTAAGCTAAGTTCATATAACCAAAAATCAACTCCTCGATGATGCTGTGCACTGTCAGCTAGAAGGGCACCACGAAATCGAAGAGAACGACAATATCTTACATTAGTAGGTCCAAGTAAACGTTCACGTACGAGTAACGCTTCTGTGTACATATGATCATCATTTAATCGAATTTTTTTTAGTTCATCAATTGTTTGACATTCTTGTCGATTATCAAGTACTTCAACAGTTGATAATTGTCGAACTTTAGGAAGATTATATGTAGACCGAAGTTCAAGTGCTCGATAGAAGTATTCAAACGACTTTTTAAGATCACAAATGCCATGTTCACGGCAAGCAAAAGCACTGCCAATTAATTCTTGCGCTTCGATTTGTTCAAGCAATGAACATTGTGGAGAAATAACATTGACAAGACTAATTTGTCTTTTTTCTGCTGCTAATAATAATGGAGACATATGATCATAATTTGTTTGAAAATTTCGAGCACCATGCTTTAGTAAAAATTGAACTAGTTCAAGTGATTTACGACCTACAGCAATGTAAAGGGATGAACGTCCATCATTTGTCGTTTCATTCACATCACAACCTAATTCATCCACTAGATAAGTTGTCATTTGTAAATCTTCATTGTAAACACTTGCCATAAGATTCGTTTCGTTATGTATTTTGGTAATACGAGTATCAGCACCGTTCTCATTCAAATAATGAGCAATATTAATATTACCATTGCAACAAGCACAACGAAATGCTGTTGAATTCGTTTTAGTTTTGTGATTAATTCGAGCCCCATGTTCGACAAGTAATTTCACGATTTTAAAATTATCGATGGCAGCTGCTGCCCATAAAACAGTCACATTTTCATACATTAATAAACTTTGATCCTTTTCAATGAGTTGTATATCATTTAGCACTTCGAGATCGAGTTCAGAATAATTAAGTAATACTTTTATGATATCTTCGAACTTATTTAAACAAGCAATCATAAGTAAAGTACATTTTTGTTTGTTCGGTTCATCATATATTCGATTCAAGTAGATTTCAGGATTGTTTATTGTTGACAAATGACTTTTCAATATTTTGACGTCTCCTTGACGAACAGCTGATAATAGCAAATTACTCACTTCATCCTTGAAGTCATCAGTGAATTTCATCATAATTGTAAAAGCATAGAAATGAAAATAATGTTTTACCCAGTGTTTATTTATTCACACGTGGAAGTTGTATTTCTTGTACTTTTCTTCTGTTCTTCTGTTTCCTTGCGCCATGTAAAATGAATCATAGAGTACACAGTAGGTAAAAAGAAAACATTTTAGTCAAACAGAACAACAAAAAACTCTTAGTGTCAGATTTTTTCTTTCTCCAACGTATTCGATAATCAAATATTTCGTGGACACCAAAACGGGTATGATTAGTTTACAAAATATCTATACATTAATACAAATTAATTTGTCACCTGGGATCAAGCATGATCCATTTGATTCTTTGACAACATTAACGATAAATATGTATGGATTTTTACCTAATACCTACTTAAAATGATCTAGTATGTGAAATGTTTGATGATGAAGAATAATTTAAAATGTAATTCTTATTGTTTTGGAAAAACTATAAGATAGTTCAATTCATTCTATAATCAATACCGTTTTGTTCATTAAAGAGCTCAGTTTTATGTATTCAAAATCATGAGGTAACCTTAGGTTGTCTAATTTTAGTTATAAAATAAATGAAGATTTTCAAAGGTACGTGGGAAGAAAGTCACATTGTATGTAAGAGATATTTTGACTTTCTCAACTTTTTAGAAGCTGAAATTTTGCATAATATATATATAGACAGAAAATTTCACTCTACACCATTTGAATACATACCAGTTCCTACAAAGAATCGACTTGTGGAAGACATAGAAAGAAAGTATCAAAGTAGTGATGCTTTTTTGCTCGTGTCAAATCGATTGTTTTTAGTATCTATATGAAACATCCGTTATTAAAGCTTCCTGCAAGACCAACCTTGTAACGAAATTATGCGACAGTATCAGTTACAAAAATTAAATTTAAAATGATGAATATCACGCACTACTAAATACCTAACTTGGAAATATTGGAACACTAATCAAAAATGAAAATGAAAAGAATGGCTATCAGACACGGAACACAAATCGTTTTGACGAAGAAACCCTAAAAACACACGGCAATAAGCATTCACCTATTTTAAATTATTTTATGTTCGTGTGAAATGCTCAGCAAGTCATATTATTTTACGATGCTTCTCGCATATCGAAATCCGCTTCAGTTTTGAAAATAAGAACAAGTGTATTTTCTTGTTGAAGACGTCAGCTGACTATGAATTACTGAGTACCAGAAATTAAGAGGACATGTTTGAGTTTGAATTTGAGCCTTACTCTCACCCGACAGCTCTGAAATGAGTAAAAATCTATACTTATTTTTCTTTCTTTTTTATACACTACTTTCCATCATTCATCGCAGTCGCTATATTAACTGGTAATTCCCTTAGGACCTTGTTTATTGAATTAACTGAATGGAAAAGTTTTCAGCACTAGTGAATGAAAGTGGAACGATGATCAAATATATTAGCTTTGCTATAAGAGATTTGATACACTACTTTTTGGATTTCGACTTTGTAATGAAATATAATGATGTATTGAAGTTCAAGTAGCTATTAAGTCCGATTTACTTCATTTTGCATTTCGCTCAATCTCCTTCATAAATACAGAAAAAAAATAAGAAGGGTTATCTGGATGCATTTATCATTGAATTTAATTGATCGATCGGCATCAGCATCATTGAGTCGAATTTACAGATTGTCTGAATTGACAAAGAAAGGCCTAATTTGTGCTAAAAATTGTGGATGTGAGTGTGGTTGTCAGTATTTTCTCTCCACATGCACATTCCTAAATAATTATACATTAGATACTTCACCCATAACTTTACAGCAGCACGAAAAATTATACGATTTTTATCATTCTACTCAATCATTTACCTTCCATTTACTGTTCGAAAACTTCCGTGTATCGCGTCAAATAAGAAAAAAAATAAGAAAAAATAGACATACACCTCATTGAATAATTCAAGGCTGCAACAAAAAGATGCTTTTTCTCGTTTCTGTCTTTGAATATAGTTTCAGGAATGTCATAGAGTTTGCATATCTTTCAAGATATCTTTAGATGAAGTTTTTTTTCTTTTTTTACTTTCTGGGTCTACACATCAAACGTTTATAACTTGCTTTACGATGATTTCAAGATCGAATTGATGGCACTCAACTTTCTAATAAATCAGACAACGCATATCATCTGTTTACATATAGTTATCGAAAAAGGCAAATTTTTTGAACCCTGTTTTGTTTTTCAAGATTTTAAATAATTAAAATAATAAGAGCATAAATAATTAATCGTAACGACATCTTTGAACAAGGAAAACCAAGCATTAAAACTGCGAGAACAACTGATAACAAATTATGAATCACATAAATTATCAAACAATCATCCGTAATATTTTTTGTTTTAGACACATATGAATAACCAAAATACTGTGTGCTCTTATACGTTAATAAAAACAAAGTAGAATTTTTTATTTTTGACATGCCCATTCAAAGTTTATATTTTTTGTCTCAATGATCTCAAGAATAGAAATTCAGAAGATGTGTGTTCCAATGTAAAAATAAAACTTCAAGATAAAACGAATCAGATTGAACTGAAAGAGTGGTCAGTGTGTCATCAATTCAAATCCTCTCTTTAGTTACATATACTTGCACACCCATGCGATCGATGAATATCATTGTGTACGTGTACATAAGAGAAAAAGTATATTTTAATGATAATAGCAATTTTATTTTATTTTGTTCTAAAAGATTGATTCATGCTCTTAGATTAGTATTGACTACAGTATTTTTCATAGCGTAATTTTAAGAAAATCTTCTCCTCTTCTTTTATATATTTATACCTATTTATCAACAAAACAAACCATAATTAAACCGATGTCTCCTAAAATAAAAAAAATTAGGAGAGAGACAGGTACCCAATAAAATATAGAATATTAAATAGAAACAGTCAAAAACAGTTGAATTCTTATAGATGAAATTGAGAACTCGAAAAAATTAGATTTTTATTGTTCTTCATAGAAAATTTTGAAATTAATTATAATAAGAATGTAAAATATTTGTAGGTGTATCAAAATTGACGATCATTCCTCGATCCAATACAAGAATACGATCATATTCTGCCAATGTATCTAGTCGATGAGTAATTGTAAGAATAGTTCGATCTTCAAATTTATTTTTAAGTACTTTTTGAATCAGATCATCTGTTTTTGGATCAACATTAGCTGTTGCTTCATCAATCAATAGGATTTTACTTTTTTTCAGCATGGCTCGTGCAATGCATACTAATTGACATTGTCCAACACTCAAGGTTTTGCCAGATTCACCAATAAGCATTAGAAGACCTGCTGAATGATTTTTTACAAACTGTTTAAGTTGAGCATCTTCAAGTGCCATCCAACATTGTTCATCAGAATAATGATCAAATGGATCAAGGTTGTATCGAAGGGTACCACTGAATAATATAGGTTGTTGCGGAATAACACTGAGATGAGATCGAAGATGGCTAAGTGTGATACGGCTTATATCAACATCATCAATGAAAATTTCACCATTAACACATGATCGATTAACAAAGCGAAGAATACCTTTGAAGAGTGATGATTTTCCAGCACCTATACACATGAAAGATTTGAAATTCAAAAAACCTATAATCTCGGCATTAATACGTACCAGTTCGACCAATAATGCCAATCTTCTGACAAGACTCTATACTCAAGTTGATATTTTTAATTGCATATTCTAGGTTAAATTGATGGCGTAATGAATAATTTCTAATTTTAAGTTTTCCATGAATTGGCCATTTTGGTGAAGTTTCTACAAGACCGTTGTGACCGCCGTGATCGTCCTCACGTGGTAAATATGAATACTCATCGATGCGTTCGCCACTTATCATCATTGTATCGGCTTCAGTCAGTTTCCGCATAGACCATTGAAAATATATTGATACATGCATTGCATACAATAAGCTGAGTGCAGATACCGACGATTTTGCATTGTCGTGAATATATACTATTTGAATAGAAATGATTAATAATATGACTACGCAAATAGTGCTAATTATTAATGCAAACCATTGTGATGCAGCATGTACGATGAGATATACAGATGTATGCACATCAATTCTATCAGCCATTAATTGAATAAAACTGTTTTCAGCTTGAAATGAACGAATTGTTGATAGACCATTTAGGGATGATGAAAAGAGTGCATACACAGGACTGCGAGTAACACTTTCAAGTCTTTTAAGTCGACGTGAACATTTTTGACAAAAGTAAATTATTAACCAAATAACTGGTACTAATAAAATAAGTGCCAAGATAAGATAGGGATTAATAAAACACATAATGAACATCGAACCAATTGCTATTAATAGTCCTTCCACACCTTCCAACCACGTTATCGGAATTGAATCATCAATAACATATTGATCTTGGCTTGCTCGGTTCAGAATTCTACCACTGGGATTAGTTTCAAAAAACAGTATTGATGTATATAAAAGTCCTCTTAACATATTATTGTGTAAATTATTTGAACCACGTAACATAACATTAAAAGCATAGAGCTTGCGAACGATATCTACGATTACTGTGGCAACTATCAAACTAAAAAATATATAAGCAGATTTCAATGAGACTTGCTGACCTGCACCAGATTGTTTCAAACAAATGCTAAGCCAATAATATGCACATTCACTTAATGCTTCACCCAATAAGAGTAAAACAATAAGTAAACAGAAGCCAATTCTACCAAATGGTGGTGCAGTAAACAAGCGATACCAAATAGACCATCTGGTATCATCATCTAGTAGTTTTTCATCAGTTACAATCGAATGATGGCGATCCACTGATCTACTATCATCAATCAGACTGGCTAATGTTGAATTTTCATTTTCTTTTGTGTAATTTTCTTTAGTAATATTTCTATTCAAGTAGCCATGTTTATCAATATGACCATTGGCTAGAAATATTATTTGATGTGATTCACTAAGAAATTGAGTTTGATGAGTAGCTAATAAACGAGTTTTATTTTTTAATAATCCAAACGGACCAATACATCGATCATAGATTTTTTTAGCTACTTTATGATCAACAGAAGATAATATATCATCAAGCAGATAAATATCTGCATCAGCATACAAAGCACGAGCTAATGACACTCTCGCCTTTTGTCCACCGCTTAGATTAAATCCATTTTCTTCAATCATCATAAGATCACCACTAGGCCCAAATAAACTAATATCAACATCAAGACAACAAGCATGTATTACATTTCTATATCGTTGCTGATCGAATGGTCGATTTAAAAGAATATTGTTGCGAAATGTATCTTCAACTATCCATGGCTTTTGAGCAGCATAAGCGAATGAACTATTATTTGTATTTAATTGACCATTGGTAAGATTCATTTCACCGAGAATAGCAGCCAATAAGGATGATTTACCAGAGCCTACTGGTCCAACAATTCCGACAAATGTGCCTTGTTCGATATTCAAATCAGATAATGATAGACAAGGCATCTCATTACGCCACGAAAAACATGCATTAGAAATCATGATATTTCCCTTTTTTTGTTCATTGATTAACGATGTTGATAATACAGAATGATCATTTTGTTTCATGATCGAACGCATAAATGAATCTATTCTTCTTGATGCAGATTTGGCCACATTTAATTTCTCAAATGACATTGGTAGAAAATACATAACATTCATACGCAGTAAAGCAAATAATGAAAGGGCTGGAAAAGTATTCTCTACAGTTAATGGATAACCTAAAAGCCAAGCACTGCCAAATGTGGTGAGTGCCAAGAGTAATGTTGAAAGAAAAAATAGAGCCATATTGTATGCACGAAAACATGACGTACATCGAATATTTGCTAATTCATGTTCTCGCATTTCAATTATACGATCTTCCAATGGTTTTTCCCAGTTATACATTTTAATGAAATGACATTCATAAATGATTTCACTAAAACCTTGCAGACGTTTATCGCTACACACAGCTGTTATTTCATAATATTGACTAATTTTTTTACTGAAATATAATTGCATAAGAACAAATAAAGGAAATAAAGCATAACCACATAATGCTGGTATAGGTTGCATAATCCAACAAAGTAAACCAAATATAATGATAGTCTCGAGAAGTCCTTCAAATAGATAGGCCAAATATGTGCACAATTCTTCAAGCTTGTATGCATCTTTAGTGATCAAGTTAATAATTTGACCTGTGTTCATACTTTCCCATAATGCTAGTTTTAGAGACAATGCACGTTGGAAAATAATAATAGTAAGTGCATTCCTAATTCGCATGCCAATACGAGCCAAACGAAAAAAATTTTGTCGATGCATGAGCGTTTGTATAATGACCAAAATAACCAATAGTGTTATGTATAAATAGCTGACTATATTTGACCTTTGTTTATTCATAATATGCAAGAGAATTTGACGAAAAAGTAATGGTTGAGCAATACTTGTTATCAAATACGGAATTATGAATAGACTAGCAAAAAATGTAATCTTTTCCAAATTCTTTACAAACAATATTCCACGTTGTTGTTGATGACCAGTCATACGAAGATAATCTATCTAATAATACAGAAGCTTTGTCAACCTGAGGTATATCATCAAGATCATCTACTGTAAGTTGTCGTTTACAGCTTGCATTAAGAATCGGATTCATCCAACACCAAAATAGTACATTGAAAAATCGAATCCAAGACGATTCTGCCCATTCAAGACGAGATGAATGATGTTGATTATGATTATCAGCAGAATATGAAACGTGTTTATTATTAAGCAAGGTTTTTCTTTCTTCATCTTCTTGCATCTCATTTATCTTCTCCATCGAAATGAGTATGATTTTTGATTATCACGTGCTTATTGAGAGTATTCATCCGAAACAAATAAAAATTATCATGGCTGCATGTATGCTTTGTTTATTAGTGAGCACGTAAAATTATAAATAACGGCAAACATTGCATGCAATAATAACTCAACCAGATAAAAAGTATCGATTCAGTAGTAAACGGTAAAGCGAAAATGGATTGACACCAAAAATAATCGAGCAATGCATAAAACAAAAGAACGAAAGCTTTTATAATAATAGCTTCAATTCAGACGAATAAATGAAATCAGTACAAAAAGAATGAAAGACATTATTCGCAAGCTGCAAATCATTATAAATGAACATAAGAATTACTATCTCTTTTCAAAATTAAAATTGTGAAATCAGCAG
>CAJNOP010000039.1:553773-566188 GCA_905250075.1 Rotaria sp. Silwood1 | reverse complement strand
ATCAATTTCTTTTATAGGATTTATACTATCATCCAATATGTAGAAGTCAACTGGTTAATCAGACATTTATCCTCTCTATTGAAAGGAGTGTCTTACGAAAAATGAGTTGTTATGTTCATTCGTGAATTCGTTTGTTCGTATGTTCCTTCGTTCGCACAGCAAGAAAAATGTTCTTTCGACCTTTCGCAAGCTGCAAATCTCTTTGAGCCTAACTGACTTCGTCGCAGAGATTGGTCATTTCCGACTAAAGTTCTACTGAACAACCCAATCAGATATTTTCTGGATCTACACTCAACCAATAGGATTTCAGAAGGCAGAAACTGACTCAATCAGCTGTTTTCTGAGACCTCCACTCAACCAATAGGATTTCAGGATGCAGGAATTTAGCCAATCAGACGTTTCCTGGGTCTCCCGCTCAACCAATAGGGTTTCATAAGGCAGAAATTTAGCCAATCAGATGTTTTCTGGGTCCTGCACTCAACGAATAGGATTTAAGAAGGCAGAAACTGACATAATCAGCTGTTTTCTAGCTCCTGCACTCAACCAATAGGATTTCATAAGGCAGAAACTGGCCCAATCAGCTGTTTTCTCAGTACTCCACTCACGAGGGAAGGTTCCCAAGTGTGACGCTCAGTTTTGAATGGGATATATATCAGTTTGTAGAGCTCAACGAGCTGATTTTCGTGGTACGTTTCGTTTTTTCCCGTGGACCCTCAAATGAGAAAAATGGTAGGGTTTATTTTCGCAGAATCGTACTAGAAATATCGGAATTTCAAGTATAATATTGTCAGAGAAGATCAAGTTTAAAAACTTGTTGCAGCAGTTTAAGCCGCTCATTTTCATGTAGCAGATCAAAAGATATTTAAGGTTGTGTTACTTTTCATATTTTGATGTTATTTTTTTGTGTGGGAAAATTATTTATATGATACAGTCTGAAAAATGCAAGTTCGATAACTAGACTATTTTCTACATTCTGAAGTGGGGTGTGGGTGTGTGAGTGCGGGGTGTGGGTGGGTGTGAGTATGGGTGGGGTGTGGGTGTGGGTGAAGTGTAGGTGTTGGTGGGTTTGGGTTTGGGTGTGGGTGTGTGGGTGCGGGATGTGAGTGTGGGTGTCTGTCTCAGTCGTTGTGAGTGTAACGTATAATATTCTAGATTAACACCCACACCCTTCAAATATAAAGATTGTATTTATCTTTATTTCATAAAGTAAATATAGAGTAACACCCCTGGTTGAGATTTCAAGTAGTTTTCATCTGGTAGTGTTACTTTTGGTCGATAGTGTATATATATAGGAATGCGCAACTGGGTATGAGAAAATTAATAAATACAACTCTTATTTCTTTGCCTCCAAATAATCAACGAACGGTTAATTCTCATACAAAAAACACAACTAATTGGAATATATTTTTTTGTAAAAAAACACACAATTAAAATTGAAAAATAACTAACGAATAATAAATCCGCTTGCAGTAAATCGTGTAAATCAAAGTTTCCTTGTTTCAAAGATATTTGATATTAAACTTCATGAACTATTTGTTTTATCAAAAACAAAATGAAATTCAATGATGAATCAATTAGTCGTTATCTGATTGCTACAGCAAATATATGTCGGCGATGACCATCTTCCTTTTAACGAGTTTGATTAGTTGATGGCGATCAAATTTCACCATAAAATCCGAAAATTCATTGAATTATAATCTGACTTCTGCTTTTGTTCATCATTTTTCCAATATAGACAAAAAGATTCTAGAAAGTATTTAGGTTGATTAGCGCCAGTAATAGAAAATGAAGATGTGGGCAATGAAAAGTTATTTTGAGAGTCATACAGCAGAAATTTATTACTCAAACCCTAGAACAAACAATGTGGAGTATCACTATGTTGACAAGACATTGAAATTATTCAGAAAAAATTAGAGAAGATCTCACTCTAATAAGGAGCTCAGATTAACCACATCTATGAACTATGACGAAAGGCTTTTTGACAGTAGATGGAACTTTCTTTATTACTATAAGCACAGACAAAGGCTGAAAATAAGCTACAATAATACACGAGTGAGTAAAATGGAACAGAACAGTGAGAGAAACAGTAAGATAGATTCACTGGATGACCTCTATATGACCTTTGGTCAAGTTAGGTCAAGAAAAATACATTGCTTTGTTTTGTACATTCGCTATATTTGAGGTTGGAGTGTATCACAGAAAATGATTGGTTCGCAATCTGTCGATGAATGCTCATTTATTTGACCATATTTGACTCGAACATAGAAACGTACAGAGACTGACTAACTTGTTACACATTCCTTACAACACAACTTAAATGACTACTGTTTCTAATCTAAACATGACTGAAACGTCAACACCAAAAATAAAACGAAATTATAAGCATGTTGCTTGCCAACAAAAGACAAAAACTAACAAACAAGTTTATATGAATGTAAGCATTATAATTATTAGTCTTATTGTATTTCTAGCTATGACAACATTGAAAAATGCTATTTACATTATTTTGCTAGGTTGTCTTTCTTCTTGAAAGAATCTATTATGTGAATATTTTAGACAAGATCAGAATGCAATGTTGAACTTGAACTTTTGGGACTCATTTTTCTCTGCATCATTTTAAATGTCGTTGGTTGTGAAACGATTCGATACGGCTTCACACAACTCAGAAGTCTTCCTAAAGACGTAAGTTTTGATTATATTGAAAATAAATGACAAAAGTTTTCAGTTTAGGCTTTTCTTTATCGATATCAATGGATATATTGTTTTATGATTAGTCTTATTGGTATTATGGTAGCAGCTTTGTCAGTACGCATAATTGTTAGTATGTTTCTCGTCAGAATCGAAAGAATTATTCTTCTTTGCATCAAACATTATTATGTCGTTGGTCAGTATAATTTTATTGTTTAATTTTTTTCTGGTTTATAGAGATATTAATGATGACCGCTCATAAAACTTCTATTCTTGTCATCAGTAAAAATGAATAATTCTGTTCTGAAATTTTAGGAAAAAGATCGTACACATGGTGGCAAACTAAAACGACCATCTCTTTTTTAATTATCAGTACAGCAGAGATCATATGGATGATAATTGCCATTGAATCAGGTCGACTCGTGTTGACTAATGTGAATTTGACAAATATAAGTAAAGTATGTGTTCATTTAGAAAACAATCGATCTTATAGTACATATCGATGTGCATGTTCGACAACTCACTGACTTATTTATCATAATAATGTTTTTATTTGTCATGCTTGTATTATCTTTTAGGATCGATTCATTATGTATCGAATAAGTGGACTTTTTACTCTCATAGCATGTTCAATTGGACTTTTTTTTGACAATGTACCGAAGCTAACTGATGAAACGATATTTTCCATAATTAACCAAAGTCGATTACCATAAGTGCGTTGATATGAAGTAGAACATATGTATTTCTGTTTTAACAATTTTTAGTTCTGTATTCATTTGTCTTTTGTGTATAAATTAACTGTAGTTTTTCATATACTTTATACATTATTTGCATGCTTTTGAATCGTGTTTTTGATTTGAGTGAATGATGCGCTAGTAGTTCAAATAAAATAATTGACTCAATTATGATAAATGTAAAAGAAATGATTTTGCTTTAAATTGATTGATTAGTTAGCATTTGAATTGAGAAATTTAATTATTTTTACATGTCTTATTTTAACAGATTACATATCTATTATCGGTTTCTACGATGTCATGTACAGTTACCCTATATTTCGCTTCTATGAGTTTTATGCATAGTTGTTTTCCTATGAAAATAATATTCTTGCATGCTACTTGCTGTTGTTTCATCATTGAATTCAAATACTTTCAATCCTATGAAGACATGTTACTAGGACAGAAATATAAGCAAGATAGACTAAAGATAACACGAAAAAAATAGAAGAAACTCAACTGGATGACCTCTACGGTGACCTCTTCCGCAGTAAGTGACAATATGTATATGTTTTTTTATTCTGTCGTACATTGAATTTTCTTGATAGGGGAAGTGATTTACTTGCTATCTATTGGTCCATGCTCATTTGTTTTTGATCTTTAGCAATTCGAGCATTGTTATATACGTCATACTGTTTGAAACACGATGAAAGCAACCACGGCTCTTACTGTAGAAGTGACAACACCAAAGAGAAAACAGAAGAACAAACAAAAAATCCGTCAACCAAAAATTAAAAATTGATTTATTTGTTTGTTGTTAAACAATGCACTTATCCAGATTTGTTATGCTAGATCAAAATGGAGTAATACATTCGAACTTTTAGAATGGCTTTTTCTTCATCTCATGTTTTATATTATCGGCTGTAAGTTGACAGAATACAGAATGTCGCAAAAGATCAGTGTACCACAAGACGTAAGATTTGGTTACAATTAAAATAAATGACAGGATTGTCAACGTTTAGGCTCTTCTTTATCAATATCAATACGCGACTTGTTTGATGATAGGTGGTCTCGGCAGTATAATGGTAGCTATGTCACTGAGTGCATTGGACAAAGCGTTTCAGTTCGCTCATTAGTTTCAATATTAAGAAACTAAATCAAATATATACTTCATGAAGAATAAAACTAGTTTTAGAATAACATTGAGTATGAATCCAAATTTTATGCTCTTTCGAAATCTGTGCTCAGAATTTTTGTTCTAGAATCGATTGTATTTTTGCTGAGGAATCGGGCTGATGGTCATCGCAACATGTTCAATGCCATCTATTCTTGACATATCATTGTTCATAAAACGCCTCGATATATATCTGAACTTATCAAAATCGATCTAGTAAATGTATTTCATCTCTAGAACATCATCGTTCTCTGTCTTGTAGCATTGTTTTACTGTTTTTTGTTTCTTGTGTTAATAATAAGTAAAACATTAGATCTGTTTTATACATGTGGACGATTCTACTCTTGTGCAACTCACATATATGTGCCAGGCAAAATTTGACACAGTTATTAACAGACTTGAAAATTAAAAATCGAAAAAGATAAGAATAAATAAATGGTCTTATATATTTATATTGAGTTATGTCCAACTTTAATTGAAATTGATCTAAGTTTAAGAAGTTGTAGAGATCGTTGTTATGTTCTGGTAAAGTATAGTTAAGTTTTGAAAGTTGAAAGAATCGAAATAATAGACAACATATGTTGTTGGAATAGAAGTCTGTTCTAGTCTTGTAATGAAGTTATTGATGTTTTTCTACTCGTCCGATGATTTATTCTCGTATATTTTTTTAAAAAAGCAATGTGTTTTGCCTCTCATCGGTAGTAACACACTCTGTTATATTCATAGAAAGTTCGATAAATAGCCTTATGCGGACATTGTCTTTCTTAAGACTCAATACAAGTAAAATACTAACAACAAAAGTGACGGTAAACAATGTTCGGGGTGAGTGTAGTATGAATTAATTCATAGTAATATTTTCTTAGAATCAGTGAATATATTGGTACGGTATTTTTCTCAATGATCATCTTTAAGATTAGTCTTCAAACATCACACAGCTTCGCTTACGGTTGCTGTGAATGAGCACCGTCAACGTTTTCTGTTTTTATTACTGGATATGCGGACCTTTACGACTATGCATGATTGATCTTGCTTTCTGTTTTTTTTTGATATTCCACCCTTCTCACTCTTATGAACAAGTGAGACGCTTCTTTGTGCTAGTAGATTTTTTGAACACTTCCAATTCGTAGCATATTGTACTAGCTACGACTTTTTTCTTCCTCTTTTTTGCCTAATCAACGAAAGCCTTACCGAGTGTCATTTATTATCTCATAATAAAAAGAGAGACAACTATGTTTTAGATCGCATAGAGAATATTGAAAAATTGTCTTTGAGGTGGTCGAAACCTAGCAACTTGAATGAAAATGGCGCGGCCAAGTCATTGACAAAAGAAACCATTATGATTACACAACAGCGAAATGCATGATAAGATAATTTTTTTCTGTTGTTGCATGCCGTATCATATACATATGTTGATACGTGATGTTTGACGTCTCTTGACTTTAGGCAAGGTATGGTATGAATGCACTGTGATTACGACGCATTTTAAATAGGCAAATCATCTGTAAAGTGTATTATAGTTTTCATTGTTTGCGCACGTATAATGTTTGTTCAATTTATCATCTGGAGCTCGATTGCTACGTCAAACGACGAAGGTACCTCAACTGTGTAAGAGCTTTTCACTTCCTCTTTTGCCTACAAGTAGATTTCGATGAGACTAAGAAAACCCTGAAAGCGTGTATGGCCACGGCTTGTCGGTCAATGGTTACAGCCATTTTAATAAATTTTTGACCTAGAGTATGGTATCCACAGCGGAGTCAAATCAAGCTATTTCAATCTGAAATTTTGCTCATAAGCTACTCTAATGATTTTTAGTATCTACTGGCATTTTCAACCAAATCAAATATTGTCTTTTCGAGATATTGACTTTTCAGGTTAGCTCCTACATTGTGTCTTGTTTGTTAATAAGAGAACATTTGTTGCAAATTCAATATCTTGAGAAGGAAAGATTCGATTTGGTTGACAACTTAAGTACATGCTAGAAATCATCACAGCAGTTTATGGAAAAAATTTCAGATCGAAATAACTTCATCTGACTTTTCTGTTCATACCATACTGTAGGCCGAATATTCAGTAACACGGCTATCACTTTTGACCGACTAAGGCATGGGCACAAACGGTTTTAGGGTTTTCTTTTATTCTCAATGAAACCTACTTAGAGCCAAAAGATGAATTCAAAAGCTCTTAAACAGTTCAGGTACCCTCTTCATCAATAAAACGCTTTTGAGTTTTAAAGAATAGGAAATAATTATGACTTGTTTTGACCTTTTTTTTGAGATTCAACGTGACGAGCTACTTGACGTATGTTGTTCGTAAGTGGCGAATGGAAATGATTTGAAAGATGAAGTAAGTACTAAAAATCTATAATATGTTTGTATAGAACGTATCCATCCTTCAATAAAAATACTGATTTGTTCACATACCGTTAAGTCAACGTGGGTGTGCATGTTGGGTAGACATAAATGTCGTGATGAAAAGACCATTCACACATGCACCCATACCTTCTCGGTACGCACGTCAGGAATATTATAATAAATCAGTTTTTGTAAAAACATCGAAAATATCTTACCGTGGTTGCAAATATAGGATGATTCAGCGCGCCACTCTTTGTAAGTAAGGGCATCGTATGTTTTTCTCTCAAGTTGAAAAAAAAATACGGAGAGTAACAAAACTACTGCTTCCTTCAGTTTCTTATCGAACATTTGCTTCGTCAATGAAAGAAACGATTTTAATCTATTCTATCCAAGGACATCGACTTCTCGCGAAAAAGAACAAAAAGAAAACATATGCGTAAGTAATGGTGCCCATAAAAGAATAGAATTTCTAAACAAACATGCATTAACTTAGACGATGCCATGTTTTAAGATGCAGAATGTGTAGTGAAAGCAGTTTTGTCAATTTTTTTATGAAGAAACATTTTTTCAAACTTTCTCATTACTTGTAGGTCTTTCTACCACGCTTATTTATATCGAGATCCCCAGCACGCATGATCGGTGTAATAGCTTCGTACAGTCACAGCATCCATCTATCCTGAGACTTTTTAGACAAGAGCAGGCATTAGTTTATTACAAGTAAGCAAAAATAACTACAAAATTCAAATGAGAGTATGCACTCTTTCCTCTTCTCTCTCAAAACGTGTGCTTCTAACTTGTACATTCATCTACAATCGAAGATCGATACTTTTAAAATTACTTAGACCGATAAATGAATATGAGGAGCTTCAGTTTTCTTGCGAGAAGAAAGTGATCTGTTTGAGAACTAATCTAAGTACTAACAGTTAGGTGACAGATTTTAATTATTCATCAATCAAAAAGACAATATTTTATTTAAGATAAACATTGGATTTTCTAGATGTGTTTATTGATGTTGACTCGAAAAATTTATTCGTTTAAAGGAGAAGAAAGGAATATTCATGTGGTAATCAGAAAGCCGATAAAAGAAGGGAGTTGTTGAATGCGATGGTGCATAAGTAGTCAAATCGATTTACTCATATACTTCATCATGATAGAAGAACACATGACACTCGCTGTGCAACGTGGCTATCAAACCTAATTAACATCATTTTGTGATAGGAACGGTGGCATGAACCTTCAGGAATCTGCTTGATGAGCGCGTGTCTCAATTTGGCAGCTGAATGAAATCTCGGGCAAACAAATCGATGAAAAAAACATTCTAGTTCTACATGTCGTCAGTACATTTGTCTTGCTTTGCAATAAATAATGTCAATTCTTATAGGATTCTCTAGCGTTCATCACGTCACTATTGCTAACCGATATTAATTGAACTCTTCAACAAAATTTTAGATCCAACTACAAGACACAGACATTGCCATGGTCTCGACGGATGAAGATCAACATAGGTTTGATGAATAGTTCAAAGAGAAATCAAGGAAAGCATTACCTTTTCGAATATGTTCGTTTTTTCGCTGAAAGAAGGACGGCACTACTATGACATCATGACGATTTCGGCTTACGACTTCTCATAGAATGAGCTAATAGCAAAAATGAAAGATCATATTTATTTGAAGAAAACAATATGTCCTTTTAGACAGATGATTGTTACTGAAGTCTGGAAAAGCCTGATTGTCAAGTCTGAAAAATTTTGTTAATTCACAGAGAAGTTGCATATGGACATTATGAGTCTTTTAAGATAGAGAACCAGAGAGCATCTAGAGCTATGGTTTTTTTCTAAGACTATTATTATATATAGGCGGAGGAAAATGACGAGCAAGATTTGAGTCACTCAAATTTTCAAAATTTAGTACTAAATGCCTTTTCTCTCACTAGAATTTTATGAAAAAGTTATTCGAACTATTCAAAGAAAAGAGGAATTCACTCCTTCGCTGCTCTCCTCTAACCACCTCTCTCTCTATATCCCTATATTAATTGTAGTGCCCGTATGATAAGAAACTGATGGCATTGTTGTTAGTTCTGCAGAGACATCTGCATATTTTTTTTGTTGTTTCAATAGGTTGATTTTTTTCACATGAAAACTGCTCCGATTCTCTGCAGAAAGTGCCTATTGCACATTTTCCAGTAGGTTATAGTCTGCCAAATATTAGCATAGACTTTTCCTAAACATGATCTAAAAGGAGTATTGAAGTATATAGGATACAAACTCACATTCCATCCTCCCTGTAGATTGTGACAGACGTTGACGACATATGGTCAGTGATCGTATATCAATCATGTCTCGTTCTACTGTATCAAATATTTCCTTACTATATTTCTGAAGGATTAAGTGAAATGATGATGAAGAAAAATATATAAAATAAAACAATCTCCCTCTGACTAGCAATAGCGACTGTCTTGTATTGTACATTTTAATTCCATCGAAATTTTCCTAACAGATTTCTATCAACAAAAATGGGAAAGCATTTGAAGAAGTGTATGATTCTATACTTTCAACAACACATATTGTATCTATCACTATTTAGTATGAAAACAGTGATCAAAGTGCCTACAATGTATAATAAAGACTAATTTGTTTGTTCTCTCCTTGATTTTCTATGTATACAGTTGACAAATGGATACGGTTGCCATACATACAGATACAGCCGAGTTTGCCCTACATACTACATCGCTTTAGTAGTCATAAATATTTCTTTTGGATTAGAGAAGCTATGAAGACTGAAAAAAAATTATTGTTCTCCAAAAGTCTCCAATATTTTTTTATATGTAGTCATGGATACTTGATATTGAGATTCGGTAGGTGCAAAAAGACTTGATTTATTCTGATTGAACAACGAGATAATGTTCGAACATCTGTAAAATATTTGTATTTCAGCGTTAAACATGTGATTTTTTCGGTCACAAGATAATCATTTATTGATACATGAATGTGTTTTTAGTAATTTTAATATTATCAATTACTCACTCTCCATTAAATAACGCAATTTTGTTATAAAGCCAGAAACAGTTGTTGTATTAATGTATATACAGCGCATTGGAATTATTCATGTATTTCTAAATTGAGATACAATATATATTGTTTTTGACATTGGTGCCATTTCTATTTCTCATTAGTAATATCGTTTCATATAGGTTGCAGGTGGAAGTACGAAGTTTGTCTTTACTCACATCAACATCGTGTGAAACAGCTATGAAGTATGCTTCAATTAATAGAAATATACAGTTTAATATTAAGACCGTCATTTATTCAGCAACGGCCGTTAGTAAGCAAAGAATAGTAATAAAAGCAAAAAAGTAGTAGGATTTTATCAAAAATATGAAGAGCATTTTGTAATTGTTTCCTATTTCTGTTATAAAAAAAACGTATGTATGATTATTCGGTTGGATAACGTGGGTCAACAGTTTCTGTGAGATCTACAATTGATTATATTAGAGTTCCGCTGAAAAGCACAATTTGGCTAGAAATATTTGTGAATAGAAATATCGTAAGAAACGATGAAAAGAGATTCTAGGCTTGGTTTGATCTAACCAAAAGTTATGCTAAAAAAACGACGAGCTTAGATGAATGAAAAATGAATATGCTAAAATTTTATTTTCTTGTATTTTGTCGAAAGGAATGACAGATGCTGCATGCTTGATCTCTTTGACATAAACTTACTGGAAGTAACGATTTGACAACTTACTCTACCGGTATTAGAAAGAATGAACTTCTTACTCCAGAATGTCTACAGGCGTGAATATTCATAGAATTCGTTAAGGAAAGTACAGAATATGAGATTAAAAGACTAATGAAATACTTTGTTTTAGAAAATTTTCTAAATTATCAATAAAAAAATGTTTTTTGATATATTAATTATTTCTTTTTAAGTGCATTGACAATTAAAGTTTTCTAAAAAGCAACAATCTTTTGTTTTTCTTTAAAGTTTTAACCCATTCAAAGTTCTATTTTAAATAACGTTATGGTGAAAAAAAATAATGCATTGAGTTATTGTGGTTTAGATGATATCCACAGAAAAATATAAGTGTGAATCTTTAACGATCTGGAACAAAAATCGCCTTATTTACCAATATTTTACAAAGACCTTTCAAAGCTCTTTCCTTATTTTTATCATTTTATTCTTCTTTATGAAGAGGGTAGGGTTATGAAAGCAGAAAAGACTTTTGATCACTGTACTCACTATCACCTATATACTCATAATGGACATACACCTCTAAAAAGATAAAGTAATCATTTTCGTGTGTTTCAGATTTTCTGCAAACAATGACATAATGAGTCATGTAAAGCTCATTCTAATTTAAATATCTAAATCACTTCTATCATTCAGTAAGCAGAAAACATGGGTCCACAGTTGTCGAAAATTAATTTGAAAATTATTGAATCAACTAAAGCAGATGATGTGCGGCTCAATTCTGATACAATCGTGTCGAGCAATGGTAAAGAAGATATCAATTTATTTGTAACAATTAAAAATGTTACGGATACAAGAACAAACCCAATTCTATCAGATAATGGTCATCAAGTGTTGAACTCTGAAAACAAATTAATAAAACAAATTCAAAATAATCTATCCTTGTTAATAAATACAACCGAACAGACAACAATCAACTCTGAAATTGATAGAATACTTATGAAAGACATTCTTGAGTTCGTTACTAATCATTATCAAAGAGCTATGAAAGATATTCAAGATATTCCGAAAACTCAACAAAAATTACAAGAAGCTTTAAAAGAAAAACTGGAAATAGATAAAAATGTCGATAGATCTGTTTTTGCGGAACCATATACTGCTTCATGTGCTGAGAAGAACAAACAGGGTGTCTTCGCCACCATAACTGGTGAGAAACAAAAGACTGAATTTCAATTTCAAAAATTGTCATTCTTTGGTTTACAAACGTTAATATCAATATTGTTAATTCTGATCAGATCTGCTGAAAAGAATGATTCTAGAATTGTTGATCAAATTTTGACACAAGCAAATGAATTGTGTGAACAAATTCCAATGAAATGTTTATCGTCATCCGTATTATCACGAGCTACAAATAATCTATTGTGCAAATCGTTGAAACCATTGACAAATTATATGCATGAATTGTATTTATCAGAAGATCCAATTGTGGCCAAGCATGCTGTTAAAATTTTGTTAAGTATCTCAATTGCAAAAGCATCATTGAAAGACATTCTGACTATATTGAGCAAGTTAGTATCCAACAAAGACGATGTTTATGATGTACGAGGTCTGCTGCTACAAATGAACGATGGTTTAATAGAAACTATCAATGAAAGAGAAAAAAGAATGCGTCAGACATTCAATGGAAAAGCAAGTGCCTCAAAGTCAGATTCAGACTCAAGCGAAGATGAAAGTGAAGATGACAATGACCACGAAAATGAAAATGAAAATGAAAATGAAGATGAAAATGAAAATGAAAATGAA
>CAJNOP010000039.1:515211-552171 GCA_905250075.1 Rotaria sp. Silwood1 | reverse complement strand
CAGTTATTGACAAATAAGTTTCGCTTATTTTGTATAGATTACTTCAGACTAGAGAAAAGCACTGATTTTCAATAATTTCAGCTCGCTTAAAATGATATGTCTAAATTATGATTTGCTAAACACCTACTACTCCAGAAAAATCATAGCTCTTTTACTAAATTTATCATGATAAAACTTTATTTTTAGTTCGTAGTAATTCATCAGCAACGTCTACTAATGAAAGTACTACAGTATTTGATGATCGTCTCGAGAGAACACTTAATAGTCGAGGTCGATATGCTCGTTTGGGTAGCACAGGAAAATTCTACTGTGGTGGTACACTCGATGGATCACAGTGTAACTGCTGTAATGGTAAATGTGGACCAACGAATGGTTGCAATTGTTCATCGTGTATGTTGCTTGATGTTCAGAAACGAATTCTGCCTCGAGGATGGCTTGTCAATAGCGACGGTGCACCAGCACGATGCAGTAGTCAGCTACCGACGACATTCTATTGTGGTCGTAGAGTTATGCCAGATGATGGAACAAGTGATGGATATTGTGGACCTACCAATGGACCACAATGTACAGCATGCCAAAGATTGAACCAGCAACAACGTGATCGATACAAGCATATTTGGATTGGTTAGTGATGTTCTAAACATATTTTGCTTCAGGCTTAGAGACATACATATTTCAGTATGCTTCTAATTGCAAAAAAAAGACAACTTTTCAACTGTAAAATCTACTCATTACTGAATCTTTTATTGAGATGTAAACTATATATATTTTATAACTCATTTAGGCATGAAAGTTTTCAGTGTAATCGAGTTCGCATTAACGCGTGAAATGTTATAAATCCGTTTTACACACAATCAAGAATATTACTCATTTTGATCATATTATAATTTTAAGTCAGATATCCTAATGTAATTTGTATGTCTCGTACGACCTATAAGGTTGTTCGAGGGATAGCAGTCGTTCACTTATCTAACTATATACTTCGACACATATTTACACCTTGTGTTTCATGAAATAATTCATTTAGTATCGAGTGGGAGCATCGTTCACATTGACTTCTTTTTTAATATGTCGGTATTGATTGAATAGAACCGCAGATGGTGTTTCGAACGATATTTTACCGTTTTAGTTAATCAAAATGTATAGCGATTTCAATAAATATAAACTTAAAGAACCATTTTTATTTCTATTCATAAGAGTTACTTCACATGATCTTCTTGAAATTTGTGGTGATATTCATAAACATAGAACTTTGATTGTATTAGTCGCTAATATATAAGCAGAAGAAAGTTTTTGTATGCAACATTCTTGAAGAAAACAAATACGTAGTGTGATATGAGAACGCGTTATTTCGAAAAATGATCAAGTCGTTTTTTGAGAGATTTTTCCACACAGTCATGCACTATAACCGAACCCTAAAAATATACGTAACTATCAATGATCGTAGATACAGTATTCCGTGTTGAAAGCTCATTCTCATGGTGCATATAGAAGTTACTTTTCATCTTATTTCAGTGCAGAAAAACGACGTTTACTTGCAGAGTGGTATCTGTACAAGATTATCCGTTGAAATTAAGACCTCTTTCAGCATATTTTCCAATAAAAAAAATACTTCATTTGTCTGTTGCGTTTTTTCTTCACTTGAATTATATATAATAGAAAATAATTCAAGTAAAAGTAGAAAAATATAAGATGAAGAATAACTAGAAGTGTTCATTTTACTCGTTAGTTTTATCCAAACAAATGTAATTACACGAGAAAAATGTGTAAACCTCAACATTTAGTTTTAAGTGATTGAGTTTTTGAGGGAGCATACGATAAACTTAGGACTATCCAAAGATAATCTCTATCAAGCTTCTGATCCTTGAGCTTGATGTTCATTCATCATGATGACAAATTTTTTCTAAGTGATCCATCGACATTTTTTACTGAATATAGGTTGATGATTATCCTTAAATAATGCATGAAGTCTTTATCTCGATATGTCTTTCAGACTTGTACTAACATCTCTAAGTATTCGTTTTAAAAACGTAATATTTAGTTAATTAGAGATTTTAATACTTACCTGTCTTAATCAATTTAACTAAATGTGTGCCTGTGTAATTGTCTATTCCATTGAAAAAATTTTCTTCGCAGATTCTGAGTAACAATTTAATAAAATATGGTAACAACGACTATTCATAATAGATTATTGCCTGAATATTTGAAGATATCGTCAGATCGAATATGTTAAACTTTAGTCTTCTATCTAGAAATATCTAATGCCTATCTCGAATCGACTAAAGACGTACATCATTCAAAAAAGGATTCATGTTTTTAGAGGAAAGACGATTAGTTTCATTGAATTATTTAAAAAAAGTTGGAGTATATCCAAATACTGAACTGATGAAATTGAATGATAAACAATTTACCGGGCTATTCTTATCATCTATTATTCTGGCACATATTGACTTTGATAATGAAGTTAATGCAATCAAACAATCAGAACGTGACTTAGTCAATAGTTCTATGTCATTCGAGTTTCATCCAGATACGTTTAAATGGTTGTTTCAAATCATTGAAAAACTAACAATCATGACAATAGAGACTTGGGATGCAGTTGTCGTCCATATTTTAACTGTTTGCTTACGATTATGTACAACACATTTGGAAATTTTATGTTCTGCAAAATCGAATCTTGATAATAATTTATTGACCAGAAACGATGAAGTTACACAAGCAATTCTATCTTCCACAGTATCTGCATCACATAGTCACCTCGATTTAAATGCATTTGCAATGAACGATCAATTACAAACATGGTTTGAAACTTTGCTGAAACTAGTGTGTATTGACGATGGAAAGTCTGAGCAGGCGGTCATATGTAGTCAAGCATCCAAGGCTATTCTTCACGTTTTTGATGTACGGACATCGTCATTTATAGAAAAGTTATCATTTATTCACAAACATATAATGGAAAATAAACATCCAATGTTTGTACAACAATTATGCAAAGAGTTGACGAAAAACGTTGTCTTACTAAGCTGGATCGAAATTCTATGTACAGACAATGACAACCAGACAGAACAAATTACAGCATTGAAAATACTTTATTCATTTATCGACAGCTGCTTCAAATCATCGAATGAAATAAATCATGAACAACAGCAACAACTGAAAAAAATACTGATGTCATTTCAACAACTTCTATTAGGGCGATTAGTATCGGAATGTAAGTTGAAAAAGAATCAAAACAAAGAGTCTGATAATGAAATTTCTACAACGGCTGCTCCAACTACTGCATCATCTCTGGTAGTTAAGTATATAAATCACATATTAAGTAATCATATTGATAAACTAATCATAATGAATGATTTATTCAATTCAATGTTTGCGGGTTTGTGTCTAATGACAAAAACAAATGAGATATTTAACTTTGAAATAATTCAACTCATATTCACAACTACTATGCCAATACTCGTCGAATATATAGTTCAAAATGCAAATGGTGAAGCATGCGAAAACAATAATCTACATTGTATTTGTTGGCTGTTAGGCAAGATCTGTAATGTCATGATTACTGGTTCACAACAGAATTTAACAGAAAGAAAACATGCCGATAAATTAAAGTCACTCTTGTTTGCTGGTGGTTGTGAAAGAACAATAATAGAAAATAATAAATATCTATTAGATTTGTTCGAATCTCCTTTAGCTACTTACAGTCAATTAACATTGACTGATGAAATTGAACGACCACCATTTGATCATGAATTTGTCATGTCAGTTTATAATAATACTAATCAGGGTGCACAATTGATATCAAAAATGAAAGAACATATGAAAGACAGACAACGTTTATTACAAAAATCGATTGAACAACAAGCAAATGATGCATTTGCTGCTGTATTTGCTGTTTATATTAAACATTATCGTCGAATTAATTTAGCTAAACATGAACTAGCTCAAACGGATAATAAAAGACCACACTGTAAACTTTTATCAATCTATGAATATGCCAGTCATGTTCAAACATTATTCGCCACAACAAAAGCACAAGGTGGTGACTGTAATGAACTTTGCAAACAAATAAAAATGAATGCATTATTTCTTTTGTCATCCGTCCAAGCAAGTAATTCAATTCCAATTATTAATGAAGATCTTCTGCAATCAATAACAAGTACACAAATAATGACACCAATAGAACATAAAATAAAACCGTCATTCAAGCGACAAGTCTCACGATGGACAACAGCGAAACGTGTCTTTCAATTGCTTCGAAATACAATGAATGCTTGTATACGATTTAAAAGATTGATAATAGCCAAAAAACAAGCTATTAGACAAAAGTCCGATAATGAAAGTATCTTAAATCGAACAATTGATGGTTACCTTTATGGTGATCTTTACAAAACGGTGACAAGCGAAGAAAAACAATTGGAATCAGATGAACTTATTCAATGTATGTCACGGCAGTATGAACGAGCAATGACAAGAATGATAACGTACCGATTTATTCAAATGTTTATTCAAAAAGTATTAAGTATTGAAAATCAAAGTCTGGTCTTAACTATCTTGTCTGTTTATTTACCATGCTTGAGAAATACAGACTTAGAATGGTCCTATTTAGAAAATATTGAAGCATCAACTTGCAATCTGAAAGAAAAAATTAGAAACATTTATTATTCTATAATTAAAACTATTCTGTCCTATATATTACAATCGATCACCTCTGAACCAAAGTTCTTATGGCGAAATATGTTCAACTTGCTTAACTTATCATATGAAGCAGTTGATATTGAGTATTTATACCGTGATCAATTTGTATACACATTATTCACATTGTTTGTTAGCTTTGTTGAAAAATCAGAGTACACGAACAATGTTGGATTCTATAGAAAATTGATTGGATACAATTGGTTTCGATTGTTCGTATTGAAACTGTGTGAAACTATTGAATTGGCTGAACAGAAAGGTGCCGACAATAAAGTTCTAAACGAACAACAGAAATTTGTTTTCAATACTTTGATTTTAAACGAACTGAAAGGATTGACACAAATGATGCCAATTGATACAGAAAACGAAACTACTTGTTCTTTAAATAATAAAAAGAATTCTTTAGATAATCTTGCCATTGCTTGGTTCATTAAAAGAGCAACAACAACGGAAGATGATACATCAAATGTTACATATGGTCTATCATCAAAATTTGATATTGAACTCTGTATAAACCAATGGTTGATACTTCTACTTCGTCTTGTTCATTTTTACGAACATGTTCAATCTGTTTGTGCAACGATTGATTACATTGAAAAATTGTTGTACATCTATCACACCTATCAAAATAGTGTTACCAGTTTTCTCGCGTTGAAAATTTTACGTTACCTAATACCGAAGCATGCAAACAAGGAATCAAGGGGTGTTATTGAGAACTTTTTGACCAAGACTCTATTTTGCATTGGGAATAGTTTCATTGCACAACAAATTCCATCATATATTATCACCGAACTGATCTATTTATATCGTACAGTAATGTCTGTAAAATCAACATGGCAAATGGTGGCAACAGAGTTGATTTTTAACACTGTCACATCAAGCAAGGACAATACTTATTTGAAATTACTCGAAGATGACAGCATGGTCCAAATGAATTGTTTGGTTGCATCTCTATGTATATTGGGTGGATATATTCAACCTTTTTGTTTAGGTTCAATCGTAAAAATATATACCGATGAAGAAAGTAATGAATTTCAATTGGCAACTATCATAGAAATTGACACGAATGCTAGTGATTCGGACATACCCGATACGTCGACCTATTTGATTCAATATTTAGAAACGAATGAAATTAAAACAGTGACAATTGATGAACTACATATTGAAATCGATGTCTCACCACCTAATCTACACTTGTTACCAAAAGCAAACGAAACAAATGCAGCCATACATTCATTGTTCGATGCATTGGCATATTTCATACAAATTGATACGTCGACAAATGAATCTGTACCGTTATTACAACTGAAACGTCGCTCAGTAGCCGTTTTATTTCATATATTGAATGATAAAACTCTCGTCGAAGTATTCATGCAAAAACCATATGCACCCATTATTGTCAAATTATCCATATCTGATTCATTATCGAATAATTGTCGGCAACTATCTGATTTACGATTATTGAATAGACAACATTTGGAACAGTATTGTTTAAGTTTAGATAAGTGTCTAAGCTCAAATGAAATCGTACACAACGATAATGGTAATAACAGCCAATTATTGCATGATGTGATAGTTGTAAATAGTAAGCATAAATTTTCGTCATACGTTTGGAACAATGATGATATTAATAGCAATCAATTGATTGTTAACTCACTATCGACGAACATATTAAAATATAATGGTTGGAAACCATATGCATCCGAAATTGAAATTGAATCGTTTAGAAGAGGTCGAATTGGAAGTAATGAACCTTCAATTGTTCCAATGCCACTCAACATTAGTGACTCAAGCGTATTCGAAGGATGTGGTAATAATCATAAATTCAAAGGACGAATTTCTCCGAATCCTAAAAACACAAATGGACCATTTCCAACATATATTGTTGATAATGTACACGTAAGTGAAGGTAAATGGTATTATTGTGTTAAAATACTAGTTAGTGACATTATTCAAATTGGATGGGCAACAAATGGATTTATACCTGTTCCAGATGATGCTCGTGGAATAGGCGATGATACGTATTCATGGTCATACGATGGATCACGAGGTACACTTTATAATAATGAAGAATTTCATTTTACTTCTGATGATATTCGGTGGAAAAAAAATGATGTTTGTGGTTGTGGTATTGAAATTGACGGTGAAAATATTTGTATCAAATATTGGCTCAATGGAAACTATCTTGGTAAAGCTTTTGAACATCAATCAAATATCGCATCGACAACGACAAAATGTAATATGTTACCAAATGGACGGCAGGGTACCACCTATTTTCCTGGTGTTTCTTTACAAGTGCGTTCTTATTCTAGTAGTCGTTGTGAACTAATTTTTAGTCCAGAAGACATGACAAAATGTCCATTGCCCAAAGGTTACAAACCATTACTGATGCCGAAATTAATCAATATCGAAAATTCTATTGTTGCTTATCCTTACAGCGCTTATTTGATTGATGATCAAGTTCAAAATAATTTTCATACACAACGAAGTACAACATCGACGATTTTTCTGCGTGATTTTGTAAGCGAACATCACCTTGAAACAGGTTTCCCTATGGATGATCATCAGCTAGTCTTACCAGAAAATAGTAATGGTTTACCACTTGCGATCGATAATTATGCTTCGTCATTGACAATCAGTTTTGATTTTAAAATTTTAACAGAAGTTGAAAACGAAACTGACACAAAATTAGATGTTTTGTTATTTACACTAGAGAATACAGAAATATTCTCAGTGCAAATCTCAATAAGCAAAATCGAAAACGAAATACGAACTGCAATCATATTCGATCCGAAAGAACAACAAATGACAATCTACTTCAATAATGAATGTCGAAAATTTCACGTTGCTTTTGAAACTACGAAGATGGCGAAACTAAATTTTCATATTTTACCTAATATTGCCGTCGGAATAAAGAATCTCGGCATTTGGAAATATGCTCTTTCGGAGGAACATATTCGACGTCTATTCACCTATGGCTTATTCTATGTAGCAATCGATTATCAACAGTTGAAAGAACATCGAAAACAAGCAAACACTATCACGTTCAGTAAGAATCAACAACAATTTTCTAGTCAATTACTTGTTCCGTTTAATGAACCATTCGAAGAGAACATATGGGAGAAAAAGAAGAAACAAGTTGACATTGATGAATCCAAATATTTTAGAACAATTGCTGGAACTGATGAGTCCGTCGTACAATTATTTGGAAATAAAACATATCTCGTTCTAGACAAATCAGCTAATCAATGGTGCGAATATACACTTATTCTCGACATTTGCATACCTAATTGGCCAACGAATAACGAACAATTGACACTATTGACATTGAATACACAATCAGAAATTTATATTACACATAATAGTAAAATTATTCTATCTAGTAATGGAACACAAAACAAAAGTGATTCAACATTGAAATTGAATGAATATTTTCGTTTGCATATATCGTTTCAAAAGAAAGTTGTCAAAATCTACGTAAATGGAATACTGGAACTAAGTGTCAATGTCAATGAGAACCAATTCATGGCAAAAGCTAAACGAATTGAACTGTTTCGAGAAGTGGATTTAGGAAAGAATACGACTAATGATGATAGACTTCGAATTGAATGTAAATCGATCACATTTTTAAACGGCTTAATAGCAGATGTAGATAATCGTGAAGAAATGAAATCAACAAAATATTCATTAGAAACTTTGGTTGCACCACCCTTTTCTATCGTTGCGTTAAATTTAGTTGCCATTGGATACAAAGAATCATGGATAAAATACGCTATGAAAGAATACAATACGAGTAATATTCAATGGATTGATACAATTATACGTGAGAAAAAAGATGAATTCATGAAGAACGAAGCTCAAAATCGACAAAAACGTTATTTCAATATTTTGTCGAGATTAAATCCATCCATTGATAGAGAAAAAATGGAAGATCTGCTTGCGTTCTCGAAATTTGATACTGACGAACAAGTGACAGCTGCTTATGAACTCATGTCACTGCATTGTCACGATCTACAGACTTCGAAATCGTTGTTGATGACGTATGAAACGCAAGAAAATGTTCCAAATTCAAATGAGAATGATACTGTATTGTCAAGCAAAAAATGGTACTATCAAACTGTTCGTGATTTAGATGTCAATGATCGTCTCGACGAATGGATTCAAGGAAAAACAAGAATGATTCGAGCAGAAGATCTCACTTGTCAATTGTTCGATTTGACAAAATCTGAACAAGAACTAACAACAATGACATCATTCGTAGAAAGTCAACCAAAAAAGATTAAAAAATCAATTCAATATTCACATCGACAAATATCACAACAAAAATATATGAACTTGCGTGTCGCCTGTGAACATGGATTGACAATGATCTACGCACGTTATACTTTATTCAATATGTTAAAAGTTTGGTCAGATCATAGTTCAAATAAATTTCCATGGGAAAAATTTGGTGATTGTGCATTCATAACTAGACTATTACAGTTGATGGATTATCGCTACACGTATACAAATACGAACATAGATGAAAATATTGATATCATGAGTTTATTAACGAATTCGATTCTCAAAGTTGAAATACAAGAATTATTAAAATATGCTAGTAATCACAATGAAATTAGAGATGAAATCATACATAGAGAAGTTCCTTTAATCTATCAATTGCAAAGAGACATTACTATTCAATTGATTCAATTTTTGTTTGACCCATTATTATTACTATGTGATTGTGATAATGAGACAAAGGCCATTGACGAACGAACACTGATTAAACAATCAAGTTTGAATTTTGTTATCAAAATATTGAATCTATTTGTTGAATTGGCAATCGATAAATCGACGATGAAACATCGTGACATCGATTCACTTATTCCAGTTCTATTTCCTGTAACATTAATCAGTCTGTTGTTCGATCTATTTTTGATTAGTCCAACGCATCAATTAAAAATATGCATTCTACGTCTCTTTTCCACGTAAGTAAAAACAATGACAAAATTCAGTAAAACCTCATAGTGAATGGCTTTTTTTGATCTCGTTAGCTAAGAGTATCTCCACTTAATGAATGACAAGAGTGTACATGTGCTGAATGCTTGCAGTGGAATAAGATATATGTCATCTCAAAGTGGTAATAATGAGCAATGGATATGCATGTATTTCTGTGCCCCTTAATTAACGAACTAGAAAGACATACATCGAATTATAATGACACATAGTCCAATCTCCCTCCCTCACACCCACACGTTTGATGTCTAAAACATACAATACTCTTGGCTTATAACCTTACATTGTCTTTCGCGAATCTTATGCCTACTACTCTCAAATGAAATATGTTAGCATAGTCTTATAGAACTCTATAATCAAATACAATTTTCGAGTGCTGCAATTAAAAAAGCTCATCAATTCGAGTTCGATTCTCAAAATTTAAAGATTTTCAATCATATAAGATCATAGACAAGACAGAACATTTTTAAAGATTTTTTTGTTGCTGAAAATAGTAGGCTGTAAAATCAACTTTCTATATTAGATCATTCTTGAACGAGTAAGCAGAATTTCTATAAGTAGAAAGACAACAATATGAAATAGTCTCGGTCAGAGCTATATTAGGCATCCTAAAAACGAAAATAACTCTTTTTTTTTGTTTAATAGTTTACTTGATGCAAGCAAAAATTTCAATTTGAAAGGACAAATTCAACATTTCTTGTTCCAATTATTTATTGAAATATCAGCCAAAAATAATTTAATGAGTAACCCAACAGTAAAAATGTTACAAAACAATCTCATGGATATAGTATTTCTGTTATTTGAGAGACAGAAATATCAACAAAGTACGACGCATGTAACAAACGATCTGAATCAACAATTGAGATTCGATTTATCACAATGTCCACAAAGTTTTCGTGATATACTGACAATAATCGATGTTATCAATGTGTTAATAGATAAAAAGAAGCAAGCACAGTTTCCTGAAGTTGTTTTTCTAACAATGGACGATAATTCAGATGAATATTTGAAATTCACTCGAGATGACGTTGAAAAATCGAGCCGTCATTTCGATACGATAGCTGATCAACAATTGATTAGTTTTATGAATAAGCAATTGTTAGTCAACGACTCTTTCAAAGATTTTATTCAAAGTCTATCCATCGAAGACATGTCTAATGCGACATTCTATAAAAATTACTCATCGCTATCAAATATTCCAGCTGTCTGCATAATAACTCGTGCAAAACTATTGTATCGATTGAGTATGTTTATCGAAAAAGTTGTGTCATTTCTCGATTTTACTTTATCACCGAGACAAAGCATTCTCACAGACAAAATTCGTGCACATAAAATTTATTTATTTCACTCAACCAAGCTTCATTGGTTTCATCAATCCTTACAAAAAACTGTAGTGAGATCGTCGCAAGAAATTCCTTCAGTTGAGTTTGACACAGTGAAAGTTAGTAGTGTTGATGATAAGGACGAAGCTACTATGTTTCACCAAGCTTATGATCAATTACATCAAAATGCTCAAGTATTATTTCGAAGAGAAGAGGAACAACTTTGGCAAGCGCAATACATTGGAATGCATAGTACAGATCAAGGTGGACCCTATAGAGATTCAATAACACGCATTTGTTCGGACATATGTAGTATACGACTGTCTTTGTTTATTTTATGTCCAAACGGACGAACACAAACTGGTTTGAATCGTGATCGTTGGATTCCAAATGTATTTCCACCGAATAAATCGATTTCAACTAAAGTGAAAAATCAATATCGTTTCATTGGACAATTAATGGGCATGGCAATACGTCGAAAACATTACTTGGATTTAAAATTTCCCAGTCTGCTATGGAAACAATTGGTGCAAGAAAAAGTAACTATGGAAGATATTGAAGCAATTGATATGCAAAGTTTTAAAATTATTAATGAAATGGAAAAAACTTTAAAACGAAATCAGTCGATAGATACCGATAGTGACATCAATTATTTACTTAGTAGTATTATGAGTGAACTACGTTTTGATATTGTGAGTTCAGCTGGACAAACTTATGAACTCATTCCCGGTGGTGCAGAAATTCCGATTACTTCTGATAATTTAAAACAATATTGTGCGTACTATTGTGCATATCGTCTAAATGAATTTCATCGACAAATTGAATTTATTCGTCAAGGCTTGTATAGTATTGTACCAAGCTATTATTTAAGTTTATTTACAGCTAGTAACCTTGAAGAAGCCATATGTGGAAAAGGGCAAATTGATATTGAATTATTGAAGAGGAACACGAATTATAAGCATATAAGTGCAGATGCACCACACATTCAACGATTTTGGACAGTTCTAAGTGAATTATTCGATGAAGATCAAAGAAAATTATTCTTGATATTTGTTTGGGGAAGAAGTATATTACCGAGTAAAGATGAAGAATTTACATCGAAATTCAATATTAATCCATATTATCTAAGCAATGATGAAGTGGATAAAGCGCTTCCACGTAAGTAGTGTTCAACTTTTTAAGTCGACCAAACGAAAGAAAAGAACTTCAGTATTTTTCAAGTCAACTTTAGAAATTAAGAAAAAAAAAGAACATTAACTCGTGGGTTTTTTCTTGACAAGAACGGCAATTTTTATTCTACATATTTTTCTGAGGGTTTTCATTTTGTTTACAAGGTAGTCTTCTTCGTATATAAGAAGAAAGGTTTCTACTTCATAAGATGATTAGATTCCCATGAATGCGCTCCTGTTCATTTATGCAGTAGACGGAACAGCTTCAGAATCCACTGGTACAATATTTTAATTATCAATCGTTGAACATTCGAAAAACAGAAGCCAAATCTAAACACATGTTGTCCACCATGCTGATTTTCATGGCAACAGTTACTTTCATTGAGATACTTGTTCGAAGAATGAAACATCAGTCATTACAAACTATCAGCTGTTTCACATTCATATCACTTTAAAATTGGTAAAGGTAGACTCTATAAATTTGTACACATACATCAGATTGCCATGACTTGAAGAATCTCATTTTCTAGCCCACAATAAGAGAAATCGTTTATTGTATTAATGGAAATTCATCAGACTTTTCATTGAGGTTCAAGTTAATAACGAGTGCAGTTTCAAAACTAATGTTCAAAGTTGTGTTGAATGCATGAAATTAGATTCTTGACTATGATGTTAGTGAATGCAGTTTTTATCAGTGAATTTGAAACCATGCTTTGTTTTTAACTGAGATATTTAGTGTAAAACCTCATCAAAGTCTGACTTCATACCTTCATGCATTTTGGAAGAAATTTCTCTTTGAAAATTTTTACTCACAGCGATTTCAAAGTTAAACCTTGGCTTTTCTCTTGAGTAAGAATGCACCTGTTTCAATTCCAATTCTTGACTTGACATTGGTCGTCATTGGAATAGGTAAATCTCTATTTTCGAGTAGTTCAGTACTGGTGGAAGTAGACTTTCGCTGGTATATGAAGAAGGAGAGTATGTGCAAGCTATTGGTGACCGCTTTCAGGACCACTCGATGGGAATTCAATCGCGTAATATAACGGAAACCAGTTGCCCGGTCGAGATTCATGTCTCCTGGGAAGAGTCTCAATTGTGCTACATCCGTGTGCTTTCCTCACTGGCACCACAAGTATAATGCAGCAAAACCAATCGAACTAGATAGGTATAAACGAAAACTTACGTTTATATAAAAAATTTTGCAGAGTGTGAAGAGTATCTTTTCCATACTTTCGACTTCCTAAAAAATTCCGTTGACAGGTCTTCTAGGAGAACAGTCTAGCCAAGAAGGCTGATTATTTTGAGCCATACAATGATATTGATCGAATCATAATAGCTTGATAGATATATAAATCAGTGGAAGTTGGTGGACGTAGGTAACTATTATTGTAACTCCAAAATTAGCTCAAAACTCTCAAGTTATATCTGGAACAAATGGCAAAACTCACAGCACAGTGTCATGATTTAATTTTCACAGTTTTCCAGTGGAACAGATATGGAGCACCACCGATTACTGTTTCCTTCCTCGTTCAGAATAGGAGAGCGTGTTTTGTTTTAATAATAACTTGTGCCGATAATTTGATAACACAATAGGTATTTTTATTAATTCAATATATGAAAGATAGATTTCCTATTTTGAAATCCTCTGCTATGCCTTTGAAGTTGCTAATCAACGTGATCTTGATCTATGAGGCAACAATTTTATTTTTCGAAGGAAGGTAAAACTCAATGGATGGAAAGTGATGTTCGTCTATTGTAACTGAAAGATCTTTTGAATTTGATCAAAAGATATAGAGAATTCTAACATTAATTAAAGATCTTTCATACTGAAATTGATAAATCATGAGATTCATTTGTTTTAGGTTCACATACATGTTTTTTTACTATCGATTTACCTGCATATTCGACGACTGAAATCATGTACGAACGTTTAAATTACGCTATTAGCCATTGTTCAAGCATCGATGGCGATGGTAATATGGTTGAAACTATTGATCCAAGAGATTTTACTTCTGATTCTGATTCAGAAGACTAAATATTGACGCTTTGAATCATGTTTCTAGAATACACAAGCACTTCATTAATCAAGATAAATTGACGACTACTTAGTTACGAATAATAATCTTTTTTGCATTTTCACAACTTTTGTTTCTTGCTCATCAACCGTTATAGATCTTGGGTATGGGTGTGGGATCGTCTTTGTTTTACCAACACATATACAGAACAATACTGTTGATTGTTGCAAAACTTTCTTAGAGTTAGTCGAGTGAAAATATTCTCTTCATCCACTAACTCGATTCAGACCTTCGGAAAGATTTATTTAAAATGACTATTTCTAAGATCAAATGATCTACAAACATTTCTCTTTTCTTTCGGTAATGTGATAATCATTCGTGAAAATACAAGAGATGCTCATTTCACCACTTGAAAAGGTACGGTTCATTGCTATACAAGTCTGTATATATGTTATAAAGAAAAGCGAAACGATTTACATATAGAACAAGTTTCGTGAAGCATTTCTGGCACAGAAAGAGTGATATGCTAATAGAATCATTTTTTGGTAAGGTATAAGAAGAGCAAACACGGCATATACTTTTTGTCACATGTTTACACACTTCGTCTAGTAGGTAAAAGGCATACATGTTTTGCCAGGTAGATATTTCGCACATAAGTCAATATTGTTTGTTCATCTCACTTTAATTATCCATGTCAACAATATTCTTCATTCTGCTTCGTTAGCAATATGGATGTTCTTTCTTTAAGGTAAAAACAAACTTTCCAGTATTAAATTGATTGGTACGACTCAGTGACAACGTAGTTTAGCATAGTATTAACAAGGTAGTACATTCAAAACTCAGTATTATCAGTCTTGAAATGATTCTAGACAGATCATTAATGACTGGCTGTCTCGAATAACTAATATAATTGTATGCTGACTACATTCTGACATCAATTTGCCGTTGTGACTAGTATTTGGCTAGCGAGTGTACATGGGAAGAACAGACTACTGAGAGTAAAAACTCTGAATCAGGTTGACCTTCTGTCGAAGTTTATTTATAGTGTTAGGTGTAATAAAGATATCGAGTTACTGAATGTGAAGCTAGACCCTACCAGCTATACCGTAAGATAGTCGGGAGACAGAGGTATTCTTTCTTCGTGTTAGTATTAAACTGCATTGAACGCAGTCTTTTCGTCTTCCGAAATGAACAAAAAGTGCAGAACATTTAAATCATATGTAACTTTTTTAAATGTTTTTTTTCACTTGTGTAGACGGTTCGCGATGAAAGTAAAATCTAGTCTCTTCCATTTCTTTCCGCACGTGAGCGTCAAAAACGATATGATACTTTGGTTTGTTTTTATTTTCTTATCGCTTTAAAACTTCAGGGTATAAAACGAGAGAACATGACAATGTGGACCAGTAGTTTGTTTGAGTTAAATGAAGTGGTTAGTCGTTTTTCTTTTATCATTTATTGTTTTCGTCGTAGCTGACAAACATTTAAATGCTAATGGTCCTTTTGGGAAACGCCATTCAGTACATGATGAACCAAGTCCACATGCCTGTAATCGAGGTACCGGGTTTGGTTTTTCTTCAAATTTCTCAACGGCTTTGACAGTAGCGACTTTAAATGTATCAGCTACAGTCTATACTAGTAATGAGCAGATCAATGTGACTTGGACATCAACATCAGCTTCATGTACCGATGATTTCATTGGAGTTTATTTTGCCGAAATTCCTCTTACTAACGGTAAATATGGTTTTCTTTTCATAATTCACTTGCATGAGAAAACCATTAAATTCATCAGCTCTAAGCATAAATATGAAAGAGACATTCCTATGCGCCTGTTTGAAAAATTCACAGAATCTAAAAGATAGTTTTCGTCGCCTAATAAATCGTAGCTCTTGCATAACGAATCTGAAGTGCCATCTCTAATCTGGCGCTGAAATATTTCTTTGAAAAAATATTCGCTAATCTATACATTTCATCAATCTCAAACGAATGTCATCTTCTTTTTTTAATAAATAAAACTGTGAAAATACTTTTTTGTGTGTCTCTACAATAGAATATCTAAAAATTTAATCAAACAACTCGAAAACTTTTTGAGATCAGTACTTCGTTTCTTTTTATAGCTGATATTGAATATTATTTTTCTTTTTATTAGCCTGCGGTTATTTTGATTATGAATTTGTCAAATCCAAACAAACTAGTATGTCATGGCAAATGATCAATCTACGCCATCCACTTCAATTTCGTTATTATTCACGTGATCATTCTTGCTCAGGCAATTATTCATTAATTGCTCAATCGATCAATATTCAACCACTCAATTACAATGAACCAACACATATTCATTTAGCTTATGGTGATCGATTAGATCAAATATTTGTTTCCTATCTAACTAATTCATCACAATATACTTCTCAATGTTAATATGGTTTTGATCCATTTTCACTTGAGTTTTATAGAAATGGATCAACAACAACATATACAGCATCAGATATGTGCGAAGGAAAAGCGAATACATGGGGTCCACAAACATTCATCGATCCAGGATATATGCATACGATTTTATTAGAAGACCTTCGTCCATCAACAACCTATTTTTATCGAGTTGGAAATAATGAATATGGCTGGTCATCAATCTATTCATTTACAAATCGTCCTGCAACTAAAGATGAAGCAGTAACCTTGATTGCATATGGTGATATGGGTTTATCACCAGTACAACCCGGTGCTAAGTCAACTATCGATCGAGTAACAACACGAATCATATCATCAAATATTACTTGTTTGTTACATATTGGTGATATTAGTTATGCTCGAGGTATTGGTGCACTATGGGATGCATTTATGACTCAAATACAACCAATAGCAGCTCGTGTGCCTTATATGGTCGGGATTGGTAATCATGAATATGATCATGCTACAGGAGGAGATAAAGATCCAAGCGGTGCACCAGGTCCAGGAGGATTTAGACCAGGATGGTAAGTTTGTCTTTAATAACTAGAAAAAACTTGCTGAACATCTCGGTACTGTTATTGATTATATAGTCAAACAGACCGTTTTTTCATATATGGATTCATTTCGATCTTATTTTATACTTAGGGGTGACTATGGTACTGATTCAGGTGGTGAATGTGCTGTACCTATGGTTCATCGTTTTCATTCTCCATCGAATGGTAATGGTTTGTTTTGGTACAGTTTTGATGTTGGTCCAATACATATACTTTATTATTCAACTGAACATGATTTTCGTCGATCATCACCTCAATATGCATGGATTGAGCAAGATCTTCGTTCAGTCAATCGTTCTCGTACTCCATGGCTTATTGTTGGTTCTCATCGACATATGTATACATCAGAAATAGAATCGATTGGTGAGCATGAAATTACGATAATGTTACAATTCTACTTAGAACCATTGTTTTATCAATATCATGTCGATGTCAATCTTTTTGCACACCGACATTCATATGAACGATCATGTCCTATGTATCAAAAAACATGTGTTGCCGATGGTATAACACATGTATTAATTGGTATGGCGGGTCAAAACTTAGATACTGATGTGTATTCGAGTGTTCCATGGAGTAAATATCATGATCAACAATTTGGATATACAACAATATTTGCCAATCAAACATATCTGCATCTGACATATTATCATAATAGTGATGATGGTATTGCTGATCAATTTGTGCTAACAAAATAACTTTTTAATGTACAAAAATTATTATTTTTTTCTTTAAAATAAAGAGTAATCAATCTATAGAATAGAACCGATATAATCTGATAAAATGTCTGTTATTATGTAAATGCTTTCCCATATCTGGTTTAGTATTGATTATAAAATTCGTGTCTATCACAAGTTGGATTCCATGTTCATGAACAATTTATACAATGCATAAATATCTAGCAAACATATGTTGAGTGATTTTTAGAATGATTGATCTTTTATTCTGAGAAATAAAGATAACATAGGTTATAAATAATTAAGTATATGTTAGATTTTTATGAACCTCGAAATAATTGGTTACGATGAAGCAATTAACCATATCAACAGAATGTGCAACACTTGTGATAATTTTGTAATAATTTTGAAGCTCGTGTCTTATTGAATTCACAGTGAATGAAGATGTATTAGGAGAAGGTTAACTACAGCACTTACAAAATATTTCATCGATGGGATTGACTGTTATTAAAGCTATGTTTTGGTCGCATATAATTTTGTCGAAGTTTTAACTTGCTGAGTGATCGATACATTCGATTTATAGATCATATGTGCGTGTTTGAGTACTACATTATTTCCTTTAAATTCTTAAACATTTTGACCATGAAAAGATACTGCAAGTGGTTACTAGAAAAGATTTGTTCGAGGTCCGACATTTATGCGTCGATTTTTAACCCTGATTTTCTTTAAGTATGACACTCGTCAAGAGTGATGTAATTTGTGGCCGATTAAGAACAATATCAACTGATATTCTACAACGGTTCAGTGTTCACCATCAATCATATAACTGAATTGGCTCATGAAAATTCGTCCAAAACGAAAAACACAGAAAGTTGCAACGAATAAGCCGATCAATACATGGGTTATTTTGACTTAAGCTGAGCTTCGTTTAGTAACACATTCAGTAGTTACTCGTCTTTGATTAACTTGAAAAACCTTAATCAATTTTGATTAGGCACGAAACGAAATTCGATAATTCAATTAGAAATTAGAAATTAATATTTTTGAACATGATCATTTTTCTTTGAAGTCAACATCCACTTCATCTTTGCCGAAAACTTCGTTGCTATTAGGAAAGGCAAGTTGGGAGTGGGGCTCGACTCTTCCACTTGGCATTTTTCCTATCTTCAAAGTAACATTTAGTTTAAACCAAGATTATTTTGATAAGACAATATGGGTATCCCTCCTTCATGCATGTGCGCTCGCACCTTTCTATGCGAAAAAAATATATAATCTTCAATAAATGAGCTGTTTCTTGGAAAAGTTGGGCTCTCATTTGTTCCTGTGCTGAGCTTGCATCTAAATTTCGGTGTCATGTTCATGATAACAAACATGCTCTTGCTGTAAAAGGTAACCAATCTGTAGAGAAAAGAATTTTCAGCAAACCTACAGCCTTTGAAAACATTTTGCTCATGACCTTATCTCTGTAAATGAGTAAAAAAAAAATATAGCGTATCTCAAAATTATACGACCCCTTTATTTTTGCAATTTTTTCAACAAAGACGGATAGCTAGATCAAATCGAAATAATGATTTGGATAGCCCTTGAAATTTTCTATCCAATACAATATGGACCAAAATTTCAAATTAAACTTTGAAGAGAGTTTTCCAGAAAACTCTTCCACTGAAATTTCATGTTCTACAAGAGTTTGACAAACATATTTTTAAATATAGTCATCTGAAAGAGCAAAAAATTCTGAGAAACTTAGGGGTCGTCCAGTTCTCGACGATGTTTCGTTCCAAAGTTATAAGCACCAGAAAAAAAACCGAAAAAAAAATGTTTTTAGCCGAATTTTAGCGATTTTTTAATAAATTATGACATTTTTTGAGTTTTCTCATGCTTATAACTTTGGAACGAAACATCGTCGAGAACTGGACGACCCGTAAGTTTCTCAGAATTTTTTGCTCTTTCAGATAACTATATTTAAAAATATATTTGTCAAACTCTTGTAGGACCTGAAATTTCAGTGGAAGAGTTTTCTGGAAAACTCTCTTCACAAAGTTTAATTTGAAATTTTGGCCAATACTGTATTGGATAGAAAATTTCAAGGGCTATCCAAATCATTATTTCGATTTGACCCAGCTATTCGTCTTTGTTGAAAAAATTTCAAAAATAAAGGGGTCTTATAATTTTGAGACACCCTATACATTTTGCGCAAAGGGTGTCGGTGTGGGGTATTTTGTAGTCAAAAACTCACGCAAAAACACTCATACTCTCTAATACCAGTGTCTTAGCTGTTTTCATGTAGGTCTGAATACAACGAGAGAGTCAAGCTTTTTCATCTTTACATCCTTTCCTGCTATCATAGCTGTATCGGTTTCCAGTTATACAAGCTACAAAATATGCTTCTAAAGTTTTCGAGCTCTATACTTTCTGGATTTTCTGCAATTGTTCTACAAACGAATCAAACATAGTTCAGCAAGAGATAAATGGTTAACAGTAGACTTTACTGTAATTTTTTCATATTGAATCTACAAATGAAATGATACGTCGAATTTCTGATAGCAGCGAATACATGCGATGAAGATCAGAAAAATAATCAATCATCGTAGACTAAAAGGAATATCGGTAAAGGTGTAGCTGTGACAGCTGCTGGTGAGACCACTCACAACGCACAATCACACAATGAAATTGTTAGCTTCCAGTGTTCTTGAAATATAGCATGATGTTTCTGTTTGTGTTTTGATCAAAACATCGCTCACTCCAGTATGCCTTTTGACTGTGATGTTACAGAAACAAGTAAAATAGAAATCTTCACTTCATTTTTGAATCTAAAAATTTTCAATTTTTGGATTTTGCATTTCAAAGCTGTTACACTGTTTCATGTAACACTTGATTAATGAGAAAAGTTTATTTCGACTTCTAGTCAGTTTCATTAAAGTAGCAATGAAGTTAATTTATGAAATACTGTTACAAACAATCATACGATAGTAAACTCCACGTCGTTTCATTAACTCTGCATGAGTACCATTTTCTACCAAGTATCCTTTCTCAAGAACACAGATCAAATCACATGAACGAATGGTCGATAGACGATGAGCAATGATCAGTGAAGTGCAAGTTGAATTCATTGTTTCAGCTTTTTCAAGAGCTTCTTGTACAATCTAAACATATCAGAAGAGAGTATTTAATTACCGAACATACTAAGAGAAACGAACCTGTTCATTGTAAGTGTCCATTCCACTTGTTGCTTCATCTAACAATAATATTTTTGGTTGACGAAGAAGTGCTCGAGCAATGGCAATACGTTGTTTCTCACCACCTGACAAGTGAACACCTTTCATACCCACTCTAGTTCCATAACCCTATTGTCACAATGCAAAGACACAATCAAATATCATTTATTATACATTACTTACTTGAGGTAGTTGCTGAATAAAATCATGAATGTTAGCTTTAGTGGCTGCGTCGATAATGTTTTCAATGGAAGTATTCTCCTTACCATAAGCTATGTTTTGAGCAATAGTCAAATTAAACAAGATAGGCTCTTGACTAACAAGACCAACAGTCGAGCGAAGCCATTGAATACTCAGCTGTCGAATATTAACACCATCAAGATACTAGATTTCGGTAGCCAAGTGTTTGCACGAATATTTAGACAGCATAAAAGAAAAATACTTACGATTTGACCCTGTAGAGGATTGTAGAAACGTTCTAAAAGCTGAATGACTGTTGATTTTCCACAACCAGATGCACCTTTGTATATAGATTATATAATCAGTTTGAATAGGTAACAACTAACTTGAACATACCTACAAGAGCCACACGCTGGCCTAATTGACAAATACAAAGGTTTTATCATAAACTAAACTTAAAATACATGTGATAAACTCACCAGATTTGATCGTCAACTGAAATTTATTTAGAATGCAGGATGCTGGTCGAGATGGATATGCAAATTTGATTTGATTAAATTCGATTGCACCTTGGAAATCACTCTGTCATCAACATATTTTAACAATGAGATAAGACTGATCTATTCAACACAAAGTCTTTTACTAAATAAATGACTTACTAATTGTTGACCATTGTTGGAACTATTGTCAATAGTTGATGTTCGATCGAATAAATCGAAAAAGCTTCGAGCTGCTGATAATGAGTCAGCCATTTGTCGTGTCCTAAATAAAACCCTTGAAGAAACAAAGTTGACTGAAGAAATGACTTACAAAGTCGTAATACATCGTACGGATTCCAAGATGAAAATGTGATAGGCAAACACTCTAGAAGAATTTGTAAGTAAAATAGATCTTAAAGCTTTTTATTTATCTACATAGTGAGTTTGTTGATGTTCAGCTCTTTGCGTTCAACAAGGATGAGAGCCTCCCAAAAGAGAATTAACACACTGAATGTTTTCGTTCCCCAATAAAGACCATATACAAGGAAGGATATTATTGTATCGTTTCGTCGAATTCTATGCGAAAATATTTCACAGAGATTAAGGAAAAAGTAATGAAAAGACTGACTTGAACTCCTCAAAAACAAAACTTGAGAATTTCTGTAGAAATTCTGCCTCACTTGCCAATTGTTTCACTGTGCGCATATTGTGAATGATTTCGACAGCAAACTATTAAAAAAAGTAGATGCAGCATCAACATTCCAATATGCATGATATTTCAATCGACATGGTCCTCTCACCGAACTTGCCGATCCAAGAACACAATCACAGCGTTTGTTCAGTCGTGCTTGCCTACGTATTTGCAGCAAAGCAACAACAAATATAACAACAATATAGATGAATGCGATTAATGTCAACTGCCAACTGAACCAAAATCCGATCATAATACCAACTAGAAATGTCGCGATTGATTCGCAAACGATGCCTAGATAACTGCCAACCATCTGCTGAATAGCCAACGCATCGGATGAGAGACGATTACAAATAGCTCCAGAACTATTCTCAGGGCGATCAAAGAAAGCTATTTCTTGGCGCAAATAGTGCGCAAAGGCTTTGATGCGAATACGCTCGATCAACTTTGAGCCAGATACAGCAAATGCAGTGTACTATTGATTCAGAAAATATAAAACATTTCATGTAATATATTCCTACTTGAATAAGACGTATAGCCAAAAGGACAATACCCATTAACAAGAAGAGAAGAGAAAATTTCAAAACTTGATGTTGTCGTTCTTTGTAGGTACATGCTCCAAATGCCTTTGAAGAATCGATTACGACAATTCGGGTTATTCTTTGCATGAAAATAACTTACAGATACTGTAAGAGAGAGTAGAATAGCATGAATGGATTGATTTACTCCAATTATTAGGCAGGCAACGCAGCCTATCAGAATAATGATCCCCTCGGGTCTATTCATAAGCAAAAGTCGCAAGAAAACAGGTCGACGATTCACATCCGATGAGGCCTATGAAAAGAACATTGTGCATCTAAAAACTATCGGAACCCAACTGAATTCAAACTCTCTTACTTTACTTTCATTGTCAAGTTCGCTATGACTATGATGTCGAGAGCTTTCAGCTAATTAAAACAAATGGTCTTGTTCAAAGTTTTTTTTTTTCTTAAAATCTGTACATACTTATTTGTCTTTGATCGTCATCTTCGATTTGTTCGGTGCTCTTTTTTTCATCGATATCATTTTGTGTTTTTTCTTTTTGTTGAGCTTTCATCATCTCACAATATCGACTTCCTTCCTGTGACATTAGTGTCTCATGTGTACCTTGTTCGATGACACATCCATTATCCAACACATATATTCGATGTGCATTTTGAACTTCTGACAAACGATGACTAATCACAATAGTTGTTCGATCTATGAACAGCTTTAAATGGTATGATTGGAACAGAAAGATATGTGCGAACCTTTGCATGCTTGATCGAGTGCTTCTTGCACAATCTTCTCATTGGTATTATCAAGAGCACTTGTTGCTTCGTCCAACAAAAGCAAGGCAGGCTGTTTAACAAGAGCGCGAGCCAAAGCTACACGTTGCTTTTCACCACCACTCAACTGAACACCACTCTCACCAACAACCGTATCATATTTCTATGAAAACAGAAAACGTAACATATGTCATTAAAAAAGATTATTCAATGCAAACATTCGGTAATTGCATTATGAAATCATGTGCATTGGCTTGACGTGCTGCTTCCTCAATTTCAGCTTTTGTTGCATTTTCTTTACCAAATCGAATATTTTCATAGATACTTGTGGCAAAGAGAATCTACATTGAACAATATCAAGTGCAAAAATCAGAATAGAAAAAGGCAGACATACAGGTTCTTGACTGACAACACCAATCTTTTGTCGAAGCTGTTTGACATTGCAATCAGTAATCGATCGATTATTAATTGCAATGCAACCCGATAAAGGTTCATAAAAACGAAGTAGAAGGGAAATACATGTACTCTTGCCTATTCGATTAACAAACTATAGACTATCAAATTCCGATATGCTTTTTTGGCAAGTACTCACCAGAACCACTTGATCCGACTAAAGCTATTGTCTGACCGGAACAAATTGTCAGTGTGAGATTTCGTAGAACGAAGACATCTGGTCGAGCTGGATAGGCAAAGTTGACATTGTCAAACTGAATATCATCATTTATGTTGATAGATAGTTCAGGAGAACCCGAATCTTCCAATGTTTCTGTTTCAGTGAAACTTGTATTTTTTTCCTATATGATGCAATACTGAAGAGACAATATTGTAAATTAGGTATAACTATACTTCATCAATCAATCGAAAAACAGGTGTCAAAGCACCTCGAGCTTCTTCCAACATTTGAAAGAAAGGACCAAGAAATGGAATATTAGTGATAATTCGTGCTAAAGTAATCACTATCTACTCAAATGTCGAGAATTTATTGGTTTTCGAAATCTTATTTGTCAACTGAATAACTTACCAGAATAAGATTACTGAAACTGAGTTTGTCAGGTCCTTCGTGATGCATGAGAGATGAACCAAAAGAAAAACCAATTGAATAAATCATGTATCCTATCAGATAACTCCATCCAGTGAGAAGCCCAAGTGCAGCAGCCTTTCGGACACTACTTCTACGAGTCGCTTGCAATTCGCGCTCATATCTAGATTGACAATAAAACTCGAACATGATCATGGTTAATATTTTACAAAGTTCCTCTAACAATAGATATATTTACTACCGTTTCTCTTCAAATTTCCCACCATTGAGCGAAAGTACAGTGCGAAGAGAACTGAACACTTCTTGAACGATTTCTCCAGCTTTTGAATACATATCCAATTCTTTTCTTGATTCTTTAGTGATGATCTTGTAGAGTTAATATAAGCTAAATCAATAAAAAGCAACTGTATCTACCTTTGAAAAGACATATGAGCCGACAAAAGCAAATGGGGCAGTGCATATTATTGCAAGTGTCAATCTCCAGTTGCTGATTAATGCAATACCGACACTGGAAATAATGGACAATAATGCTGCAAGGAACTTCGATACTTCAAAGCTGATGGCTTTACTCATATGGTCGATGTTACTATGAGACGATATGAGAGAGGCAGATATCGTTTCTATTGTAAATACTGCCAAAAAATGACTTACTTGAACAATTTGACACTGAACTGACTGATTGAATTTGTATCGCAATAGGAAATATTCTAAAAACAAGAGAGAGATAGAGAAAAAGAAAAAGAACCGATAAACATGTTTGACAGCTAACTACCATGGCGTCGTAGCTCAATAAATAGCTGCTCCTCGTGTTTTCAACTTCTTCGTTTGTCATCCGTGTTCAGACACAAGCTCTTTTTCAAAATATACACTGTCCATTGATCGCTCTCTCCTAGCTGCGACAAAAGGTATATTTTATTCCATGAATTTAGTCTTCCTTTTTCAGATTTTCACGATTTATATAAAACTATTAAGTATAATTCTCATTTTCTTTTTATATTTTAGTTTTTACTCTTGCTATATTTAAACTATTACAATATTAAAGCTTGTATTTTGAGACTGTTAAACGTTATAATTTTCTTATCTGAAACAGCTCATCATATTTGACGACTATTTTACAAAATTCATTGGTATTATCACCCATGGCAACGTAACGAAACAATCTACGGTGATGTGAGAATGAGAATACCAAAGGACAATAGTTGAAAAGAAAAAGTTTGAAAATTGTACTTGATTATTGCATAAAATTCTGCGGCGTTTGAAAAAAGATGAAGACTATTGTCATCGAGTATAATTGCTTTCAATGTCATTTCTACGGAATTAAAATGCAGAACACAAGGAAATTACTCGAACTATAATGTGAAACCTATCTATGCTTTTCGCAATATCTTCGGGAACTAATGAGTAATACATAAAAGATCCCTCAAAACTGTCACAAACTATGGGATATATACTGTAAACTCCTAGGAAATGCTTGTCACCATCGTTGGAGTATGGTAGGAGTAGGAATAACTTTTCTTACAATATACTTAAGCATTGTATCTCAGTCATGTCTCACAACATATAATTTTACAGAGAATGGCACAATGTATAGTTTCAAACCAAGTACAAGTATGAACGATGATAATCAATGTAGAAATTGAGAGAACAATGAGGAGACCATTCATTTTTTTTCCATTCTTTATATCTGTATGAAGATGAATGTGATTGACATACGCGTTGCAGAAGTGATTGTAAAAGACGAATACGTATTCCAGAGATTTGTCGTCTGGAGACCACTGTAAAGACAAAATATTGAGCAGCAAGGCACACGAATTGAATGGAAACAATGACTATATACATTCAAGATGCAAACCGTTTTTCTAGCTGATGCCTACAAAGTTAGATTTTTCCTGCTTACTTAACAGCCATATTAATAAGTGTGTCACATCTTCATGAAGATTGCTGGTAGAAAATGGCCATAGCAACGCTGAGGTAGTACTATCATTTGAACGGAGCCTAGAATTCATGAACAGTGAATAAGGAAAAAAGGTAGAGTATATTAGCATCTTCTGTCATCAACAGTTACTTTTGCGATTGATCGTAGGTGAACATATTTGGCTCAGTATTCGATGGACACCCTCTGCTATTGTTAATAGTAATCGATACGTTTTGCTGTGAGGAGCATCGACCGATAAACGATTGCGACGCAAATACACTCGTAAGTCGACTAAAAATAACTAAAGACGCTGTAAAGACCATACTGTATATTACGACGGTACATAATCCGAGAAATATCATGATAAGATCAAGTCGATCAGCAAAACGAAACTATCAAAAAGTAAAAGAAACACTCTTTTGTTCAATATGTATTCACTTTTCTTGTACTTACCAGTTGAAAATATCCAACAATTGGTTCATCTTTAGTGCGATCATTATCATTATCCAAATTTTCATACTTTTGGTCGAGCTGTTTGAACGAGAAATATTGACGCCAATTCGAAAGTCTACATGAATAAGTTATTGTTGCTGAAACTTCTCTAAAATTTATTTCTTTTATACTTATTAATCACTGATTGTCTTCTATTGCTATTGCAATTATGAATAGAAAAACGATCTACAGTTGACAATAGTGGTTGCTTATCACTCATGATGTGATGTATTGTCTTTTATGTTTGAGAGATATCAGAAACGAAATATGCACGTAGCGCGAATGTTTTATTATATTCGGTGCGCTTGGCTGGATACACGTGCGTTGCCTATACATGATATATATTGATACAAAGAAACGCAAGATTGCAAAATTTTAAATAACCAAAATCTAAACAAGCCAAAAGAGCTACGCATCGCGTATTGATAATTTCCGACACGAAGCGACAGAAAAATTGATTGGGCGTTCGATTCATCCTATTGAGGTAATAATAACAGTATAAAGAAAATTAGTAGACTGTTGATCAAAAAGTAAAGTAATGAGCATCAATAAGGATGAAATGATAAGGAGCAACGTTGCAACCGGTAATGGTAAACCATCAGTCCAGTTTAGTGGAGAATTCCTTACTGGTTGATTTCCATTTTTTCAATTTTGACATATCGAGCCATTATTATTAATATTAACGACTATTTCTGCGGACAAATATTGATTATAGAATGTTTTTTTACGTAAATGTTCATGAAAACAGCTCTGATATATTTCATCAAGTAACTTCGATATCAACTTATATTATCAAAAATAAATTGAAATCATTGTTCTTCATTGTAGTTAATTGTATAATTTATCACATTTTTTTACTGCTATGCTTCATTGTTTGAATAAAGATTCATTAATATACATGTGTGTTAACTGATATTCTACAATCTAATATATAAACTATTCTAAATGCTTGCAGAATCTTACGTATAATGAAAGTTTAGTCTTCTTAATATATACAAAAAATTATTTTAAGAATTATTTTTTTAATCGAAAAAATTCATTTTTTTAAAGTAGGTTGTTCCAAAAAAGTGATAGATTGTTAAAATGAAAATTTTATCATAGAGCACATAAAATTTTGAAATGTAGATCAATGCTTAAAAAATTATCTATATCAAACAGTGTACAGATTTGAAGACCAATTATCGATTAATCTCTATGAATAAACTAAGCCATTACTGATTATAGATAAAAATTAAGAAAAAAACATAAATAAGGGATAGTCTTGTCAAAAAGAAGCATTGGCACTTTATAGTTTTTTTTTGAAAATGAGCTATGGTCTTTGGGAGTTGAGTGTCATTGTTAATACCTCTCCTTCGCTCCATTCAAAGATTGATCTTGGGCCAGAGATATGTAACAAATAAACATTCAAAAATAGCTCATTTGACAATTCAAAATGCTCAATGAACTATCCTTCTATATGATTAACTTTTTGTTTGTTTGGAAGAGCATGTTAGGATACAACGCGTGACAGTCTTCTTTTTTAAATTCTCACTTTTTAGAGGAAGATAAGTTCAATGTCTCAAAAAATGGTACTCTAATTATGAAACTACTTTTCTATATACTAGCGACAAAAGCTTATTGCCAAAAAGGAACTTTATCATACTCTACATGTCGAAATATTTTTTCAAGCAAACAAAGAGCAATTGAATAAATAGAATAAAGATTCATAGAGAATTCTGAATCGCAGAAAGAAAAACACATACACGAAGAAAAAAAAGGGAAAATATTCTTAGTTTTTTCTGAGAAAAGCATGTTTTTCATGCAGAAAGTGATGGAAATCATCAAAAATTGTTGGCAAAAAAAACAAAATACTGAATAAAAAATCGTGTCGCTTATGAAAGATGAGGCTATGAACTATTTTCTCATATGGTATATGTGTCAGTTTTGATCTTTTTGACAAAATTTGTCTTTTTTAAGGGATGGGAATATTAAAACTATCAATTTATAATTGAGATTAACAATAAAATTGCTCATCTATCTACACAAAAAAGTGTTTCAATAAAGCTAAAGTGAATATAACATATCGTTTATAAATAACCGAGTCATAAAATATAAAATAATAACAACACTTTGGAATATTTTCTTGTTTGATTGCTATAGAGTTCTATTAACTAATTGTTTTAATTGTCATTGAATTAGTAAATCTTCTATAAAATATTAGCAAGAAAATGAAATATTATATACGAAGAAAAGAGCCAAACTATTCGACATTTCGTCGACATCGCATTTGTGAAATTATATAAATAGCAAAATACAATATTATTATCGTAAAACGTATTTCTTTGTGGACAATATAGCTATAACTAGAAAGATGCTCTAATTAATTTCTCACTTTCGAGCTCATATTTTGTCTATAAGTAGGATTATATGAGACTAAGAAAAGTCTAAAATCTTTCGTGTTGATTATCTATTGTTGGAAAGTTTTATTATTGAGAAAAATCAGATAAACATTTTGTCATTTGAAACTTTGTCTGTTAATAAATCTCATTGTAAATTCAATATCTCGAGAAAGACGCAGCATATAAAATATATCAAGTGAAACTTCTTTGATTCAAATTTCATTATAATAACCTGCTAAAAAGTCAAAATTCAGTATAACGTTTCTAACTGTTGAATAATAGAAAATAACCATAAATTGTTTGGATCTCTTATTGTTCTCATCGAATCCTACTTATGTACAGAATATGAGCATAAAAGGGAGGAATTACTTGACGTATTTTCTTCGTAAGAATGAGTGTGAACGATTTATGAGATGAAGTACTAAAGGTCTAAAAATGAAAATAATTATTACGATATACTATTTAAATGACTGCAAACAGGAAATATGCTCTGATTTGTAAACAATCCGAAGTAAGTTTTTATGAAACATATCAATCATTGAATAAACATACTGATTTATTCGCATTGCATTGAGCCAGTGGGAGTTTGATGGTGTCGCTATGGAAGTCTTAGTAGATGTCGAAGTGAAAAGAACATTTACGCTCCACAGAGATTGACAATAAAAAACATGTGACCTGAACTCAAAGTGCTACATGTACAGATATGATTTCCTCTCATATCTTCTGCATATGTTAGAGAAGAAACAAAATTTATGCACGTAGCAACATGTAAATTATAAATGTAATTACTTCGTGTTGACACGTTGAATTTATCGAAATTCTGCTTATTTACGTAATACATACACACAACAAATGCTTTAGCATTGCTCTATTTATAATATACCTTGAATAAATAAGTAATAATGGAGCATGGACATTTCTGTATGAACAAAAATTTAAATATCTCTACTCATGCTTTATTTTAAAACATAATGCTGAATGGTGTTTTCATGCATGTATGGTTGTCCTATAATTATATGTTACTATTGCAAATGTTTTAAATCACTTGCATACTTCGACATGATCTACCACGATTTGAAAAGTATTTTATAATTTAAAGCAATTTTCTAATAACTTCTTAGAAAAACAGATGACATTTTTAAGGTTTTCATGTGTTGGAATATTTGAAATGGTAATTAATATAAAAGCAAGAATGTTCAGAAGAAAGCAGAATTTGTGAAAAATACATATTTTATCTTGCAAACCAATTAAATAATTGAATGAAGTTTTTATATAATTGACAATTTTCAACGAGTCCGTAGAGCAGAAGCATATTATTACGATATTTTGATTATATTAGTTGGTAACAAACATATTTTTTTTTGTCATATCTTCAACAATTATCTATTATAAATTTAAATTAAATACACTATTGCACAATATCTAAAATAGCAGAAACAATATCTTACGATCATGAGAGTAAAACTAGAGGATTGTATTATCTTTTGATCAAGATAAATCTTTTTAATGATAAAGAAGAATTATCTATTGTCGAAATAGTACATGCTACAAGAATTTTCCTCTTTTTATTATTGGTTTTGAGTCTCAGTATTATTATTGTTTTTCACTACTTTCAATGTTCGTACACAAACTGTGTCTGTTCCAACACCAACTGAAGTTACTTTTGAAAAACTTTCTATTCAATATCCAACTATACTTTCATGTCCATGTTAACAAAATTCAATTCGTCATGATCAATTTCTTTTATAGGATTTATACTATCATCCAATATGTAGAAGTTAATTGGTTAATCAGACATTTATATCATGTTTATCTGATTACAATATGAGTAACTATTATTCATTAGATTATCGTATTATGATAGTATCGCATTTTCAAGTAGTTGCTTTACTTTGTCGAACAGTAACAGAAATGGTATCCGATACTTTAAAAGAATTTTCTAATACATACATAATTATTAATAAAGTTTTATCACATAACATATTCAATGCTCAAATAAAAGCAATTGTTGAACAATTAAAATCAACAAAAATTGCTAATATTCCGCATACAAATGATTTTCTTTGGTTAATATTATTCAAAATCAAATCTATTCAGGATTGAGAACAAACTTTTTTATTCAAGTTGTGCCTGGAAATCAATCTACTAAGCTCATAAAAGCTGTATACAAAATTTTGAATAGCTGTCGTAATTGAACAGATTTCTTCTGGGCCACTTTTCTGTATCCTATATGGGGTGTGGACAGGCAGATGTAAAAATAATTTTGTTAGAAAGCATGAGAAGTCATCATAACATTCCAAAAAAAAAATTTCTTGAGTTTAACGAATCAAACATTTCTGCATTCATTGCAAAAATGGGCCATGAACAACACTTTGTCATTGTGACTGTAGCAATAACAAAGTATACCTCGTATAATAATTTACGCAGCAATATAAGCATTTTTTACATCACAATCTTCATGCCACCTGAGTGATGCAGAATAAATTTTTCATTTCTTCTGTCTTTTTCTTTCTGTCGTCAAGCATCAACATCGACGGTACACAGTTGACAATGTCAATATTGAGCGCTCTCTCCTAAAATTTCTATTGATTGAGAAACAGCGCAATACTTTCAGACAACAAAAAAAACACAATTGGTATATCATACGACCGTTCTAACAAAATCAATTCTTAGTACGTAGTCTGACGGCAAAAAGTAATGGGGAAACACCAATCAATGTCGAATGCACTATGTGTGGCGACACCTAGGATGAAACTCATTTTTGGAAGCTCTTATTAATAGCATATGAAGTACATCACTAATAAAGATTATTTATGAAGTCAAACTCTTCTGACCCAGTATAATCATGGAACTAAACCAAAATAAAAGCACTGATTTACTGACATCTTTCGCGTCGATTCATTCTCACACAAAATTGATAATACTATAATTGAATTCCGCATGTAGTGTAGCGCCATTATCTAGGTGAAACTCACTTTTCCTGAAAACAAAATATGCAGGTAAATATACCTGTTGTTTCTATACGTTTTTATCAAATTTGTTTTTTCTGACCCTTCAGTTTGGACTAAGTGCATTAGTGGATATCGATTTCTACATTGATTGGATGACTCATGTATATATGTCCACAGACTATCTCTCTTGATTTGAAATATAAGCTTGTGTTATCATGATTGGATCTATGATTATTGATCAACAATGCGCTTTTATCGAAGAGCAAGGAATGTCTATAACCACCGAACAATTCAAGAGATCTTTGGACGCCATTGTTAGCGAATTAAATAAACACAATCTAAGGAATGATGCCAGTACGATCATAAAAATATTAGCGTCTATTCATATACAAAATATAAAGTCGTGTGGAGAGCTCGGCATTATCGATCATCAACTATTTATTATTTTTCGTGATTATTATCTTGATATTTTGCGTCGATGGCGACGTGATCAAGTGCTCGACAAATTTTCTAACGAAGTTTTTCTCGAAATTTCGACCTCATTCGCCCGAATGTGTTCCCATGTCAACAGTGTCAATGTGATCCGATTTAAAGAACTTCTTATCTACAAGCCTCTGGTCGATGAGCTTAGCGAATGTCTTACAGAGATTGCTACAAATGGCAAATATTTACAAGACCCTCAAATAAAGGCTGTCGATTTTATGATGAGAGCTATCTATCATATCTCCCAAGGTCGAATCGAAATTCAGAATGATCCGCTGCTGAAATTACTTCTGGACGCAATAGTCAAATGTGTGTGCTCACCATTTCTTGTCGATATTTTCAAGCAAATAGCTAAGTTGAAAAAACTCAATGAAGCACAAACACTCTTGCTTGACACGTGTACTGATTATTTCGTTTGGTATGGAGGGAATCGTCGCGATGAATTCTGTCTTATTATGCGTACTGCCTTGCTGAGTCCATTCACACAATGGCTACGGAGTCACGCATCCTCCGTCCGACAATGAAGTGAAGTGACAACCCATGCTATGAAAAAAATCGGTAATATCATACTAGATTTCGACATGCAGCATGACGTAACTTCCAGCAAAGAAGTTTATAATGACTGTTACAAAATAGTTGATTCTTTTGTTTTGATTTTATCCTCCTTATCGAACAGTATATCTGATAAATTGGATACTAATTTGGCAGGAATTTTCCTGCTACAATTATATTTACTCATCCTGGATCAAAATATACTCAGCTACATCAAAAGTGAAGAGCTGTCTAAGACACTCCTGAAATTGGCTACTGCTGACAACGAATATGTGCAGTTTAATGCTTATCGTATTCTAGCCTCGATTCTAACTGAGCAGGACATTAAAGTGTTGACGAATCCGAGCAAAATTGCAAGTGTCTTTCTCACATTCCTCAAAAATGTAATTGATGATTCAAACAAAATCCTCCGGCTTCGCAGCGTACTTCGTAGTCTCAAGAGTAAGAGCAGTTTTGTTTTTTAAATTTTTCGAAAAAATCTTTTGGACTAAAGTAAGCATTTTTGATTTCAAATATGACTTGGAAAGTTGTTTTCAGTAGCCTACTTCATAATCTATTTGTTCCGCTGCAGATCTCGTTCAACACGATCAAATCAAAGAAGAGTTTATGAAACAGGTTGATGGTCTTCCACTCCTCATTCGGTGTGCAACAGAATCTCATTTTGATCCTGCAAAAGTACAACTAAATGCACTCGACATTATCATGTCACTAGCGTTTAACGAAGAGGTCGGAACTTGTCTGCGACAAAACAATACTTTTGTTCAACACCTACGAACGCTCACTTCGACTTCAAATACACCTTATCTACAAAAAGCTGCTGATGGCATTCTATGGCAGTTATTTTCGAAATGCGGCAATTCTGAACGTGAATTTCAATACGATATTATGATATCGTATTCTCATAAAGACAAAGATATATGCCATCGAATTTACAAAGTTCTCATTGCCAATAAATTTCGTGTATGGATTGATCTTGAAGAAATGCATGGTGCAATGATGCAAGTGATGGCTGATGCAATTAAGCACTCGCGCTGCATTCTAATATGTATGAGTGAGAGTTATTTTATGAGTCCGTATTGTCAATCTGAAGCACAGTTTGCATTTGAAAAACGACGTATCTTAATTCCACTGAGAGTGCAGTCTGGTTATAAAGCTGATGGATGGCTGGCTTTTTTAACATCGGGTCGAATATATGTGGATTTTACGAAAATGGATTTTGATACCGCCTACGCCAAAGTCGCGTCAGAAGTTCTTCGGAGCCAAGCCAACGCACAAGGTTCCTCCGTGATCTTGTCCAGGTTAATCGTGGCGGAAGCATCAACGATCAAGTGAGCGTGATTTTTAATACTATGATAAGGAGAGTTCAACTTTGGGTCTTACAAGGCGTCGAAGCAGACGGATTATTCACAGAAATAATTCCAACAGAAAAAGAGCACAGAAAAGTGGAAATGATAGGAATGAGAGCGTGTAGAAACCTTCGCAGAACAGCACAAATAATATCTTATGTTACATATGCAAGCAGACAGTACAGGAAAAATAAGGATTATTTGAAGAGATAGTTCATGGAAAAAGTCATTCTAAATAACAACAAAACGCACTTACCATTATTATCAGAGATGATCTAATTTTTTTGAGGGAATCACTACTCTAAAGATACAAACAAAGTGTATGGTTTAGAGTTGATTGAGTGAGTTCAATTTATTCATGCAACACTTGATGCAATAGAAAATATGAACGAAAAGAAGTACACGCATAAATACATGATATTTTTAGAATATCTTCGTTCTTCGGATAACAAATTGATTTTCTTACAAAAAAAACACATACATAGGGCGTTCAAACAGTTTTGAGAAATAGTAACATCTCTTCAATAAGAACTGCATTATATCTATTTGTCTAAAGCAAATATTAGAAGACATCATAACAATTTTCGATAGCTAGCTCGAATTACTTGTGAACAATCTTTTCTATTCATCAATACATGTCAAACTACTGTCTCGGTTATTACTTAGTCACATCTGTCAATTCATTACCGAAACTTTGGCGGATTTGATGAAATGGACACTGCGATGATGGCATATAATGACAAATGTTGAAAGATAGATTAGATATCGCAGTATTAAGTAGAGATAAGGAAGAAATTCTAGTCTGTAAAAGGAGAAAACATTTTACTTGTCGTAAGAAGATGGCAACATATAAAGAAACAATTTTTGTCATTTTCTTTATAATAACATGAGCATTACATATTCATTAGATGCATTCTATACGGTGTGTTAAACCTATCTAATGATCGCAATAATGTTCAAAAAGCATTAGATAAGAAATTTTCAACAAAGACTATCATACGACACCGTTGGTATCAAATCCATCATTGCATAGAAAATCACATATAAAAAGTGTGGCTATTAAACTTTTCAAAGAAGAGAGAATCTTAAGATATAGTCTGTTAGATGCACTCCACTAGACTCGCTTCATTTGAGGGTCTATTATTCAACTATTTTAAAATATAGATTAAATATTCCTTGAAAGCCCTATGTAATGTAAATCTATCAACGATAAAATGAGTACTCAATGAATATTGGATAAAAATATACTACCGAAGAATATGTGTCCAGAAACTTAAACATAACTAACAAACATTCCTTTAATACTCGATATCGTGAAAGTAGCAACATCATTTAGATCTTCACTTTCAACCGTACAGAAATATCATCCCAATATATCAGTAGAAATTTGCTCATGTAACTTTGTAGCAATTTTGATGACACGTCGCTTAAAAAACATTAAGGTTTTACGATTTATCTGTGTTGTGATATGAATGAAACAAATAAGTTTTCTGTATATTTTTATGAGAAAAAATATGGTAAAAAATAGCAATATCATACATGCTTTTTTTAATTTTCTGCATGAAAAACACCACTAGGACATGTCAACTGAATTTTGCCATTAGAATTTTTGTAGAGCTTTTAACAGCGTATCCTTAAAAGAAATCAAGATTTAATCATTTACCAAAGTCGAAATATATGTAAAGTAAAAAAAAATGTCACGAATATATTTGCACTCTGGGTGTATTTATCCGCTGTCATTTTTTTATTGTATTATCATGTTCTAATGTTCTTACGTTTCAAAACACGCTTTGAAAACTCAGCATTCACATATGCTTTGAGTGTAGTTCTGAACTATGAGCAGCGTATCCTGCTACAGTTTGCCAACGCATATATGAGTGAAGAGTGTTCCATATAATGTTGTACATTCATAAAATTAAAGTAAATATCACTGAGATGAGTACGAATCAGACACCCTTCAAGTAGCTGTACTATGGGAGAAATAAAAATATCTGACTGCTTGATGTTGCTAAGGAACTCTATTAACCTGCAAGACGACATATTTCAACAGGGAAAGTTTT
>CAJNOP010000039.1:439400-515201 GCA_905250075.1 Rotaria sp. Silwood1 | reverse complement strand
TCTCATGTCAACATCACATTAAAATTAAAGTTGCTAGTGCTCGGAAGAACGTAAGTAAGTATTTCACTGTTAAATAGAACTATCTCTGGACATCTGAAGAAGATATATCATTAGTAACAAGATCAATCTTTTGTCATCTATTTGATTGTTTTTTGTAGATCTCAACCGTTCTCCACAACAAACGATCAATCGAAACAATTCAACTCTGACATAGATCAATTCAGAGATGAACGCACACAAAATTACATTGAGACTAGTGATAAACTATTTTCAGTGGAGTCGACTGTCACCAATCTAGAGAAACGCGTCGAATTCATGGATAGGCGTCTTGAATTAGTGAGTGAAAAGGTGGTTTTTATCGCTGGATATACTTTTTTCCTGCATTTAGATCATCGATTCGCTCAACTGGATGATGACAGCGATGGCACGTGTGAAAATGGCCAAAGAAGATCCTCCACTTATTGAAAACACGAAAACTAAGCTCGATAAATAGGGCGGTCCTTCCAAATGTTTACCAATTTATATTGATTGTATGTAAATTGTTTCAAACTTTCAGGACTAGTAGATCTTGGCGTCCTGAATAAAATAGTAATATTCAAATATTTTTAAAATGACGATATAGCGGCTCCTGGAAAACTAACTTAAGATCCTTCCAAAAAAGAATCCTATGTCTCGTGTTTGATTATTTTAAGTGACGGAAGAGTAAACCTTTTAGGGTAACAACTAGCCAACAAAACAAATATTTTCTTAGACAGAATGTTTTGTCGACAGTACTAACGCATAGGAGGTGTCAGAAAAAACTCGATTTTTAACCAGTTTTAGAAACCGAATTTCTCTGGGCACCAACGTAACTCACTTTTAAGAATAATATATGTATTAGAATGATCTTCTGACGCTCTATCTAACCGCTGTATCTAGCTGATAGCGACTGTTCTATAAATAAAAACAATAAAGAACTGATGTAGAAAGATAATGCGGAAATCGAGAAAAATTTATTGCTAATTCATATGTTGATAGGGGCACTCCTAGCTTTTTGCTACCAAATTGCGATTGTTATATGCGCTATAGCTGGTATCCTCCTACTCGAATCCGTTTGATTTGGATGTTATATTAGTGTGCAGACTTCATTTAATATATTCTGCAAAAGTAGGCTATTGCTCACGAGCGAATTCAGAGAATTTGAAAGGAGGTAGCAAACAGGATTTTAAGGCTTATAGCTTTTGTGAAATACACAATACTTTATTAAACATGCTAGATGTTACTAACAAAAAACTCATCGAGCCAGAAAAATAAATTAATCATAAAACTGAAGAGCATTTGGCGACGAAAATCAACCTTGTTGAACTACGAACCGAATAAAAAAAAAACCAAAGTTTTAAAATTAAATGAATGAGACAAAAAAAGATGCCATCAAATATATGAATGACAAGGCGATATATACACATGAAAATTCATTCATATAATTATTTTTACGACTGAAACTGATTGAGTAATCAAACTTTTTATTTACAAATGAAACATTTTCGAAAATCTTCCTTTAATTCAAAGTTATCACTTTTTCACAAAAGTATTTCTTGTATTTAATTGTTGTGCAGTTAAATATGAGGATGATAATGTTAATGCTATTTTTTTGTGAATGACGATTAATAACGAATACTGAAATATAGAATTAGAACTTTGGACGCATTCTCGTCTGAGCCAGGCATTATGAAATCATCATCGAAGAATTTTATAGATTAAATAGAACAATGCATGCAACTGAAAATAGAATGTGTAGAAAAACACCGCTAGATTATTCAACTATTCATCCTTATGTCACTCTATATACCAAAGATTCATCTTGTTCTGATGGATAATATTTATGAATGTAAATATTTTTTAGTTTTATTTATAATAATTATACACAATACATAAACAATGATATATTTTGATCGTCGAAAAAAAAAGAGATTTTCAATAGGCACAACAATAAAATATTCAATAGACACAACAATAAAATAGTTTAAAAACATTGAATACACCGAGAATCAATCATTCATGATGATGAAGGTTGTAAAAGACTAATCTTTGTATAATAACGTAAAAAGAAAAGAACACAAAATGATATAGAAGTAAGTAAAATACCAATAATAAGTGTAATTATTTCATGTGTCCTTGTTGGAATAATGAAGAGTCGTAAACTAATTGTTGTCCATCGACTTTCAGTCCATGCTGGATATGTTGTTTGAGATAAATCATAATTTTCAATAACAAATGCTGGTGAAATTGATTGTACAGATCGTATATATGTTCGAACACAATAACCAGAAAATGCATTCTCATTTATTATTGATGGTGTATATCCACCAACAAATGTATATGAACCAAAACTATCATTATATGCACGTTGTTTACATAATCTTTCAGTTAAATTTTGTCTATCGTATGAACGATCACGTAAAAAATAACTAAGTACATATTTTATAAAAGGAAATGTAGGTGTTGTTGATATTGGATAAGTATTAACGGAAAATGGCATAGATGTATGATCAAATGGTTGAAATGTATTACCAACAGATTCATTAGTAACATTATGAATTAAAGGACAATTAAGATTTTTTAAAATACAATAAATTAAATTATTAATAATTTCTTGTTTAATAATAACATCTTTTTTTATACCAACTAATGATTCAATTAATGTTTGAGCAAGTGGTTCAACGATATGTTTAATCCATAGACTAATTTCTGTAGTAGTATTATATTCTAATGTAGATATATTTATTGATATTGTAGATAGATCATCAAAAAATGAATGATAATAATGATTTGAGAATTGATTTTGATTTGTTGATGATAATATATAAGCAGGAAAAGATGATGATGATGTTTGTTGAAGAAATATTTGTGAAGATGCTGGTGGTAATGGAGAATTAGATGGAATTAGATTAATCATTGGATTATTACGAAGTAGTATATCGATAAATGTTTGATTAATCAATGATGATGGATGTGTATGAAGCTAGAATCAAATTTAAAAAAAAAGAAAGAGTTTAATTTATCATACTTAAAATACAGCAAAAGTACTCGCATCATTATTTTTTTCTCGAGTTGTGTATTTCATCTATACAATATTAACTTAATACAATAAAGCCTTAAATATGAAATATAATAAGAAAAAAAAAAGAGGACAAAATAATAATCTTATTATACAGAATCCTGTCAATTTATGAGACCTATGCAGATTTGCGAAACCATATATATATATAATATTATAGAGCCACTCAGAGCACGTCGAATTCTATATAGTAAATCTTATTTTCACAAAACTTTGAAGTAACTTGAGTCAATTTTCTGATAGACGAGAATGTGGATGTGGTTGACAAGCAGAAACACATCCACCACCACCACACCCTCTCCATCAAATACATCATTGAATTTGACAGCATGATTTAGAACGATCTTATAATTTTCCGATTTCTTTTTCTGCCATTGTTTTCTTAGCATCAAAGATTATTTTTTTTATTGTATCTCATACTCAAAGTTTTATCGTATTAAACAGGTATATAATCGAATTAAATTATTAGTTTACATTTTAAGCATACGATTCAAAAGGAAGAAGTATTGCGAGACTTTTGACCTGCACTGCATATATATATTATAAAGAATCCTCTACATGTTTGTATTACAGATATATGAGTCAAGTAATATTTTCATATGAAAAAAAATTCCAATGAAAACTATGAATCATTATTTTTAAATGAATAAGAAAAATTTTCGTTTCTATATTAAGATGCATACTGCACTTAACACTCAACTGAATTTAATTCATGTTGAATTGTATTCTATTTTCGACGATCAAACTTCATCTAAGAATATCGAAGAAGTACGCGGTCTCATTGATGACAATCCTCATCTAAAAATTGATAAGATGCCATTGGAAATTAAAATGAATCATGCTGCCTCGTGAACGAATCATTTCTGATTATCTGATACTAAAACACGATTATTACTTTCTGGGTACCTAACTTGCTGACTTATACTCACTAAGTCGAATAGGTTCGACTTTGTCAAGAAAAATTGGTCGAATAACCATCGAATACTGCATGGACACCAACTCAGGAAACTCCGTCTAGCATGGTGCGATACAATCGCTTTCTTCCAAAACTGTTGGTCTTGTGTCAATGCTTTGGGTTGATCATGGAGAGATTGTCACATGTCATAAAGTTTAATCACGACAACATCCAATTACATGTACATAAGTATACCTCTTAGCGAAAGGTATCATAATCATTCGGCAACCACCAAACAGTCCAAATCTGGCACTATGTAAATTTTGGTTATTCGATCTGATCCAATAGAATTTAACTGATGACAACAACTTACAATTCTTGCACTGTGTCATTACTATACTATGAACCTTTAATGAAATAAAATCTAAAATAATTTGTTTCTGTATTTTGTTTTTCTTGAAAATCTCGTTATTTTCGATATGCTTATACGTATAACGAAACGTAAAAATATATTTTACTTACCCAAATTTTTTTCGTCATACTTAATGATTGAAGTTCAATAATTGAATGAATATGTTCAATTTTAATAGGTTGTTCATTTTTATTACCAATAGGAAAATATCCATTAATCATATCAAACATAAATTTAAATGAAGCTGAATAATCTAATGCATCACCATCAAGTGTTACAAATATAATTTCTTTATCTTGTTTTTTAAATTCATCTTGTTCTTGTCCAATAAGATGTGCTAATGTTAAAAATGTAATAAGTGCTATAGCTGGTTGTTGAACACCACCTGTTGATCCTTTTGTTTTTAAAAACATTTGAAAACTATCTGTATTTACTAAAATAAGAATAACTGATTTTAATGACCGTTCATTAGGTTTAATTTTAATTGATTGAAGTAATTTACTATAAATATTTAAACCACTAATTGGATCACAAAACATTTCTTGAAGATCAATTAATGAATGTGATATATCATTTCTTCTCATACATGTTTTTGTTGTATGTGCTGCATTTTGAAATATTTTTAATTCTAAACCACAAACCGGTGATGATTGACTACTATTAAATTGTCGGTAGAATTCAAGTAAACGTTTATAATCATCTTCTTCATCAATTAACATTATTGGAAATGGAAATGAACGAAAAAATAAACCAGTTCCTTTGAAATTCCAATTTATGTTTTCTGTTTGATTTAAATAAAATGGATAACGATTATTTGGGCATTGATCATCATGTGAAAAATCTAATGGACGAGATATATTTGATTTTAAATAAAGTAAAAGACCATTTAATTTTCTATCAAGATATTTCATTAAATGGTCAATATAATTTGAATCAAATAAATTTACATTGAGTACAATAATAAATGAACTTGATGAGTCAATTATTTTATTATCTGTAATAAATATATTAAATTCTTCATCATTATCAATTATATACATTCGACCAGAATTGCCTCGTATTGATGATTGACAACCAATTTCATGTGTACCATTAAGACGACGAACACAATAACGTGCACGATCAAATGATACATACATTTGACTAACAACACGTTTTGGTTGTGAACAACATACAAGAAAAATTTTCAAAAAAATATAAACTAATACAAATAAAAAATGCATAATGATCTGGAAATAAAAATCAAAACAACTATTGAACAACATATATTTTCTATATCCATCGGTTTATTCTTATGTGTTTTATTTCATCAAATATACTGAGACAAGAAAAAAAAAAAATAACGTTTTTAATGTTCAATAGTATTAGGAGAAAAAAAAATCAATCTAGCCAGGATCTTGGTTGAGATTCTATTCCCATAGAGAATAATATTGATGTCTTTGGTGATGAAATGCAATTTATAGATTTTAGGCGACTTCTACTGTCCATTTACTTGGTTTTCGACCAAACTAAATTGAACAAAAACAAAACCAAATAAAAGAATTCTAATTAAAAAAAAAAGAAAATGATTCTTACTTGAATATTGACAAGTTCATCGTGAAATCTAGTTGTTAATGGAGCTCCTAGATTAATAATTCAAATGAATTTTATAATATGAAATAAGTCAAAATAAACCTTTATTCATTGTCGCTAAATTATATTCTTTTCCTTCATAAATAATACGTTCAACTGGACAAACAATACATGCTGTACCAGCACCAAACATTTCCAAAAGCTAAAATAATCAATGAATTTCAAAGAAAACTAATCTACTTTATAAAATTATACTCGATTATCTTGATGTGTTTCTAAAAGTTCATCCATTGTTATGTCTCGTTCCGAAACAGTTAAATCTTTCTAAAAGAAAACAATAAAGATTTCTTTAAATTGACTCTGATTTAAATGCTAAGTAGAAAAAGAATTTTTGCTAAATGAAATTTTACACATGTCTTGATAAAAAAAAATAAATTTTATTAAGTAAAAAAATCGAATTCTTCAGTAATTCTATTAATAAAACTTTTATTGCTTTTCGTGATCATCCTCGTATTTTCACTGAAAGAAAAAATTCTACGCTGGTAAATGTGCTTTGCAAAAGATATTCTTTAAAGAAACTTGGATAATTTCAAATTCTATTTCTCCATTATAACGCATTGTTCAACAAAGTTATTTTCCATATATCAAATTGAAGATGTTTAAATTGATCAAATGATGATGATTTTTTTCTATTTGTACTTTTGGATTTGTGTTATTTATCTAATTTATTTTATATTTTTATAGATTTAATAAATAAACTTAATAATTCAATAATTTACTTGTCTATTAGTTATCGAAGTTAAAAAATGCTTTTATTACTGAGAAAAATTAAATTAATCGAGTGTTCAGTAATTTTACTTAACAAATAATTAGTAGCCATGTGAATTTAGTTAATATAATATAATCTTACCCATGAACGTCCAAGATCTAAAATACTCTGACGAGTAACACCAGGTAAAATAAGTCCATTTAATGGTGCTGTAATTAATTCGTTAGCTCCTTTCTTATTTTTTAAATATATAAATACATTCATTGTGCCAACTTCTGTAATATATCGTTTTTCACCATAAAGCCATAATACTTGTTGACATCCTTTTTGATGAGCCAATTGATTAACATAAATTGTCGGTCCATAATTTCTATGAAATAATATTAATTTTGAAAAAAAAAACGTCTATTAAGTTTTATTTCTTACGAGCCAGCTTTATATGCACCCATACCACCAGGAAATGCTCGACAATGGAACGTGTCTGCAAATAATGAAACTGGTTTAAAACCAGTTGGAAAATAAGGACCAACAGGACCAGTAACGACAAATAATAATGATTCATGTGGAGCTCCAACACCTAATGTTGGCTAGAAGACAAAATTTTCTTTTGTTTTATGAATTTTACAAAAAAAGAATAACTTTAAAACATACTTCAGTACCAATTAATGTTGGTCGAATATAAAGTGTGCTTGTAGTTGATCTTGGTACCCAATCAACATCAACTTGAATTAATTTTTTTATACATTCTATTAATTCATTTCCATCGAATGTCTACAAATATATGTATATATATATAATAAAGTATGGAAAAAAGTTCGCGACAATATATTCTTATCGATATATTTTTGCAACTACTTGACTGAAGAAGTGAATGCATCAATAAAATATGTTTGTTATATGCGTTTTTGGTTCTCAAAAAACTAACGGGTGTCACATATTAATCGGTCGCATTTTACATCTCAATTTTTCATCACTCAATACGTTGTATTAAAAAATAAGATATGTCAGAAGATGCAATGTGACAAGCTTTACAATTTACAAAGTAAAGCTCATTTTAGTTGTGCACTTCAAAAAAGAAAAAAGCAAAATTCTGTGCGACTAATTTTCGACGCTGTGAAAAGATCGTTTTTTTTCTACATGAATAATGTATTTCATCTTTTCATTACCTAATAGATTTTATTTAAAAAAAATAATATGTACCACAAGATGCAGCGTGAAAAGTTCGACAATTTACAAAGAACAATTTATTTATTAAAATTGCTCAAATACTTGCAAATATATATCGATAGGAAAATTTGTCGCGAAGTTTTTTTTTTCATAGATTATATCAAATGAATATTTTCAATATGAATTCATACTGGTAAAACACTTCGTTCAGCTGATGTGAGCATTCGTTTCATATTTAAATCAGGTCGAAAAAGACGTATTTTTCCATCATTACCACGATAAGCTTTTAAGCCTTCAAAAATCTTAAAAAACAAACAATAAAAATTTTATTGTCATGAATAAGAACAATTTACTTCTGTGGCATAATGTAAAACTTTTGCAGCAGGATGAATGGAAAGAGCCTTTAATGGTTCAATTACAGGTTTTTCCCAGCCAGATGTATTTGTATGTTTTATTGTTAACATATGATCCGAAAAATTTGCACCAAAAAGAAGTTTATCCGGATCTGGCTTAGGATTGCCATGTTCAATCTTCTTTATTATTGTATCAGCAGCACGAAATGTTGATGCTGTTGCATAATTACGACGTGATACAAACAAACAAATTTTATTCATCGCTGAAAATGATAGAATGTTTCTTTTTTTTTCTTGAATCTGGAATTTCATGTGAACAAGACCAGAAATAGATTTTTCATAATCATGAATATAAGAATTTAATTACATGTAAGCGTATAAAAGCAAAGTCTCTACGTAGGTTAGTAAACTATTTGACTTATGTCGTAGAAAAGAAATTTCCGCCCCACCCTATTTGTGCATACAATTAGAAAAGATAAAAGAAATTATTACTCATTTGAATCATGTGTGAAATTCATCAGCAAATTAATCATCATAAATTTGCGCACATATAGTTTACTTACAGTAATCATTTTGATCATTGATTAGGAGAAAACAAAAAAAGTTTTCCCTAATATTAAATTATTGTTTAATATAAGACAAACAAAATACAAACAATAAGAAATAAATAATACTAACTCAAAAAAAATAATGAAAACTAAATCACTTTTGAATGATTCCTAATTTCTAATTCTATATTTAAATTTTGCCATTGAATTGTTTTTTTTTCTTTGGAAACAATCATAATATAAATATAGAATAAGAATTTAAATTAATATAATATAAGTGATTATTTTCTTGCTTCCAATATATACTGATCATCTGACTGAACAAATCAGAAAAAAAAACAAACAAATTAGAAGAAGTCGAACAAACTAGATGGCGTTCTACAACATCCTTATCGAAAGAGGCATTACCTTGGAAGAATAATTTATAATGGTAGTTCTAGTTATTTAGTTTATTTCAAAAAAAGAAGATTTTCTGATTTGAAATTCTACACGTAAGTAGAAATGAAGATTACTGTAATCTCTAAAATTTTTCAATGAGTATAAATTAAAATTCATGTAAGATATGTAGAACATAAAATTTCAAAAGATTTTATTCTTAATTGATTTAGAAATTACAAAAAAAAAGTATCTATTCAATTAAATTTGAGATTAATAAAGTATAAAATTTTATTCATAATAGATAACATTAGAACATGTGTTTTTTAGGGATTTTTTTTTAAATCATCAAATTTCGAACTACAAAATTATTTATTTGATTTTTTTCATCGTTAAGAAAACTGGATATTGTTTTGTTTTTTAAACTGAAGTGTAAAACTTTATTCTATGGTTCCTAGCATCGTGTTAATGAATTTATTATTCATTTTGCTTTTTGATTAAACTATGAAAACAAAAACTGATGAATGCAAAATCATTTTTATCCTTTTGTCAAAAGATTAACAAAATGTTCAATGTTTCTAAAATAAAACAAAATATCAAAAAAATAAATAAATAAATACGTACTTTTGTAGTTCAAAATCTAATGATTCTAATAAGATAATACATTTGGTTTTTTTTTTCTTCAAAAAATGCAATATTCTAATCAAACAATATTTTTCTACTCAGTTGTTTTCATATTAAATTAGAAAACTCAAAAAAAAAAAAAAACAAACTTTTAGTCATACATCTGACCTTATCGATTTCTTGGGTTTTTTTTGTAATGAGAGAGATCCTATTACGATGCAATGTATACCTTCGTAACCAACCTGCAGGGCTCTATGAAATCATGTATAAACAAATTAAAAACAAAAGTCTACTGAAATTTTATATTCCCTCTCCTCACCTTATTTATTTAGAAACCGATGAAATTATTTCTTTCATTTTCAGTTCCAATGAACTTGACTAGAATATATTCATTAACTCATAATATGTTAAATACAGATATTATTTATATATGATTTCTAGAGAATAATGATGAATAAAACAATCTTTCTATGATTAATAATAATAGTTACATTGCTTTTGACAATATTATGAATTGATATTATTATCATTTTTATACAATGAATATATAATTATATTTTAGAAAGAAAAAAAACAAAAAGTTCAATGTTTCTCACTGTTTCCGATCAATCCAGTACTGTTCTTCAGATTCTTTTACGTATAAACATTTATTATACAATATTTTGGTTTATTCTTGAAATTCCTTTATTTATTTTTAAATATTATAATATACCATATGGAACAAGTGCATTTGGTATTGAAATGACAATGATATTTATGTTATGTTTAAATGAATTTCTTCGACAATATTTTGGTATCAAAGGAAATTTAATGTTAAACAATACTCTTATAATTATTTTTATTTTATATGGATTTTTTTCTGCTATTGGTTTTATATTCTTTCTTGTTTTACAATCACATACACAACGTATAGAAATTTTACTTTCAGCTATTGGTTTAACATTAATTACAATTGAAATATTATTTAGTATTATAACATTTATTCTTAATCGTCGAGCAATGCCTATTTTAACAAAAGAAGAAAAGATCAAACGAATAAAAGAAGCTCAAGAACCATTTCAATTATTATTAAAAAATGAATAAGATATAAATGTATAATAATATTGTTTTGTGTTTGATTTTTATAAAAACATTTCTATTAAAATAATCTCAAATATTGTAGAACAAAACTTTTGTTTTTGTTTTTGGAAAAAAAACAATAATAAAGAAAGACAAAAATGAATACAATTATTCATTTAAATTTAAATATTGCTATCTAAAAAATTGCAAAAAAAATTTTTAACATATATTAAATGATTAGTTTTATTCAAATTTTAATTAATAAAATAATATTTACTACTATCCATTTCAAAATATAGTGCACGCCACTATTTTTTAAATAACTCAAGAACACAACGAGCCAGACACCTGCGGTTTTCACCAATCGATAGATGAGACAGGGGGACGTCTTTTTCTCACTTAATGTGTCAAAACGAAATTCTTTTAAAACTACTCATGCTTGATAAACTTGTAAAAGAATGCATGAATATGACCTGCCATCCAGATGAAATTTCCAGTTTGACCTTTGATTTAGATAGAGGGACTTCAAATCTACAGTTCAAGATACGATGCAAATACTTTTCTTATTGCATTCTAACGTTGACCAAATGGAACCATGTATTTACATGTGCAAATAATAGGGAATTTTACTGATTTTTGTACTATGTTTTTGCATTTTTATCATAATAGCGGGACATTTCGATGAAAACATAAGGAAAAGTAAGAAAGTGCATTGTATCTTAAACTATAGATCTCAAGTTCCTCTATCTAAATCAAAGGTCAAAATGAAAATTCCATCTAGATGGCAGGTCATTTTCATGCATTCTTTTCCATGTTTTTGAAAGATGAGTAGCTTTAAAAGGATTTCGCCTGATACATTATTTGAGAAAAAGACGTCCCCTATGTCATCTATTGATTGGTGAAAACCACAGGTCTCTAGCTCGTTGCGTTCTTGAATTATTTAAAAAACAGTGACCCGCACTATATTTAGAAACGGACAGTAATTAGTAAAAATTATTAATACCTTTATACAATTATAACATAGAATGCATAAATTATTTTTGAAAAATAAAAGCACAAAAAATGATTCTATAAACACATTTAATATTATAAGAGTTTATTAGCAAATGGTGGATATATTATGTTTACTATTCATACTAAGATTTAAATCCTACGAAATCAAACTCTTTGACTTCGACTCTGAAAATTTTTTTTGACTATTGTATAAACTAATTTTTCGACTACTTGTTAATAATTTCTATTCATTAATTAACGTATAAAAAAAAAAAATATTTGATCATTTTAATTCATGCAACGTACTTCGTACCAATTTTGTATTGATTGGACAAAGATTAAGATCTAACTAGAGATAAAGTCATACAATCACATGTTTTTTTTTACTACAAGTAGAATAAAAAAAAAAACAGAAAAATTTAGTCATTGTGATCTTATTGATAAGTATTGTAAAAGTATCCTACAAAATAATGTACATATTAAAAAACAAAAAATAGGAATTTTTTGTTTAACAAAACGTTATTTCAAGCGATGTAATTGTACAAAAATCAATGAATAGACTAAATTACTGAGACATATCAAGTATTACCAAAATAACAAAAAAAAAAAAAATATTATCGAATAAAAATAGTTCTGAGATTCCAATTCTAGTCATATCTTAATTTCAATTTTGTTTCTAGTTTATATAAGGATTTTAAAATAATTATATTAGAAATGTCGTCAATTTTTGATCGATTAGATTAAAAAGATACTCAAATAACTAAACAAAATAAAAAGATTTCTATATTAAATTTATAATATGTCCTACTATGGATACTAAATACTATTCTTCGAATGTTTTTAACAAATAAACTAACATACCTATATAAACATCTGGTCACGATTACAACATCTATATTATAATATTGAGATTATTTTCTTTTAATGAGAAATTAAAAGTTTTGAACATTAATATAACATTATATAAATGTTGTAATCGATTAAAACCTTTGTACAAAAGTTTACCTTTCGAATCAGTCCTACCCTATTTCAACTCCTTTCGAGTTCGTTCATCATTCATCAAATTGAAAAGAGAGATGATAAGCGTTAACTTATCTTAATAATCAATGATTGGTTGATCAGAACCAATCAACCTAATAATTCACCTTAATCCAAATAATATATCAACGATTACGATTAAGATATTACATTATGAATATTAAAAAAAAAGCGAACATCAGTCAACATATAATTCAAAATTAGATATTTCACTATAGAAAAATTATCAAATAGTTTAATTATATTTAAACTTTGTCTATGTATTATAAATGTTCGATAACTAATCAATCTATTCTTTATTAGATAAACTATTCATTTCTATATTAAATATAATACAAAATATTTATTTATTCAACTTCCGATACAATATGTAATATTTCTGCTTGATATATTTGTTTAATTTTAAATTGAAACAATCTTTTTCGTTTTTTCTAGCATATTCAAATAATGATATAAAACAAGCACATACAAAAAAAGAAAAAAAAAAAAAAAACAATTTTAATTTCGCGAATGAGATAGAAAATGTACAGAATAAATCTCTTTTTCTTTTGTTCACATATAGCTTAAACACTAAAAATCAAAAAAAAAACACATATTAATGAACAATTTAAGTTAAACTCGAATCCGATTCAATATTAGGTATTGATCCATCATTTCGTTGTTTTGTTTTTTTACTACCAGTTCCACTTCCATGAATTTCAGCAGCATGTTTTTTTCGCCATTTTGTACGTCTATAAAAATATTCAATAATAAAAAAAAATCAATTTGAATATAATCCTACCTATTTTGAAACCAAACCTACAAAAAAAAGAAAACAAAATTTACTTTCTAATATTTGTTTTTTTTTTTCAATACAAAAGAAACAGAAAAAAAACGATCTTTTTTTTTTACTTTAACTTGTGCTTCACTCATAGCTAATTGTGATGCAAGTCTTGAACGTTCTGTTCCAGCTAAATATTTTGTATTTTCAAACATTTTTTCTAATGCAAATATTTGATGACCAGTAAATGTTGGTCGACTACTTTTACGTTTAACATCTTTTATTGATTCATTACCATTAACAATATCAGAATAATGTGTTATTTGAGAATTATCAATTGGAACACCACCTAAAAATTTATCAATCAGAAATTATTTGTTTATTATAAAAACAAAAAAAAGAGCAATCAGAATTTACGCTTTATTAATATCTTTCTTTCTCACTCTCAATACATATGTATACTGTAAACATACTTGAGAATAAGATCAAAAAAAAAAGTCAAAAGAATGACATGTGCACATTTACACATTGATGATGGCATTGTCTCTCATATGTGCATTCATAAACATCGATCTTACTTTTCGAGTGGATGCACTTTTGAGTATATGTGTTTGATGACAATTTCATGGTATACCGGCAAAATCATTTTTCAATCGATCATCATATATATATATATATGATTATCAATTAGATATTATAATAGTGGAGAAGTTTCTTTTTTTTTTTTATCATCATAGATTATATTCATATAGTATCCTTGTTGTTTTTTTTTGCACTTTTGCTATTTATTTAGTGTATAAATATACCTTACGAATTAAAATGATGTCGTGCATTTCTCTCCTTTATTTTAATGGTGTATATGTCGCGCTATATAATAGTCATTTACCTTCGATAATATTAAATTATTTTTGTATCGAATATATTATATAGACATGCAATGAAGCGTATTTTTTAATAAATCTAATGATGTATTCGAACAAGTAGATCAATTCTTCTTTTTTTATATGCTATGATGGTTCATTGACGAATATCTATTGAAAGATAAATTCTCTTTTAAGAATAAAGCCGACATATTCTCAATATGACACAATATGATTTGTATGCGTACTTGTTTTTTTTTTTCTCACAAGATGTTTCGGCTCATTGCTTTCACCTTCTAGACTCGTTTCAATTAATTTATCTTATTTTTGTTTTGTTTTTTTTTTCGCTCTTCCGATCACGAATATTATGTCTTATTGATTCGTACGCAAAAAAAAAAAGAAACTTGTCATTTGTTACTCATTAAATATGTGTTGATCTCATTAAAACGACACTTATACATATGTGTATCATATATATAAGGTGTTTAATAGGGAAGAAATCGAAGTTTAACCAATAATAATGTGTCAACAAATCAATTGAGCAATAAGAATGATATGTATATAAGCGTCACGCAAAAAAAAAAGCCCAAGGAAAATAACAGAGGTCATTCGTACTGGTACTATTTTAAAATGACAAATTGTCCTTTCTCTCTCTCTCTGGATGGTCAAAGGAAATTATAGGATGTCTATATTCATTCAAATGTTACTTGATAGATGAAGCTGAAAGTGTCACTTGATGAAAAAACGGAAATATATTGTCATGATTTTTTTTGTATTGCATAAAAAACGAGCTTAAGCAGATGTAATGTGCCGGCGACAAATATTATAAATCATCCTTCCAATCATCGAATAACCATTAAGACATAGAATATGAATAGATGGATGGATGAATGTATATATATATATATGAGGTATTGAGCAACCTCATTCTCTTCTATTTTTATATTAGAATAGGATGGCATATAAATGATTTTGATGTAAGAGAGAGAAAGAGAGAAACATTTGTTTTTTTCTTTTTGTTTCTCTTACCCTTTGCCCATATAGCAGAAGTTGAAGAATTTGTTGTTTGTGTCATTGGTATTTGTGACCAATCATCTCGTGGAAGAAAATTATGTGATGATAAATGATGATGATTTTGTTGAATATAATTAAATTGTGTTAAATTTAATGTTGCTGTTGGATTTGAACGTGTTAATAAAAAATCATTTGATAATGGTGGTGAACTTGTTGAATTTGAACTACATGGATTTGTATCAAATAAAATTTTATTTGTTGTTGTTTGTGGTATATAAGAATATTTATCTATTCCTCCACTACCACCACCATTTCCTATTGTTGTTGATGATGGTGATGAAAAAAATGATGGTAAATGATTACCAGTAAACCAAAAATTTGGTTGATGTTGATTCGATGTTGTTGCTGTTGATAACATAATATCATTAAATGATGATGAATTTTCAATAGATGTTGATGATAATGTCCAACAAGGTGGTAATAACATACTTAGAATATTAAAAGAAAAAAAAAAAAACAAAATTGTTTTTGAATAATCTCAAAATAATGATAAACCTACTCACCACAAATCAAATTATTGTCTTGTCTTTTCCTTTTAACTAATATATTATTAGTTTTTAATATTTGTATGATGAGAAAGTAAAAAAGAAAAATATATATATGATTATATTTTCCGTTCGAACAATTAATCAAATATTTTTTTTCTTGTTGATGTGTTAGGCTCTTTGGACTATATATGTTTGTCTGTCTGTATGTATGTATGTATGTATATGTGAATCGTTCTTTTCGATAGATAATTTGATTTGTTCTTTTTTTTTTTTGTTGCTTTCTCCTACGCACCTTTTTTTCTTTAATTTGTAGAATGTTCTTTCTTTTTTTTTTTTTTTTCTTGTTTTTCTTCTCTCGTCATAGAAAAATCTACAGAACGGATCAATTTTTCATTGGTTAGATTGTTAGAGAATTCTTATTCGTTCCAAATAAGAAAAAAAAAAAAAAAACATCCCTTCTCGAGAAAGAAAACGATAAGCTTTTAGTGGCTTCTGATTATGCAAATGTACAATCTTTTCTAATGTTAATAATCATCAATCAAGCCTTGAAGATTTTTTTTTCAAAAAAAAAAAAAAAAAACTTTTCCGTTATGACATATGTTCGCCAACAATTAATATTTATGTCTCTTTCTAACATTGGACATATATATATATAAATGCTTCCATATACTAAATATAACTATCGAACGAATCAAATTGTAATTATGTCTATCGCCTGTCGATCTATCGTATAAACAAGATGAGTGAGAGAAAAGAGAAGATGTGTCAACTAAAAAGTATTGAAAAATAACGAATACAAAAGCCATGCATATCATTAAAAGGCCTGTATAATTATAGAATTTACTATTGATCTTTAAGAGTACAAAGTAATCAATTTCATCCATTTGATAAGTTTTCATCGGTATTTGAAATATTAAATATTAGACAATTGAAGATATTCTTTTTTTTCTTCAAATCATGTAAATTGTTGATGATGAAACTAAAAATTATCATAGATTTAAAAATTATAAATACTGGTTTTTTTTCTTTTTGTTTGAAAAATATTGTTTTTAAGATTTAGCAAATAAGAATATACAAGTTTCAACATGGAAAAGATGATAACCATTATAGTACAATATTGTACGAATAGATCATTGATTATAAATGTAAATTTCCTAATTCCAGAATGTTTCGACCAGAAGATTTTTCTACAGTTGACTAGAGTTATGTGAGTTTTTGGAAATCGATGAATGATAAAAGTTTTCTCGATTATGAGATCATTTCCTCGAGTCTCTCATCACAATTATATTTAATAGAAACTTATATTAAACAATTTTGTTCAATACACAATTATAATATTTCTTTTTTTGTAAATGAACTTCTTTGAAATTGATCATCTCTATTTTATTCATTATAAAGTTTAGTAAAAAGAAAAGAGTTTTCTATTGCAGCAGAATGAAGTAAAGAAAAAAAAAATAATATCAATAGATATCAAAATTTATTATTAATAAATCTTTTGTTTTTCTTCTTGTAAAATTTTTTCTCTCAAACGCATTGAAATAATATGTGCTTCATCGAAATGTGGTTGAGTTTCTTTCTTAATTCGTTCCATCCAATCTTGAACACGAGGAAATTTATTTGTATCCAAATTATAACCAGCAGCTATTGGTTGCATCATTTCACAAATACCTATTCGAATATAATTTCTAATTTATATAATTTAATCATAATAATAAATATAATTTTACCAAGTAAATCAGCAATAGTTATATGATTACCAGCTAAATAAGATGATCGATTGAGCCAAACATTTTCGAGACCATCGGTTGATTCTTCCCATCGTTTATACCATTTTTCTAATTCACGATCTGTTGGTGGTTTTTTTTTGATATGTGGTATAATCACCTAAAAAAAACAAACAAACAATAAACGTCGTGAGTTGTTATATAATGAATAGTTTTTATTGTTTTTTTTTTTTACTTTTGTTTGAAAAAGCATTGAACCATTTGCACGTAAATTTGAATGTTGCCAATGTGTATATTCATTAATACGTGCTCGTTTATGTAATTCTGTTGGATACCAATCATGTTTTTTATGCTTATCACAAAGATATGTTAAAATTGCCACACTTAAAAAAAAATGTTCTTTTTTGTTGATGTTTTTTTTTGTTTTGAGATTACCTTTCAGTAAGAATAAAACCTGAATCATTAATAACTGGTACTTTTTTAAATGGATTTATTTGAACATAATCATTAGTCATATGTTGACCTTTTCTTAATGCAATATCTTTTGCTTGAAATGGAATACCAGTCATTTTAAGAAAAATATATAAAGCCCGACAGGGCTGTGACATGAAATCATGATAAAATAAAAGTGCCATCTGAAATTAACAATAATTAAAGTTGAATTTTAAATATTATCCGCTTTCATTATTTCAAGAGAATTGATATTATCAAGATGTATAGTATATAGAAAGCCAATTTTGTACCATCAAATGATAAAATTCACAATTTCGATAATAAAGTCATTAATCAAAGATCACTAAGGGATGTTCGTGCAGTGTTACGAAAATCTCTATAGAGTGTATATGACGCCATTTCATGATTCGGAGCGGATTGACAGAACTGATTTTACGATTTCGAAATATATTCATCAAGCAAAAAGAGATCGAAGCATACAAGGTACTTGATTGTAGATCTGTATCTTCTCAACAGTTTTGTGAAATTTATATAATGAAAAATTTTTAGATTATCTTCAAGCAATAAATCTAATTTCGAAAATATTATATTATCAAAAAGCAAATATATAAAGAAATCCGTTTTCTCATTTCAAAATTGCATTAATATTTCAATATAATACAAAAAAATAACAATTAAGAAATAAAACATTTGATGAAAATTTTTTCACAGATTAAACAATTAATCTTCATTAATCGATTATTATTTTTTTTTTTTAATTTTTATTTTATCATAAAATAAAATAATACAATCAAATAATTCTTATTATATTTATCTCATATAAAGCCAAAAACAAAAATATACATTAATTGAATAAAAAAAAAAAACACTTAAATTTTTATATATATCAGCACATTTGCGAATTATTTTCGAAAATTTTCTTTTGTCTTCACAAACTAATACTATGAAAAAAAAACAAAAATTATTATTTGTTTGTTATTATCAATAATCGATAGTATGATTTTGTTTGAATTAAATTACAAAAGCAAAAAAGAAAAACACTAAAAAAAAAGCAAATGAGATCGACCAAAAACAAAAAAAAACGAAAGAAAGATAATTGAATTTGATTTAGTTATGATGATTGAGCAAGAGTCGCTAAAGCTGATAATGGTGGAGCCCAAACAATACATGTACGATCAGCACTTGTCGTTACAAATGATATTTCATGTGGATGCCTAATAAAAACAATCAAATTTCTATAGTACAAAAAAACACAATTCATCAAAATTAAATATATTTACCATCGTGCTTGAATTATTTTGTCAGTATGTGCAGCAACATTTGATAGAACAAGTGGTTTACTCAGATCACCTATAAAAACAAATTTATTTCCAAAAAAAAAAGAACATTATATTTCAAATTATTTTACCACTTAAATTTGTCATGACAACTGTTTTATCATATGAAGCTGTAAGTAAATAATATGAATGTATAGAAAATCGAACACTACGAATTTCATTTGTATGTGGTTGATAAGCTTGTACCATACGTTTTCCACGAAGATCATAAAGTAAACATGATGAATCTTCATAACCAGCTGCTAATAATTGTCCAGAACTATCAACAGCAACAGCCGCAACGGCACTATCTATTAAATAGAACAAAAAAAAACAACAAGCATTTGAAATAAAAGATAACAATTGTTTATGTTTATACTTGAAGGACGAGGTGCAATAACATTAAGACAATCACGTTGACGAATATCCCATAAACGTGATGTACCATCTTGACTAGCTGAGACAAAATTATATGCATCCCAAGTAAATAATGAATATATATGACCTAAAAAAATTACATATATAGTTTATTAATGTCTGTGAAAAATTCATTTGGACAGTGTAGAAATTTTTCATGTATGTATTAAAAATATGAAATATTCTTAAATTCAAATAATCGAAAACTTTCGTTCATTGATTTGAAGTTTTAATTTGAGATAACTTTATAAAATCGATATACTTTTATTCATATTTTGGATATGAATTGTAAATTTTATGCGTTATAAATGTTATGAGTTTTTCTACGAAATAGTTTTTATCGCACAATGTTGAATTTTTATATAAAGACTCACAAAAAGATTTTTCACAATGTGATATGTTTCCTTTAAGAGGTATACTTTCTTCTATAGTATAATCTACATTCAATGGAAGAAGAATGTATAGTTTTTAAAAGAAACATATAAGGTTTTATTTCGAAGTCTTCAAGAAATCTTTTCAAAAGAAAAGCGTTCAAGACAAAATGATAAAAACTTATAAAACATATCAAGAAAAAAAAAATACTAAGACTAATGTCGGATTTTTTTAAAAGTACTAACGATCATTTTTTGAATAACTTTTTAACGACTCGAGCTATAGAGTTCGGGTTTTCACCGTTAGAAAGAGCAATGCGAGGGACATTGATCGGTATAAAATTCATTAGGTTCAAGGGTCTTTTCGATAGTTATCTTTTTTAACATGACAAGTTAACATCAAACTTGACCAAAATGAAGCCCAAATCTTCCTTTGATGTTAACTTGTCATGAAAACTCATGAAAATAGACATCAAAAAAGATAACTGCCTGAGAACAACCACCGAAAAAGACCTTGAACCTAATGAATTTTATATAGATCAACGTCCTTCGCATTGCTCTTTCTAACAGTGAAAACCCGACCTCTATAGCTTAAGCCGTTGAAAAGTTATTCAAAAAATGAACGTTAATACTTTTAAAAAAATTCAATATTAGTATTCATCATTTAGTTTTTACGATTGTTTGTCGTTTATATTCTTGTTCTAGAAAACTTCACAATATATTCTCTCGTAAAAAAACAAAACAAACAATATTAATTATCAAGATAATATTAAACGAAATGATTCATTTATTGTGAATGATCTCATATCTGTTCGGCATGATTCGTACGAAAAACAATTGCATAGAAATAAGTAGATAAATTCCTTTTTCAATAATGATCAAATATTATTGAACAATAATATTCATTTTCAGATTTTTATTTAGACTTTTTCTTCTAAAGCGGAGATCTAAAATTCTATTCAACTATTCTTTAGAAGAGATCTCGATTAGAATTGCATAAGTCCTAGTCGAATCAAAAGCTGAATACTATTGACTAGAGTTATTCATTGAAAAAAAAATCGTAAGTTAATAATTGAATATTAAAATCAGTTTTCGAAGAAACTACAGGAAAAAATATTAACGAATGAAAAATTCATATCAATCTCTTAATAAACTTGCTCGAAAAATCATACATGTTCCTGCTACATTAACACCAGTTGAACGTGTGTTAATCCTCTTTTAATAAGATTGAATCGTTGAACAGCTTTTTATGAAAGTAGTAAGCAACAAAAACTATATTATCACATAGACTACATTCTCAGTTTTCTGAATATATGATACATTCTGTTCGTTGAATTTGTTTTTATATATAAATATTTCTAATAATTTAATAGTATCTTACCTTGATGACCATCATAACCTTTAATAGGTGTTTGTTTTTTAATATCAGTAGCATAAACTTTACAATCACCAGCACCACCACTTAATAAAATAGAATCATCTTTTAAATAATCATGCATAAAAATAAGATCTCGAATTGTGCCATTATGATGTGTTAATTCAATTTCAGTATCTATAATAAGAAACACAAAAAAAATGAAATCTTAATTTTTTTTTTGTTTTTATTTCATACTATTTGAATGATCATCTGGTCTATCCATATCAAGTCTTAAAATTTTAATAAGTTTATCATTTGATCCAGTTGCAATAAGTTTTCCACTTGGTGACCATCCCATACAATAAATACTTCCTAGATGATGTTTACCTTTTTGAAATAAAACTTTAGCTATATTTGGTATTGAATCCTGACGTATATTTTTTATATCAGGATATGCACAAACACGAAGCATTTTAGAATTTGAACCAACAGCAAAATATTTACCACTTGGATGTATATCAACAGAACGAATTGCTTGAACATCTTCAATAGATACTAATGGTATAAATGCTGGTGAACGTGTTATATCCTAAATAAAATTTAAAAAGAAAAAAAAAATGAATTAATTTTTTAAATGAAATAAAGATTACTTCAAGTGAATCAAATTTAGTTGTATTATTCATAGAACGTATATTTGAATTTGTTACTAAAGAATAAATATTAATTTATTTGTTATTATTATTATTATTATTCTTACTAAAATGTTTTTGTAATTCATTATTTTCAAATTCATATTCATCAAAATGTTTTAAAATTTCTGTTCGACCTTTTTGATAATCCTTAATATATAATAAATAATAAAATGTAATATAGGTTATTGTTTTGTGTTTTGTTTTACTTTAAGAAAACGATCTGCTGATGAATCAATATTTGATGATGGATTACTATTTTCATTTATGATTGTACCATTTATTTGTTTATTTGATAATGTTGTTGTTGGATTACGTCGTAAAGGTGATTGTGAACGTTGAGAATTTTGTGGTGATATTTTATTTCTTATTGGTGATAATGTACGTGGTGGTGTTACTGGCGGTGGTGTTAATGGTGGTGGTGGTGGTGTTAATGGTGGTGGTGGTGGTGTTAATGGTGGTGGTGTTTCTTCATAAAGAACTTCTTCAACTGTTGGTAATATTGTTGTTGTTGGTATTGTATTATCTTTTAAATTACATACAGCTAATGAACGACTCATATCATTAACTAAATTACGATTATGATCTCCTAATATCTGTGAACGTATAAGACCATATGATAAACCATCATATTGTGGTGCTAATGAACGTGACATTAATTCTGTTGAACGTGGTTTACTTGTTGGTGTAGCATTAAATGGAAACATTGTTTGAGGTTTAAATGGTGTAGTTAAAACATGTTCAGCCCATGTTGCTTCAAGTATAGGTTTTTGTAATTTATCAATATTTACTTTTAATGATTTTTGTTCAAATGGACATGAAAATATATCTGTTGGTAATGCATGTAACCATGATAGAAGTGATACATCTGTATCTGATAAACGTGTATTTAATAATAAACTATTTGGATTTGTTAAATCAATTGTTTCATCTGTACTTGTTGCACGTGCTTGACAATGTTCAACACATGATTCATATAGAAGACCTTTTATAAGTAATTGAATTAGACGATCACTTTGAGCTGTTGGAATTGTTTGTTTATCTACCTAGAAATGAAAGATTAACGACAGTCTATATATAACATAACATTTGGATTATTTAAGTAAATAGATACAATATCTCTATTGAAAATTCTTGATCTCTCTCTCTCTCTCTTTAATAATTAATATGAACTTTTCAAGAATTTCTATATGTTATTTATTGTTTATACAATAAACTTACTCGTAAAAAACGATGAATAAGTGGAAAAATTTCATGAAAACATTGTACACGTCCAGCACTTGGATTCCAATTATTATAATCTGTATGATCTTGTAAACGTTTAAGTGTAAGTAAAAAAGATAATTTCTTATATTCTTGTTCATCTGATACATATGGTCGTAAATCATTAAGAAATCTAAATTAAAAAAAACGTCATATTTTTATTTATTATATTTATTAATATAATTAAATTTACTTCACTATTTGTTCAACTGCTGATTCATTTTCAACTTGTGCTTCAGTTTTTAAACATAATAATTCTAAAAATTGATATTTTAATACAATATACATAAATTGTTTAGTATCAAATGAATCAATTGTTTTTAATGGTTGAATAAAATCAATAACATCATCCCATTGTCCATCCAAAATAAGTTGTCGTAAAAAAAGTATATCTTCGGAATAAGAACCATTAATAATACCTATAAAAAAAAAAAACAAAAAAAAATCTAGCTATCGTTTTAAACTATAATTTATAAAATATACCTGTTTCACGTTCTATATCAAGCATACTAATATAAAGTTCACGTTGTTGAAGAAAATCAAGAATAAGTTTAATAGCATCACGTTCGGATAATGCAATTGTCACTCGTAAATCATTACTACCATTTGTTGAAGACATTGTCTAAAAAAGAAACCGATAACAAAGATATCTGTGTACTCCTATTTAATTTAACGACTAATTCAACAAGATGAAAATGATGAAAAAAAGAAGAGAAAAGGTAGATACACACACACACACACACACACATAAGAGTTGAAGATGGTTTGTTTGTTCAGTTAACGCGAACGAAAAAAGGTTAAGATGACTATTCAGTGACGATGAGTCGTTGTAGTACGTGCGAATGAACAATAAATTAAATGACAAGAATTGATGATGGAGAACGAGTTGAGTTATGAACGAAAATCTCATATTTAATGAGCGATTTCCTCTATTCTTTTTTGTGTTCATGTTAGATGTCGCTATTCTTTAGTCTATAAAGTCCTTCATAAAGTAAAGGACATTCAGGTAAAAATTGCATTTTTATGACCGAACTTTCTGTGCACTTCTATCCAGTTGATTAGATGTTTTCTTAGGATTTCTTTAGAAATTCAATTAAGTACTATTGTAAGAAATATAGGATGTGATTCTACGGTCCGGCTATATTGATTCTTTTACCTTCTTTTGAACACTTAGTGAATAAATAAATGAATATAAATAATCAATGTTTGAATGTTCATAAATGCTTGTTACTTTTCCTCATTCACTTAGACGTTCTTTAGCAATGAATCCTATTCTATTGATAATAATAAACATCTAACTTACAAATGAAGGTTCGCAAGTGTGAGTTTTCATTTTATACTGGATGCATGCTAGTTTAAAGAGCTCAACGAACTGATTACAATGATATAAATCGTTCTTTGTTATTAACTGTTTCGATATCAGAAAAACGACTGAAAGATGTTAGTTTTGTTGTCAATATTGAAAACTTCAATGCTACAAGCGTCTTAATTGACTTGACCTATCAACATAAATAGAAATCGTAACTATGTGTGTCATTCAATTCCGTACAGCTATCATATTAATGGTATTGAAAAGTATAGACGATGTTATGATTTCTATTTATGTTGATTGTATTGATTTGTACAGTCCACTAAGACGCATTCTATGTTAAAATTCTTAATGCTAAGAGCAACACTAGCGTAAAAATTAAAATTTCCGAAATAATAATCTACGGAGAAGAACGCTTTTTTTGTCATCGAAATCAGCTCATCGCGTTCTACAAACCAGCGTAAAAGTCAACTGAAGACGAAGACATACACTTAGAAATATTTCATCGTCATTGGAGTAACCAGAAGAAATGTGATGAGGAACTCAACACATTTTAAGCAGGACGGAGGGCTAGTGAACTTTTGTCTGATATTGTTACTAATCTAACTGCTAAATAATAGTTTTTAGGACAAATTTTCATGGAATATTCATCAATAAAAATGTGAAACAAGATGATATTGTTTCAATATCGTCTGATAAATTACTCTAATAGATTCATTTTTTAATTCAATAAATGTTGCTCATCATATTAAATAAATTAGACGAATGTTAATAGTTCCACTTTGATCTTTACATATTTTAATATACATCAAGAATAGAATTTTTGAAAATCTCTCATATATCATATGATTAAATCTAAATAAGTATTTGATTTGTTTAAAAACCAAAAGTTTATTGTAATAGTCACAATTATTCTTGATTCAATGAAGCTATTTTACTCGGTATATTTCGAGTCATCTTTTTAATCCAGGAAATATATTATATTTTAAAAAAGACTTTTTGTTTTATATGCTCTTAAAATAAAATCACCGGATTCAATAATCATAAATATTGAGAAGACTAAATACGAACATATTATTTTCACATGAGACAAATATACAACAACAGCAAAAAAAATTTTTTTTTTGTCAAGTAAAGTTATGTATTGATTCGATTGATTTCATTCTTTTGCATTGAAATTTTGTATCGGTCATTTTTATGATTATGTGGATTATCACCTAAAATATATCAAAAAAAAAATAGATGTATTGTTTGTATTTTATTTGAAAACAAGAAATCGTTTATATTTACTATTTTCCACATAATTTATACAAAAATTTAAAAGAGTATTTTCATCAAGACCATCATATGGATTATGTTTTAATTTAATTGTTTTTGAAACACTTTTTTTTGACACCATTACATGTAGAGAATTTTGTTTAGGTATTTTATTTGGAAGTGATTTAAAAAATATTTGTTTATCTTTAACTCCATGAATTTGAGAAGAATCTAATTCTGCATTATTTAAACGTACAACAAAACCTTAATAAATATTATTATTAAATATAAATAATAATGAATATCAAAGAATTATTTACCATTTTTTTCACTATCCGTATTTAATGGTACTTTAATTATTTCATTACCACATTTACAAAGATATTTTGGAGTTACTTTTGATGGATCAATAGCTAATGGTTCATTACCTTTACCTGTAAAAGAAATCGAAATTTAGAATTTTTGTTTTTGAAAAAAGTATTATCAGTATAGATGATACCTAAAATCACGATGCAAAAAAAAAAGATTTGAATATTTGTGTTATACTTTAATTAATCGAGCTAATTATTATCTTACGAGGGAAGGTCCCCAACTGACGGACGTCGTTCAACTCCATATTATGGCTACAAGGTAGGTATCTATGAGGCTAAGAAAACCTTAAAAGGATTCGTGCCCATGGCCTATCGGTGAAGAGTTATGACCGTTTTATTGAATTTTGGACATGCGACAAGGGATTTCCAAAAAATCGAATTAAAGAATTTCGACCTGAAAATTTGCCCGTAGGTTAGGTCTCATAGTGATTAGAATTGCTTGAAAGTTTCAGCCAAAACGAATGTTCTTTCTCAAGATATTGAATGGTCAAAAAATAGTCAGTTTTCACAGACAGGTCACAAAAACCGAGTTTACTTGACCATTCAATATCTCGAGAAAAGAACATTCGCTTTGGCTGAAACTTTCAAGCAATTTTAATGACCATTAGACCTAACCTATGGGCAAATTTTCAGGTCGAAATTCTTTAATTCGATTTTTTTGGAAATCCCTTGTCGCATGTCCAAAATTCAGTAAAACGGTCATAACTCTTCATCGATAGGTCATGGGCATGAATCGTTTTAAGGTTTTCTTAGTCTCATAGAGACCTACCTTGTAGCCATAATATGGAGTTGAACGGCATCCGTCAGTTGGGGACCTTCCCTCGTTAGTGGTAAAGAAGACTACAAAGCTTCTTTTTTTCAGTTTTATTAAAAAATACTACCTTCGAAGAATATCCAAATGAGTAAAAACTTTTCAGTGCGTATTTTACTTAGTATAAAGGACATATATAATTCTAACAATTTCGAAAGAATTCATTGATTTTATCGAGATATTAAATTTTCTTCTCATGAACCGTAAATTTTTAATAAAACTTCAAATCAATATATCAAATAGATCAGTTCCTATACAAAAATTTTTTCATGTACTTTCTCAGAGATATGAGTTTTTCAACAACTAGGCTTATTCTTTTTTACTGATATTGTATGAAATATAGAGTTTTTAAAAAATTCATAATCCGAAGAAACTATATCGAAACAATTTTGTACATAAGCTAGTCTAGTTGAGATCTTAATTACTAAGAAAAAAATTAACTCGATCGATCAAAATTGTATAGTAATATATGACGTAATCAACTATTAATGAAGTTAGATTACATATTCTCTATGATATAATCCGAGTAAAATAACTAAATAAGCATACCGACAGTAATCGGTCTACTGGGGGACCGATCTGTCTAAAATCCGTACCGTTTACAGCTTACATATCTGAGACACCTTATATATATATCATAAAAGACTTACTTTCTTCGATCCATTCAGTATCGATGAAATTGGATATATATTCTAATGTATTTTCATCTGTTCGTCGACAAAGACGAATACGAAGTTTACATAATTTAAGTAATTGATTTTCCATAGAACTATCTTCGTCTTCATCTGCAAATATTTCATTATCTTCATCTTTGTTTACTGTTTGATTATCATTTAAATCTTGTATAGAATTTAAATTTTCAATTTCTTCACTTGTTTTATATAAACTGAACATGAGTACTTTTAAACTAAAGAAAAAGAAAAAAGAAAAAGAAAACTTTTTATCTATGATGAAATTTTTTCATACAAATATACTTTACTTTTTTTGACATCGACGATATTCATCTTCAGTTATAGGACAAAGGATTGTATTTGTTGTTTTATCAAAACCATATATATCTTTGATAATCAAATCACTAAGTGTTTGACGTCTATTATTTCTTTGTTGTTTTTTTTCTGATGATTTTATTTGTTTAACTGTTGTTTCTGGTGGTACTAAAACTTTTGATAAATGTGATTGATTATCATATGAAAGTAATTGAACAAAAACAAATAAATTATTTGGATTAGAATCGATAAATTTTGACCACTAGATTATAAATGATATATATATAGATTGATCAAATAACTAATTTTTAAGCTTACTTTTATACCAATATAATGTCGTTGTTTACCACTTCGTCCATGAATAGCTGGACACCATTTATTTTTTAAACAATTAATTGAACGTTTTTTCCAAAATTCTTGTGGTTGTTCATATATTTTAAGTTCGGCTAATTCTATTTCTTGAACATATTTTTGAGCTTGTAATAATAATTCCGATAAAGATATTGTTAGACAAGTATCTTTCGAATTAAAAAATCTTGGTAAATTCGATGATATTATTGCTTGAATTTCTCCATTAAAATGACATTCATTTTGTTCACTTGGTGCTATATATTTAATAATACACTCAATGATTAGAGCGAAGAAAAATTACAAAAAAAAAGCACATACCTCCAATTGTTCTTTCAGGTGTTTCATTTAATTCTTGTCCTATAGGAATTGTATTATTAAAATCATCAACATTGTTTATTTGACGAAAAGATGGCAATATATTAATTGACATTTGAAACAAATTCGATAATATTTTTAATGGTTCTTGAGCAGTTATATGAATATCTTCAGGTGAAGGAATTTCAAATGTTTTTAAATAAGAATCTAGAATGAATATGATACAATTCGTAAGTTTTTTATTTACTTATATTGATTTTAATACAAACCTGCAATTTCAGTAGAAATACCCAAATTTACTAAGACTGGTTCTAATGCGGTAATAGCTAAATTTAATTTTGTCAACATCCAACGACAATAATCGAGTGCAGTCATTTGTTGTTCACCTATATATAATATTTTATCACATATAAGGATGCATAACAAATAAAAAAATATAACACAAGCAAATAAAGATTTGCTAAATAATAATATTTTAATAACAAAAAAGAATCCTTCATAGAAATTTAATAGACTTTTATAGATCAATGATTCCTGCACCAATGTCCGTTACTGTCGGAAAGACGTTGTTTTCAACAACAAAAATTCGAAGAAAAGATAAAAACTTGAAAGTAGAAATTTGATGATCAATATCTACTAGCTTCTCAAGTTCTTCAGTCGGAAACGGCAGACATGAACGGAAAAATTCTTATTTCCATTCGAAACAAAACTTATCTTAGTAGAAATATTGATAAAGAAAATAATTTGAGCTAGCTGTAAAGCCTCTCATCTTCTGCACGAACTGTTAATTTTCGATTAGAAAAATTGATATTAAGAAAATCCATAAAAACATAGCTTTAAGTTTGATATGTCATAAACGATACGATTTTTTTATTTTTCACCTTGTTCTCTTCCAAAATGTTAAATGATTCCCATCATTTTCTGCATAAAATATATGCTTTTTTACTTGCGTATCTCAGAATATTCAAAGAAGCGTCACTGTTACCATTCGGTTTTTTTTTGTGTTCGAAAAAGCATTCAATCAACAGTGCTCGTTTTTTAAATTAAACTTTTTAATTATACTATACGAACAGATACTCATATAAATAGATGGTTATTTTTCGAAGTAATGAACCTATCCTCCCATTTCTCCACATTAAACGTAGGACTTTTGAAAAAAAAAGGGCTCTGTTGTCTACCATGCTCTTTCCAATAAACAAATAAGTGTTAGCGTAATATCCATAGAATTAAAATGTGAAACACATTGTAGCTGCTGTTGTTTATTATAGTAGTGTATCTATATTATAACGAGATGTTATTGGTGTACGGTCTAAGATCATAAATCAATAACGTCTGTGATGATCTGTAACGAAAAGCCAGGACTTTGTTAAGATCTCTGTCATAGTCTATGCAACCAGATCTGAGAAATGTATAGGGAAAATTAGTCACCGAATACAAAAAGAAACCGGAAAAAAACATCTAATATCTTCAGAAAAGCTATCCGATAACAAATGCATCTTCAAGAGGAGATTTCAACAAGTCTAAACGCAAGACCAAACATGTTACCTTGTGCAAATTTTTTTCTTAAATAAAATTACTATTGCATTCGATAACAAAACAATAGAAACTTTCTTCGTTTAAAATTGTGATAGAGATTTCTATTCATTAATACATTACAATTAATCATACATTGGAAAAAACATTTTCTAAATAGTAAAAAAAAAAAAAAGTTTTATTGTATTTCACATATTAATTATATAAAGATTCACTAACTGTATTCGTTGACAAATAATAATTATGGCTATAAATGTATATTTCAAAAAAAAAATGATTAACAAAAAAATATTTAAAATGTTATATTATATTACTAAATAACAAAAATATACATGAATGACAATGCCATCTAGTTATATGTTTAATCTCAAAACTATTGGTTTTTCGTTTTTTTTTTTTTGGGATGAATAAATAAAGTAAAAGAAAAAGAATGACGTATAAATACCTGTTGTCAACAACTGTTGAGTTGCATCTTATATTTTAATTAAAATTATTACATAAAATATCAGATAATGTGAACTTGTTTTTAAAAATAACTTACTATTATTTTTATTTATACTATCGAAAGTATGTTTCATGCTTGTTATTGCATCAACACTTGACGATATTTGTTCATAATCTTTATCGTTATTATCTATATCCATATCAATAGAATTTGAACTTATTGACAAATTATTACTATTGAATAATTCAAATTGTTGTTGATTTATGAATTTTTTGGTATAATCTATATTTTGTTGTATTTTTTGATTATTATTTGTTGTCATAATATTTAACACGTGGTTTACATGTTGATCATGAGTGACACTTCAAAAATAAATATTAATATAGAAATGAAAAGTTGCACATAAAAAAATATACTTTAAAGTAGAAGCCGATACAACTGTGAACTGTTCTAAATCCTTCTTTAGATAAGCTACAACATTTTCGATGTATTGACGTTCTTTTTCTTCTTCTATTGTCGAATACATTATATCTTTAGAAAATTGTTGATTTAAGTCGAAGTATTCTTCTGTTGTCATCTTTTAAATCGAAGTATGCCGTTTTATATTTAAATACCAATGTAAGACACAAAAACTAATAAGAGAAAAATATGTATAACTTGGTTTTTTCCCATCAGCTACTATCAATAAAGAACACGTTTTTGTCAATTGAGCGGGGAAAAGGAGTTGGAAAAAAAAACATATTATTAAAGAGAACAGAAAAAAAAGTATGAGTCATATAATATAACTATCGTACTGCGTACTAAATTTTTTCATTAAATAGAGGTGTATTTTATGAGAAAAAGGTAGTTACTTATGAATCATCATTAAGATAGTTATTTCACAATAGCTCAAAAAAACATCATTACTATTATTTAATCAATTATTTGACTCCTATCAATCATATGTTTATAATTTCTAAAGAATAGTTAATGTTATAAGAACATCATCAAGTTCCTTTTTTCTATTCTTGAGTCAATGATTCTTTTTTTCAACATTTTGAATAAAGGAGATAATATATACACATGTAATAACTATTGAGCAACTACCGTCGTTTTATTAATTACTGTAATGTTTACTAGACCGGTGTTATATGTTGAAAGTCTTACTTCGTAATGTATTGTATCAAACAGATGAATATTTTTGAAATTTATTTAAACTGATACCATAAAAACATTTGCGATTTTTTCATGTAATATTTGATACATTTGAGCTGCCTGTACTACTTACAGAACCGAAATCGGCCTCAATTATTAGATAAATTTGTATCATAGATGATGTCGCAAAATTTTTTTTTGATAAGTAAAAAAATATTTTGAAATAGCTTTCTTTTCGATTTATTCGCACTTCTTCTAATAATTCATTCGAATTTGTATAGAAAATACTCTCTGCAATTGTTTATAGCTGAAATAGGAAAGTTGAAAGCGTTAACATATCTGTTCTTATGAGCAATCAGACTATAGTACTGATAGTCTGAGAAGACATGCGCCATGGATAATACATATGAATAATAACATCTATTAAATCAAACTGACTTCTAATATTATTGATATATTAGTTTTGCTTCTGACTCACAATATGATTTTCTTCATTATTAATGTTAGAATGCTGATTCTATAATATAATTGAAACGTACATTCAATTATTAATTGTTCTCATTGAGACAACATAGATGATGAACTTGATATTCATCTAGTGACTTATTTTCATTAGATTTTATTTTATATTGAAATGATTCAATCCGATTGTAGTATTTTATTCTTTGTTTTTTTGCTTCTTTGCAATTATGTATCATATCTAAAGTATTTATTTATACGACGGTTTGTTAGATAAAATGAATATCTATCTTTATATGATGATATAATAATCTGTTGAGGTGATGTTCTAATCAAACAGAGCTTGCGATTATTCTATTGAAATCAGATGTATTAATATAATACAAATAAAAAGCAAAGTTGAGGGACTAAATCATGCATGTATTACTCTATAACATATTTTTATATATAAATTGCAAGACACTTGCTATTAACCATATAACAATGGGGGAAGAGGGGAAGCATATTCAAGGACTTTCGCTCAATTTTAGATATTTCGACTTGAGTTCTTTTCTCAAAATATAATTCTTGAAATTCTCTACAAAATTTGTCACAAGACAGTCTTCTAAAAGAATAACTAGAAAAACGTGCTTGGTCAACAGTGCTAAATTCTCAAGAAGTCTACTTTCAAGGTACTATTTAAAGCTTTTATCATACTGTGTTTCTCTTTGATCACATTACAAAAAAACAAATGAATATAGCCCTTTGTAACCTAAGAGAAATTCAGTGAATTGTGTGAAATATCTTTTGTTATCAGATTGTAAGTCTTTCTGAATAGAACACTTTTTTGAATGTTTTTCTTCATTCATGTTTTAATGATCTTGTTTATAGAATGAGTACATTTGAAAAACATAAAAAACGTCTTTTTAGAATGTTCTGAAGCATCTTTAGTCAGAAGAAGAGAAACAATAAATTTTATAAGAAAATCACGATGTGCCTTTTACTACAAATCTTTTTTGAAGTATAATATTGTTGAAAGCACAAATCATTTTCCAATTATTCTTCAATAAAACTCTTTTCACAAGACTTTATAGAGAACTTTACGAACTAAGTTTAGAAAAAGTCTTTTTTATTCGAAATATCATAATTAATATAAAAAAAAGTAACCGACAACATACATATGTTTCACATATGAAAAAATAATATATACATACAAAATAAGCGATGCATGTCGTCTGAAGTTATTCGAATTGTAAATCATTTAACAGTGCGAGAAATTATTAAAATACATGAACTAGTTTTATAATTCAACATGAGAAACTGTTGCGATTGTTTTTTTGCATTGTTTTATCTTAGACTTTTTAAGAAATATTGATCGATGTCAAAACTTTTTAATTTAATATATTATTTTATTTCACTTTAAGCAGAACTTTTATTTTTTGAACAATTATACTTTACAATTTTTCTTTAGGATTTTTGCGTATGAATGAGTGCTATGGGTATACACTCATAGTCACACATCCTCATTCTACGCGAAAATACACCCAGAAATAACGCGGTACGTCCAACAGCTGTTCAATCGCTTTTCAGTCAAGACCATATAAATTATGTAAGCCTAAATGAGCTTTGAATACTCGGAAAAGAGTTCATGATTTTAGCTTATTACTATGTAGTTACTGTACTTTAACAATATTTTTTAGATAAACGCCATGGTTCCCTTGAAGAGCAACAGAAAATTGGTTTTCAAATTTAGACTCGAAATTTTACTAAAAGGAAGACCTTAAGTAGAATAATTTATCATAGCAGTTTCATATCTTTTGACTTGCTTCTATCCTTGAATGATAACAGCGAATACAGTGTTTTATATGGGTAATGTGGAAGACACATTATTATCACAGTTGTATCTTCAGATAGGAACAGTGGTAGAATCTGAAAATTTGACAATAAAGTATACCTGTTAAGGTCTGTCTCTTGACAAGATTTCGAGTCGAAACTCGAAAATCAATTTTTCTGGTGTTCCTGAGATGGGCCGCAGTATTTATTAGAACGATGCCGTAACAGTGCAGCAACTTCGTAGCAATCAACTGAGGGCATGAATTATTTTCAAAATATTCATAGTTTATTTAGGTCTATACATTGCACATGACCTCGACTAAAAACCGATTGGATAGTGATTGAACTTCTTTCGTCGGCCCAATCTCATACACCTCAGACGTTAGTGTACGTTTCGTCTTTGTTGATGCGAATCATATGCAGTGTGTAGATATTTCCTGTGTCGACGGTGTCTGGCTGAACGTAAAACAAGCATGGTCGGCAAATGTTGAGTGCGGTAAAGGATATCTTTGATGGTCCATGCGTTGTCATCCATGTAAACGAGTGATCGTATAGATAGATACTGATATGGAATATAAAAATAGCCTTTGAGACCCTAGAGAAACATGATTGAAATTATTTTAGATGTAGTTTTATATCTGCTTACCCATTGTTCGCCCCAGGAATTACGTACTAGAAAATGCTGTGTTCTTTCATCATAGCCACTAATAACAACGGAGTGCCATTCCGAATTTCTTATTGTTGTACATGAGGGATTGGGAATGGATATATAGCCCTCATTTTTCTTCACCTCAGTACCTGCTGAATTGCGCAAAATTATGCTAATCGCAATCGGTAGACCATTAGCCAATGATGTTTTTATTGATGGCAAGTTTATTGGAATTTTAACTGGTCTGGAAGTGAAACGATGTGCTGCTCGATATGCGTTTGGTGTCGGCCGTTTATTCACTAAGCTTATATCATATGGCCAAAGTTTTTCATCACAAGCACCGTATTTACGTACTGCTTTGGCACTGGTTGTTAGAGTGGCTCCAGTATCTGTTAATATTGAATGTTGAAAATCAATTCGTCAAGAATTGTAATAGATAAATAAACGAGATACATCCATATCAATATTATATTTACGTTTGATCAAATATTCTAGAACACCGGCTAAAGCATTGGCACTACTGCAAAAGAAAACAAAACAACTTTTTTTTTAAGAATGAAATAGACCACACATGAAAGTACATACCACGAACCAATGTCGCCTTGTTGCTCAATCTGAGACATCCATGGACGAAGGTCGATCTTATGTGGTAGTGGTCCAGAAGAAAAACGCAAGGATCTTGGAGGAACTGATTGAGCTGCATCAATTGGATAATAACGTGACTCTCTTGTCTGCATTGAAGTCATCTATATATGAAAAGAAACGGCAAATTATGTTGATGTTCGTCGATATTTTTATCATTTATACAGAAACGGCAAAGAAAAAAACATTTTCGACTCAAAATGAAATCGATCAAGCATGAAGAGTCATTCAAATAAAGTGAAAAAAAAAGTTGATATTGTATCGATTGAAAAGGTTGGTATTTTTCTACTCAAATGATTCATATCAAAAATCAATGCTATACTACGGCAAGATGTCATTTTTCTCGTCGACGAGAGTGTGGAATGTGAAGATCGTTGTGTATGTGATGTAGAGTTTGTAAGTCTAAGTGTGTATGTGGGCCACAGTGTAGAAGTTAAAACTGGTTAACTAATCACTTTTGATTTAGAACTAATCAAATTTTCAATCAAAAAATTGATTGAGATACAATCATTGACTGCACTTTTGACTATTAACTAGTTTAATTAACTTTTCGGTTTCCTAAGTAGATTTTTACTAAGCGGAACTCCTAATTAAATGGGTTTAACTGATATGTTTGATCGAATAAATTAATATACATACACTTCACTGTGTTTTATGTCAAACACTACTATCTATAGATTAGTTTTTGAGTGATTTTTCATGTATTCATTTACATGTTACGTTTCTAGTACTTCTCTATCGAGCGTGAGTGCAGGTGTAACACAATATTTTTTTTGTTGTTGTATGATTAATGATAATCTTTAAAAAGTGAAACTAATATCTACTTTACTTCTATATATCTTAAATAGTAATTATTTTCAATTTGTATGATGAGGAAATTTAGATAACACTCCCCATCAGTATAATCACATATAACTAAAAAGAAGAGAAGATGCCAACATTGTTTCTTTATAAGTTAAAGGCAAAGAAAAATACTTGCTACATTATTCATAAAGGACAAGTGGATGGTGGCTTCTTAATGTTTGTTGCGAGTGCAGCTTATTTAGATATGAATATGACTAATCGTTTTCATTTGTCTGAATTCATGTAAGAAAAAGCCTAGAGTAATAATTAGATTTAAAAATGATTATAACGAAAAAATCAAAAGCTGATTGAATCTTTCAATCAATTTCGATTATAATTGATTAAAATTTTTGCAAAACACATATACATAGTAATCAGTTTTTCTTTGTGATAAAAAAAAAAAAAACTTTAATCGATTTACTTTGATTTGCATCAATTATTATCGAAATTAATTAGAAAAATGAAGTTGTGATTTTTTTCAGTTCATTTTGATGATAAACAGTTAGAAAATAATTAAACATCGATGTTAATCTGACTTTTATCCTAATAATATATTTATATTAGAATTTTTGAGTAATCTTGAAAATTCTATTGATTAATGCCTATCATCGAACTATTTCTAAATAAGATTCAAGGTTATAAGTATGATTGAAAGTTATAACGTTGATTGAAAATTATAAGAATATCGACATTGGACTGATTTACTTCATAATGAAACTTTCAAAGATATACTTTTAATTCAAAACCTTGTATGTTTGATAAATAAATGATCAATAAAAATGATTATATTTTTCACGTTGCCTTCCTATGCTGTTAACATAGAAAACACTCAAAAAATAATCTATCAATAGCAAGTCTTTTATACTTTAAATAATTCTATTAAAAATGTTCAAGAGAATTGAAGTAATTACATATCTCGTAGAAAGTTCGACGAGAATTTCTTTCTTTATGTACTGATGATCTAAACCATGTTCTAATTGTCTGAAACTGATTAAATGAAAAGAAAATAAAGGAGTTTTGTAAAAAAAATTGTGACTTTCGAATATGCATTGTTTTATAGTATAGTACTAATGACTATATATGGTTCTTCAATTACTTTTGAAAAAAGCTTTTTTTCTCATTAGATTTTTATGAAGAATTTTTAAGGACTATTTTTTGAGACAAAATCTTAAAGTAAAAACACATAAAACTCAGAGATAGATTCATAAAATATTGAAACGATTATTCTCTGTATGTAATCTTCTATATCCTAAAAATAATTCGATGAAAAAAAAACAAACCTTCTTTGTTTTTTAAATAGACATATAGCAATAAATAGCTTGCAAACAAAGATCACTAGTTGAACATGAATTAAAACTACTTCTAAAATGCGAGAATGGATACCACAGAAAAATACTTATTTATATTTTAATGGAAAAGCAAAGAGAATACAAGGAAATAGAATTTGAACTAAACTACAAAAATCGAAAAATCATTCAGACAACAAATTAATTGAAATTTTAATAGTAATATGAAAAAAACTTGAAAAAGATAAATGAATAAGTTGGTTAGGTGTATTGTCTGAAGTCATTGGAATTGGAAATCGCATAGCAATGCGATAATATATTAAAATACATGAACTAATGTCTATTCGGAAATTAAAGATACTCGATCAAAAATTGAATAACTCAAGAACAGTATGTCTTAGCGATTTGTCCTTTTCAAAATAGAAATAGCACAGTCGGGGACACTTGTCTATGTAAGATAAAATGCGCTTCAATAGTGATGAAGGTTAGAAAAATATGAACCGTTGAAAAAAATAGATTGAAATCATGGATCCATGGAATCATTTTTTTCTTCTTTTAATAAAAAATAATAAAAAAAAAATATGAACCAGTTTTAATAATCGTTCAGAAAAGTCTAATCTATAAATATTATATAATAATGTTATCGATGTGCTCGAATACGATATATTTCGCATTTTAGATTGTTTTTCAATCCATATTGACTCTTGTCATTCGCTTTAGAACAATTGATAACCTGTATGTATATATTATTCAAGAGAAATTTCACATTATTAGAATATTTCAATAAAGGACTGCATAACTTCTTCATGCTGACCTTCAAGCTTTCGACTATCAAATAATTGATAGCTGGATATTGTGTGCTATGGATAGGTGGCTGGCCATCATTATAATCCATATAAAAGAAGAAAAGAATGATTCTATGGATCTGTGAGTTCAAGCTATTTTTTTCAAAGGTTCATATTGTTCTAACCTTCATCACTACTGAATCTTATCGTATCATATATAGATTAGTGTCCCTCGTCGTGCTCTTTCTATGGTGAAAAGGACAAATCGCTAACACACACTGTTCTTGAGTTATTCAATTTTTAACCGAATATCTTTGATTCTCGAATACATATTAATTTTAGAATTCAACATGAGAAAATGTTTCGAGTTTTTCCTATTATTTTATCTCATATCATTTAAGAAATATTGGTCAATATCAAAGTTTTTTAATTTAAGGAGGCCCCTCCCTTAGAAACGAACTTTTGTATTTTTCCATGGAATTTAACCAAAATTTCAGAGAATGTTAGCCTTGGCTAGAGTAGATTATGGTTAAAATATTCCCCTCAAATTTGCGAGTTATTCACGAGTTATAGTCCATTTATTGGTCAAAAATACCCTGTAGGCAGGCAACGTTTTCACAATCAGGACACGAGCTAACATAGCGGGGCTGTTTTTAAGTTGTAGAGTACCCTTGGCGCTAGATTCTCACAGAACCTAATTTTTGAAATTCCCTTTGTTTGTTTTATAAAAAAATCTTCTCCAAAAAATCCTCGAACTCATGACCAAAAAAACGCTGATAAAAATGAGATGTGTGAGTTATTTCTTTCGCCAATAGAGTAATTCAAAAATCGGGCTCTGTAAGGATCTAGTCCTAACTGTCCTCTATGCAATAAAAATAATTATTACTTCTATATCGAGTCGTTATTGAGTAAGGTTTGCCCGCGCAAACAGTATACTCGAAAAAACGGATTTTAAGAAAAACGGAAAATAAGTTTTGAAAAACCTTATTTGTTTTTCAATATGTAGGTTCAGAAAAACTTATGTAATATTCTTCAAGCTCGTCATAACATCAATCAACTATAGTGCATTCGAGAGTAGACACATTGCTCTATCTAACGAGTTATAAATCACAAAATTGATGAATTTGACAAAAACTGACTTTGTCTGAGGGAGGACCCTTCTTAATATGTTTTTTATTCTACTTTCGATACTACTTTTATTTGTGAACAATGATACTTTATAATTTTTTGAGGATTTGTGCGTATGAGAGTGTGCTGTGGGTGTGTGCCGACGTCAGTGTCGGTGTGAATGTCCATATATGTGCTGTGCAGTGTTTTTCTCCATCTACTCAAATAATCATACTCATACGTACCCTCGACATATACATCAAAACACATTGAAGGTACATCCAACAGACACAAACCTAGGCCTACATCCTCACAATATTATCCTTTTATTTCCGCTGATAATTGTCTTTGATACGATGAAGATGAACCTCGAGAGGTATCTTCATCTATGTCTGTCGAGAAGAACGATAGTATACATTTCGGCTTTGAACAGGCGCATGATATTCAGACTTTGCATTCTTCTTATTTCGAAGATGTCTAGGCACATGTATAATGCCCGTGGCCGGCAAATGTTGAGTACGATAAAGAATATCCGAGATGGTCCATCCGCTGTCCCCCATGTTGACAAGTCGCCGATGAGATAAATATTGATATGGAATATAACAATAGCCATCGATACCCTAAAGAATCATTATTCAAATCAGTTTAGTATAGTTTTAGATCGGTTTACCCATTGTTCGCCCCAGGAATTGCGTACTAGGAAATGCTGTGTTCTTTCATCATAGCCACAAATAACGATGGAGTGCATTGACGAGTTGTTTACGGTTGTAGTTGAGAGATTAGGAATGGATATATAGCCTCCATTTTGCTTTGACTCGGAATCTGCTGACTCGCTCAAGATTAGACTAAGTGTAACCGGTAGACCATTAGCCAACGATGTTTTTATTGATGGCAAGTTTATCGGAACTCTAACTGGTCTGGCAGTGTAACGACGCGCTGCCCGATATGCATATGATCCCGGTCGTTTATTCACTAATTTTATGTCATAGGGCCAAATTTTTTCATCACAAACACCATATTTACGTACTGCTCTCACACCGCCTGTTAGAGTAGCTCCAGAATCTCCGAAACTTGAATGCTGATAATCAATTCGTCGAGCATTGTAATAGATAAATAAACGAGATACATCCATATCAATATTATATTTACGTTTGATCAAATATTCTAGAACACCGGCTACAGCATTGGCACTACTACAAAGAAAAACCAACGCTTTTCAGAGAATCAAACAGACCAAACACGGAAAAACATACCACGAACCCAATTCTTCTAGTTGCTCGACAGGAGACATCCATCAAGAAAGATCAATCTTAACTGGTAGTTCTCTAGCAGAAAACCGCAACGGTCGTTGACGACGTAATCGAGCTGCATTGATTGGACCATCACAAGGCCATCTTGTCTGCATTGACCTTACCTATATGTGGAAGTAAAGAACAAATTATGTTTATATTCGTTGGTATTTTGATTATTTATACAGAAGCGGTGAGGAAAAAATGCTGTTGACTCGAAGTGGAATCAATCAAGCATGAAGAACCATCCCAATAAGTTGAAAAAAGTAAGTAATGGCGTATTGGAAGGAAAGATTGGTATTTTTCCCTTCACATGATGCATTTTAAAAATCGATATTTTACTAAAACAAAACATTATTTTTTCTTCTCGTCAAGTATATGAGGTATGAGTATCGTTGTGTGTGGGAGTGTACGTATACCAACGTATGTAGTGTATGATGTATATGTCTAAGTAAGTGTGACTGATTGTATAGATGAATGCAAGTGGTAGCGTAGTCGTTATAACTGGTAGAGTGATAATTGATAAAATTTTCCATGAACAAGATAATCGAGTTATAACCATCAATCGTAGTTGTAAGTACTAATCATTTTAACTCAACTAACTTCTTGATTTTTTCATTGCATTTAACGCAGTTGAAATATTAATCAGGTTGACTTCATTCAAATGTGTAATAGAATTAATTAAAATATATGTATTTCATTGTTTTTTTACTTCAAAAACTTTATGTTCATGTACGCGAATGCAAATGTAACACAATATATTTTTTATTGTATGATCCAAGGAGATGATCTGTAAAAAGTGAACAGTTGACAATTATATTTAAAAATTGAAATTACCCTTCTATTTCTTATTCTCTAAAATGGTCATTACGTTCAATTTATGTTGTCAGGAAATTTATATAACGTTCTCAGTCATTATAATCACATATATTTTATTCAAATATGAAATAACTATATTAAGTTGTTTTCAGTTCATTCTTATATATCTATCATTAATTTGTCACTACATACATTGTTCTGCTGTGCTCATTCTTCCTAGTTATCATATTGACGAACAAAAAGACGACAAATGAAAGAATAAAGAAATCAAAGGAAACGAAAAAAAACCAACAAGGAAGATGCAACTATTGTTTCTTTATAATTCGAAAACAAAGAAAAATGTGGTCTACATTAATAGTTTTTCATTTGTCTCAACCCATGTTAAAGAAAACTAGGGTAATAATCAAATCAAAAAAATGATTATAATCAAACATTGATTTTCCTTTGTAATAAATGAAAAAATCTGTAATCTAATTTTTACCTCAACTATTATTTTTTCACTGGAAGTGCTGAGTAATCTTGAAAATTCTATGGATTAGTGCCTATCATCGAACTATTTCTAAATAAGATTCAAGATTATAACTATCATCGAAAATTACAACTTTGATTGAAAATTATAAGAATGTCAACATTTGATTGATTTTCTTCATAATGAAACTTTCAAAGACATATTTTTAATTCAAAATCCTGTATACTTGATAAATATATGTTCAATAAAAACGATTGAAATTTTCGTGTTTTGTTTCTAGCTGTTAACATAGAAAACACTCAGAAAATAAACAATAAATAGTAAGTCTTTTGTACTTTAAAGAGTTCTATTAAAAATACTCAATAGAATCGAAGTAATTACTGTTTCAACTCAATTATCTCTACTAAAAACACCAAAAAGTTAAGGCATCCCCCTCAAAAAAGTCAGTTTTCGTTAGACTGGTAAAAATTGAGATAAATACATGGGGAGATAGCCCGTCATTTGCTCTTTCATAAATGATAAAAACTTCTCTTCGATATCTCATTTTTCCCAAAAAATTTTCAAGATTTCTGACAACCCCTATTTGAAAAACCAGCGGTTTTTTGAAAAACCAAAAAAACTTTTTCGTTTTTTCACGGTTCATGATATCTCGAACGTGCTAACCAAAATTCTCTGTCGATACTCATTCAATGTATTTGTATTTTTTTTTGTTTGAAAGAGCGCGTCAAGACGCAGTGCAGTACAGAGCGCTTTTTTTTAATTAGGCTTTTTTTAATTACATATACAGACACTTATATAACTCGACATCCATCTTTTAAGGGTTTTTTTAGTCATTGAACTTTCGATCCCTTTTTTTCCCTAAAAAAGTAAGTATTTAAAAAAGGGCTCTGTACTGTACTGCAACCTGATATGCTTTTTTCAAACAAAAAAAAATTTAAATACATCACACGGACCTGGACTGAGAAATTTTGTTTGCCAAATGAACTATTTTTGACCCTTGTTTGGCTGGTATCTCGCCAAAACATCATGGTGTCGAGCTGAAAATTTTACCATAGCCTTCCCACACAAATCCCACCATATCCTGAATATTTCATGTCATTTGAACGTTCCTGGGCTGAGATCGATTTTTGAGGGGGAGGGGGAGGGCTTAATGCAATTAAAATGATCGTTAGTTATAATCCAAATTATAACCATTTGAAATTTTTGTCGAAACTTCGTAATATCTTATTTTGTTAATCATTCTCTTTCAAGAGATTCGGGACAATTAAAGCTATCTTTTATAAATCAACTTATTACTGCAACGAATCTATACATCTTTAAGGAAAACTCTTATTAAGTCCTAATATCTATGTGTTCTGAATGTCTCTATCAAGCAGAACATATTATATATATGGTTTTGTCTAACGAATACGTGAATAAAGCACAATTTAATCTGGAATCTTTCCTCTATTAGTTTTGGCACTACTCATTTCTCTTGTATATATCCTCTTGTATTTAAAACTTTACTTCGAGTGCATGTTTTTTTTCTGTTTGTCTCTACTAATTCTGTGTCCAACTTTACAATTAAAAAGATGCTTTCAAAGAGTGTCAAGTATAGGAACCAATTCTTACAATTGTTTTTCTTTTTCACTAAGAAAATAGCTTTAATAAATGTAGTCTACATCCTATCTGTTTTCGACTCAGTAGTATACTACTGAAAACAATAAATCTGTTTGCGTGTGCTGAACATATGGTAGGATAGAGAAAAAAAAATCTTGTACAACTAAAATCCAACTTTTTGATTTGAGTTGTTTAAGAATTTAGAAGAGATAGAAACAAACGATATTAGAGAAAATATCATGGCCATTTAAGTTATTAAAGCAAACCGAACGATTATATGTTTGAACATGTAGATTTTCTGGAAATATTTTTTTGGTTGGATCACAGTTTAAGGATATGTAAAAGTATATGAATCGATATTTTTTCACTATTGAATGGTCTAGTTTCTTATAATTTAATAGCATTATGGCATAGAAATTTGAAATAGGTACGAAATTTCATTCAGTAGAGTGCAACTACGATTGTAGATGATCTTTTTCGAACTTCCGGATTTTATTATTTAAAAAATACTGAAAAGTCTGTATTTTTTTCTTGATTAGTTCACATTGAACTTGTTTTTTGTACAAAAAAAAATGATATAAAATATCCTTCACTGTTGAATAACAATCACAAAAAAGGAGGCAGTCTCAGAAAGGCGACTTAAGCAAGAAAAAAATTGAAAAACTTGGATTTCAAGAAAACATGGATTATTCCAAGTAGCTGATATAAGTTTTGTTACATTGTCTCAATCAATATACTACGTAATTTTTCAGCAAGAAAGTTCGATATCTTTAAATAGTTCACAATTACTTGCAGTGTCGATAGTGTACATGTGAGTGGTTATGAAGTATGAGTCTTCTCTTCATCCACACGCACACAAATCTAATGATGGAAACAACTCAGACTATTGAAATATTTCTAGATTAATGATTTCATCTGAAACTGAGAACAGTTAAAATGAAATTATACAAACTGAACAAAATGTTTAGAGATTTTCAGATATCGAGACTTAATTGCACTAAGAAATAACTTAAATTAACTCTGTTCGAGAGTCGTTGAATGAAGATAAGAATCAAGTGTTGATAGACATTTCTCGGGGTAAAAGAACCACTATCGATTTCAAGTGAAACATCAAAGATTTGATCGAATTCCTAAAGAATCGCTGCAATTTTAAACATTTCCAAAGAATCTTTAGGATACAATCGTCCAATATTCTAAAGTAGAAATTGCTTATTGTTACAACAAATCAAAACCTTGATAAAACTATTTGAATATAACAAAACAGATTCAACACAAGCCTATGTTTAATTTGCAAAATACACTTCTTTCTGATCTGAACAATTCTCACTTATGAAAAGATATGAACATGATTATTTATCTATAAATTGATTGTTAGTCGACAATTATATAGTAACCCACGGATGATACAAGTTTTGACAGTGTGTTTCGAGGTTTTTTAGATATATAATGAAGTGTGCTCTATGAGTTGGATGAACCATCATGATAAAAAGACAAACAAGAAGCCCAAATGGAAATTGAGGACATAGATTACTCGAAGTTGAAGTAAGCATTTGGTTAAGTGTTGAACAATATCCATATTTGCATAGATTAAATCCAAGTAAGTTTGGACCAAGAACCTTTAATGAACGACATTCATTAGTGCTCGTAAACATTTGATCGTGAACATGTATCTTCTAGTCCAATGAGAGTCAACTTCACTAAGTAAACATCCGAAGTATTTTCCATGTGATTAAAAAACATTGAATAAAATGTAAGTCAATTTTGATATGAGAGCAGATTCGATTGGTTGATATTCGTGTATCAAATTTTCCCACAATTGAACAATGTCAGTCACTTTCGTTTGTATTAATTGAAGCGATTCATTCATTAGATCTGTGAATTCTTTTTCATCCTGGTGACTTGGTTCATGCAGTTTGATAAAATACATTGTTTCCAACTAATTACATCATCTATGTCAACAGATGTTTTTCCATAATGAAACATGTAGAAATCTCGCCAGAAGAGATCTTCATTTAAGGTCAAATACCATCGTCTACATAACAGTTGCATCGATTGAAAATCAACAATATCAGTAATATTGCAGACAATTTTTTGTAAGGCTATTTCAGATATATCTGGAAATAAACGGTAATTATCGAGTTCAAATTCGATACATAGTTTGAATAGCTGAATTTTCTGTTTGAACCTTTCGTTTTGAATATCAAGTCTATTGTTAATGGCAAATTTCTGAGAATTATTCTCTCTCCATGATTCACCAAGAATATACCAATATCAAATTGATTTCAATTAGCATTACAAGGAACTATGCCAATAATTTCATGTATTTCGTAAGCAAGACATGGAGTCTTTTCTGAAGAAAATTATTGAATACTTGCAACAATTCATTGCATTTATTAGGATAGATGCTATGAATTTTCGAACGAAGTTTTGATCTATAGTCTAGTCAATTTCTCACGAATTACCACAAACTAATAGGAACTTATTTTAAAAGTTCAGATAAATCTTAAAAAAACTCGCTATATTTTTCTACTTTAAGACTTCCAAGTGTGATAGATATTGCTATTAGAGAAAGAGGCAGACAACTTTCTTCAAAATCGTTAATTGTACCTTCTGCCATACTTGAAAGTGTTCATAATGAATAAATTCAATTTGAATGTAGACTATCTCGACCTAAGTCAGTCAATTATAAGTGCACACCATTTTGATTTCTCTATTGGCCTTCTTCTATTGAGACAGAAGTGCTAGTCGCATAACCAAAGGTACGAACAGCTGAATAAGTTATTGAGTATGGCATTCTTAAACAGCTTTGAGTAGATTTTAATTGGTGAAAATAGAATTTCAATCGCATTTGATTTTAAGAGTTGATTCTGCAACATCTCTCAATTGTTTCTGCCTCACTTCTACTCTGTTGAATGAACCTAATTATAAAATCCTTTTTTTTAAATTTTATCTTTGAAATGGAAATCTTGATGTTATTTAATATATTTTCTTATAAAGATAAATTCCAAAAAGGACAATTAATGTTACAATTTCCATTTCAATCGTTTGATGATGATTATTTTCTAAAAGAGAAGATGAAGTTGGAGAAGACGATCAATGATAATTCAACTTGTAAGAAAATATGTTGATCATGTGACGACGAAAAGAAAGATGCGAGTGTTTATAAAACCGAAGCCTCATCTGCACTATCTATCACATATATGATAATGACCGAAACCAGAAAACATCATTTGAGCATCAACTATAGTAATTAGGTCGTGACTTATGTGCAATGCCTGTTAAACATGTCTCATCGACGCTACTCAATTACTCGTTTTCTGAATATATACTTTTTGGTAGACAGATTGAAGAAACTGTCTTCATTTTCTCAAACTCATTTCCATCGTCAATGCAGAATATTACTCGTTTTGTAGTTTCATCTGCAACCAATACATCTTGTGAGTATGTTGATGTGGCTTACTCTTCCATCAATGGACTCGCGTATGATGCAACTTAGGCGTTAGCCATATCAATCTACTTTATTCGCATAAGTCTCTCCATGTAACTATTTCTTTGAAATGGAAAAGAAGCAGAAAAATAAGTCATTATTATGGTGTCTTGTTGATGTGTTCTATTTTTTTTTCAAACTAGCTTTATTCGTATAATTAATGATGGAATAATACACAAATAATATTAGGATGCAATCATCATCAAGCAATCTACTTAAGTGAAATCTTTATTGTACTTAATATGAGTTTCAAACGCAGAAAAATTTAACTTGCTCATGTATGTATCATTTTTTCATATCAATATTAACTTTAAATGTTGTTAAAACTAGAACATCATATTCTAGAGATCTGTTTCATTTTCGGCAACACTTGACATCGCCTAAACTTTTTTAATTTTATTTTTTTTTGAATAATTTGAATAATACCTATTTAAAAAAGTAGCATATAAATTTTAAAAATGAAAGATTAAGTATAAAAGTGAAATATATCAACATCCAGAAATTGAAAATTCAAGGAACTCATAGGACTTAAAGAAATCAAGTTGAATTTAGTTTTCAGAATACTGACATTGTGATTGTATATACTAGTCTTTGTAACAACTTCAATGGAGTTGTATCACTATTTTTCGAGCCACTCTTATTGTAGAATGCCTTGAATTCTATGAAGTTCTCAAATTCTATCTCAATAAACGTACAATACTCATCAAGATAAGATCATCGTATAAAAATCCTATTTTATATTGATTCAGAAACCATATAGATGACAATGTCGCTATTGCGAATTTCAGAAATTCAGTTTCTCTTTATCATTATTGTCTTCATCGTCATCTTCGACCAGCTTGACTTCGATCTCCCATTTACATCCGTATTGATGTACACTGATAATTTTCAATTTCGTTCCCACAGCCAAAAGCGCTTCTTTTTCTTCGCCAACAGCACTCCATTTCCAAATATTAGCCACATTCTTCTTCGCTCTTTCAGTACTCATATCTGTTCGTAAGATCATCACAGCATTGCCCGCATATATCAACAATCGATCTGTCGTGAATGACCAGAACGAATTTGTATAGATACACTCATGTCGTTTCTCTTGATAGAAGACGATTTCCGTATCACTCAGTGTCAATCCTCGATAGTACACTTGACGAATATTGGATTGCTTTAGACCTCGAATCAATGAACGCAGTTTGTTGACATAGATCCAATCGATATGTTCAATGTCACCACTAAGCAAATTCAAGTTCGTTTTCATGTAACATTCGTTCGTTCGACTGTCGGTGTATGAATGAAGAACGTCAAGCATGTCATCCGTCAATTTATCTTCATCAATATCCGATGGATAAATTTGTCGTAAGAACGAACGATAAGGATTGAAATTGAAGAGTTTACAGTTGATAGTATTGGCCGAATGATCATAGGAGAAGTAGGTGGTATCGAAGTCGTTACTAGCCGCACCGATTGTGTTCGGTAAATAACGGCTTGTTCGTACATCAACAACACATTTTCTCATGTTGCAAAATTAGATTGGTTGGATAGAAAAAATGCAGACATTAACGTATCATTTGACACGTTTTCTTTTTTCTTGCAGTCGCGTTGTGAAACATAGAGAATGAAAAAAAAAACAACCGTATGACTCATTGTTATTCCTATGAAGTAATAAGTACCTTAGTAGTGAAATATGAGCTCCCTTCAAGTCGTCAAAAAAATACTATAAAACCAATCGATTTTCATCAATTCTTTTGTTGACAGCAAGGAGTTTCATTTCTAGCAGTAAGTCAAAGATGCCCAAGCAGAGAAGAATTTCTGAAAATGCATGTGAACGTCCTAATTACGGTTCTCGTTTAAACATTGACATGCTCATTCGGATAATGCCATACAGGTTTCCTCACCATATGTTTCACAGGATATCAAGCATAAAAAAAGTAATTTTTATCTAAAAAACAATTCAAAATAGCGAGAATTTTTTTTCATATTTTCTACCAGGAAAAGCTACCTTTCTCACCGACCGCACGCACATTTTATGATGAAAGTAACTAATATTGCTGAAAGATTCAAACGAGAACTTTGATTATGGCGTTTCAATGATTTTTCATAAGTTCCTGTCTGTCTGGGCGAATTTTAAAATTGACCAGTAAAAAATGCAGTAGTATGTACGAATGCGATTTTATCCAGAATAAATTTATACCTGAAAATAGTTCGATCATGAGAATATGTCTTTCGAGCTTTTCTCTGTAAGATCATAGGTAGATGGCGACAGTGTCGTTTTACAATGGCTCGTTTCCATTTCATGATTGTTTAACTATTGTAAACTATCCTTTTTCTAACAACAATATGGAGAAAATTTTTCTCAACAATAATTTGACATTTCGGGTCAACATAATACATTAGACAGCAGGTGAATATATTTAGTGTAGCCATTAAAAAGAATTGTACAAATGGGTCTTTTTTCAACAAAAATGCAAGCAAATTGTTTAAGAATATCTTCCACATGATACCTTTTAGTAGTAAAAAAATATGTTTTTTCTCTACAAAAGTCGTTTTATATTCGTATAAACACATTATTTACTTTATCATGGTTACACTATTTTTATTGCATGTTTCTTAGTGAATTCTTTGCCAAAAACTCTAAATATATTTGACTGTGGTTGAGACGTAGGTGTGATTCTTCTTTTGATCTACATCAACATTCACAACCTTCTCAATTACAGACAAACTTTGAAGAATGTTCTACCTGATAAATATTCGTTTGAAATAGACCATACAGTGAAACTTCAAGATTCAACTAATGTTTTGTCGCATCACTTTTTGAAAAAGAATATAGTAGTAAAACGGCTAAAACGGGCAAAAGAACTCAAAAGGGAAGTGTACAGCTGAGATGCTCTGAAGAGTATCTATCAAAGCTTTTAAGATTGACTAGAGAACGATCAAAATGGCATGTGATCTATTCTTCATGATTCGATTTGAATCGAGCGTCCGACTAATTTTCGAATAGCAATATTTGACCATTACACCTAGTGAAATGAATATGACAGTTGGTGATACTAATTATCGTAGCGGACTTGAATGTAGGATGGTAAAGATAGAAACTCAAACTCAATACTGATAATGACCAATAGTCGTTTGAAATATTTAGTATGTCGAAGCCTCATGGATTATACCATTGTATCCGGTTCTAATGGCAGATTGGGTAGTAGTGCAGTGCGTCTTTTGTAGGATCTCGTAAGTAAAGGTAATGACTTAATGCATTCGGTCTTGACAAGAGTAGACCTTGCCAATGTATTTAAAATATTGAAAGAAGATTTTATTGTAGTGAACTCATTGATTGAGAATTTTATCAAAATTGCGAGTGAAGAAATCAGGTAGGAAACTATAATAGACTGCATATAAGACCTAACATATGACATTTTATTGCTTGTACTTATAAATTCTTGAGTGATTGATCGTAGATTTCTAATGTTTGTTCGTCATACATGATGACTAAATCTTTATACATACAGATAATCGTTTTATCATAACTTAAAAAAGGAATTCATTATTTATATTTAGTCAATTGAAACATAAAAATGTGTATACGACATCATTTTTGATCATGCATATTGACAACTTTCGATGAAAAGGTTCACTTGACCCAATAACACATGCACTGAGACGAAAGAGTAACTGATAAATATCAGTCGTTTTCTTTTTGAAGAACCCCCATGATCCCACGAGATTAAAGCAGCGAAAGTTTTATCTACACGGATATCTCGTATTCCGTATCAGCTCAGTATTCAAAAGATCGAGAAGAAAAAGATAGAATTACGAAATCATTTCGATTCTTTTGACAAAAATCATGAAACTAAATAAATGATAATATAACTTAGATCAATAACCATTGAGTTTGGTAAATTCAAACAAGAAAAGGTTTCAGAATGTAAGCAAAACTATTCTTGCTCATTAGTGACAAATATATTACACTATTCAATCGATAATGAGCATACTAGATATTGCCCATCGCTACATGGGAAGAAATATGTATTTTTTAATGCTTGCATCGATTATTTATTTTCAGTCTCTATATTTTTTGATGTGTCACATGATATCTTACAAGAAAAATGAAGAGGACGAAAAGAAAAAATCTGATCAGAGTCCCAAAAAAATATATACAGGTATCCATTGGTATATCTTATTTGCGTTGTCTCTCTCTTATTCGTTCTACGCGTTCGATTCTCATTAAGAAGAAATGAATGAATTAAGGCATCATAAATCCTCGATCGTGACGTGCACATCATATTTTTCACTAGACGGTAAAGCAGCAAGAGGATGGCTGACGATGAATTTGATCATGTATCTCAAATTTTGTTTGATGGGTGGATTTTCTTAGTGATATTGGCTGGCCAGGAACTCTCATTCCAATGACAGCTAATACACGTGCTGTTCTGTGCAGTGAAGACTTCAACAATGTGATCGTTGTGGCCACTCAATTTGGTCACGGTCGATGTTTAATATTTGCACATAACGGCTATACCGAGATTTTTCTTAATGATGAAACCGAAGATCAAGATTTTGTTGAAAATTGTCTACAATGGCTCGCTCGCGGATATGATACTGAATTCGAATCGATCAATGATACAGATTCGATGGATAATGTGGCACGAGATGATAAAATACTGATATGGAATGGACATGAGGCGAAGAATGATTCCTTTATGAGTGATCTGGTACATATAATTTTTTTTTCATTATCGATCTGTTAAATATCAGTGTTTTGTTATAGTGTGCATATTTACAAGATGGAGGTTCTCTGATTTGTGGAGCAACTGCCTGGGGTTGATTAGAACATAACGAAGGTACACTTCTCTCGAATTTCCTATTTGCATGTTTCTGTGACTATATTGGTGTGAAAATTACGGGTAATTGTATTGATTGTCCCGATCCAATTCCTTTTCAACCCGACTTAGTTGCATTTAAAAATGTCTATCACATTGTGCAAAATCTTGTCAACTATTCGGATAGTATCAAATACTTGACCATTGTTGCATTGGCTATCAAAGAGTTCGGTGATACATTGTCTGGTGTACCAGTTGAAACTCTACAGAATACTGTCGTAAATGCTGATAGCGATGTTATTCCATCGATTAATTGTCCAATTCAAGATAGATAGTGTCGAGAACAATCAATAGGTATCTGTAGTATTTTGTGTGTACTACCTGGTATCAAGGCTTCTGGTGAGCAAATGTTAGTCATTTGAGACTTCTAGGTATGACGAATTTTCCGCGTGATTTCAATCAACCACCATCGACTGAAACGAATGTTAAGCGCCATATTCAATCAAATTTCAGCGAATGGTTCTCGACAGGTATGAAAGAAGATAATCAAACTGTTGAATGTTCTCCTGCCTATACGTCACAATGTCTTCGCTTTCTCTTAGGATATTATGTGGCTGCAGGTATTTCCATCCAGATTGATGTATTAGAACAAGTAGGTGCAACTGGATGGTCAGCGCGAATAGGTTATCACAGCGATGATCTTGAAGTATGTCTTCTCACGAGAATTGCTTTTATAGCACAATAGAAATATATACTGATTAGAGCTGCGATGAACTTCGTCGATGGTCATGCATTTCTGTCTGCAAATCATTGACTAGCAATCATGTTCAACTGAGTTCAGCTTTTGGTGGCCTTCTTTTCCTTGAAAGTCCTGAAGGTGAAATGAACTCTATCACTGTTCATTTGCATCATGTTGTTCTGGCGCCTACGTACGATCTCACTGATTCTAATCGAGCGACAACATGGTAATACCGGCGTCACTACGCACAAGGTCTTTGGGTAGATATAGCTGGTCGACATATTGTGTTTAATGTTCCTTCGAAGAGTGTACTTCATTTGGATAGTATTCAATTAGATCGAGTTCTTCAGTTTTGGGATGCTGTTGTACTTGCTCATCATGAGCTAAGAGGTACAGAACCGACACATCGCGAGCGTATTGTATGTGACGAGCAACCTTCATTTGGCTACATGCGTAAGGATATTGAACCCGTAATGAATTTCTTCGCTCTCTGCTGGAGAAGAATGCTTATTTTAGACAGTGGTTATCCTATTGTCACACATATGGATGTATCTGATCCATTCTCTGAAGGGTACATACTAAATAGCAACGAGCTAGAAAAGAATGGTGCATGGGATCTATTTCATGAGATCGGTCATAATATGCAACGAGATTATTGGAGTATGTATGCGATTTGTTGCTACACTTGATCAAATCGATTACAAACATTACATTTAGCATACGATGGTGCTGATGAAGTGACCGTGAATATTTTCACTTTGCATGCGATGGATACTATTTGCCATCATCAAGTATGGATTCATCCTTGGCTCAAGGATCAAATAAAGAATACATGGAAGTATATAAAGAAGGGATCAAACTTTGATGACTGGAAAGAGGACCCTGGTGTTGCTCTTTTCATATATGCACAATTGGCACGAGGGTTTGGATGGGACAGCCATAAGGCTGTCTTTCGTCAATACGAACAAGATCAACCAAATCTTGACAGTGATCAAGAAAAGATCGATTATTGGATCGAAACTTTCTCACGTCAAGTAGAATACAATCTGGTACCACTGTTCAAATGTTGGGATTTTCCAATTTCACAATCAACTATTGATTCCCTTAGCGATCTGAAAATTCCAGAAATTTCTAATGAATTTATCGATATGGCACCAGAACGTTATCAACTATAGATTTTTTTTTCCTAATGAATACAGAAGACACAGCAGACATACGTATCAATACATTTAAGTGAGCGATATTTCTGTATGATACATGCTTTATTGAACAATAAAAATCAAATAAAATTCACATTTTGGCACTAGTCCTCAGGTTTTTCGTGACTGATTGTACGAATTTCAGATCATCTCTTGTGTATGACGGTACGGGTGTGGGATCAGAATGTAGGTGGGTCTGGTTCTAGAGTTTTTATGAAGAATAACCATGCACACCCACACTTACACCCTTGTGTACACATATAAAGAAATAAAAAAACCTAAGTTATATAGTATAGATAGAGAATTACTAGAGGATTATAATGGTAGATATAGGATCAATTCATATCAATCTATATATCTTCCAAGACTTAGTATCATGTGCCAGTTGACATCTTGAAAAATTAATTGATCAAAATTAAAGGATTAATAATCTTTCATCAGAGAATAACGATATTAGATTGAACAAAACTTATCAGATTAATGATTTGATATAAAAAGAAAGTTTGACTCCTATTTCACGGGGCTTATGATAGCTTTGACATAGAGCATCATTTCAAAAATGTCGAGACAAGTGCACATTGTAAGAAAATTCATGTTGCTCCTTGATGGCATAAGCAAGTTTTCTTGGGAACTTGCCGCATGTAAGAAGCATAATATATTAACTTGTTGAATCGATATTTCAGTTTTTTTCTCCATTGATTGATGATGAAAATTTATTTATTGATAAAAGAATTTCAATAAATAAAACAAATGACAAGTAAGGAATGATGAATTGTGTTTCTATATGCAAATAGTTTAAGATAAACATTTGCCAATAAATATAATTTAAACATGTATTAAAACGACTTTAACGATTTACATTTGTTCTTGTCACTTGAGCAGGCAATGGTCCTACTCGATGTTTGAATATTGAAAATTTGAAAACAAAGTCTTTGATATGTTTCCGAAAGGTTTTAGATGCAAATAAATATATCCAAAAAGAAATTCCGTTAGTAAGATACGTAAGTAGAGTAAGAACAAGTAAAACAAGATATTCATATGCTAATCGTAATCTTGTCTTCAAAACATATTGTGTAGCCAAAATATAACAACAGTAAAAGCCTGCTGGTATACCACTGATCAATAAAACACACATCTGAAGAAGCATCATTCGAGTTACTGCAGCATCTAATCTACGACGACGTCTTAAAAGTTGTTGTAAATTATACCAAGTCAAAAAAAATAAAGTGAATATAAGAATAATTGGTAAAAAATAATAACCAATTATAATCCAATAGGTACCGTAGAGACTGATTAAAGAGAAAGAACTAGTACAGACAAATGTTGTACTTGATGAACGAATATGTATATAATATATAGGAAATGGTAAGAAAATAAGAAGCCAAATAATTGCTGTGCATAAAATCATTATTTGTGCTCGAATATGTGTGATTAATCGATGCCATTTGGCTCTTGGTAATGTTAAAAGAAATTGACCAAGAGCTGCAAAACAATTACACATAAAACTAAAACAACCACCCGAATAAGTAAACCAAGTACCGACTTTACACCAAAATAACCATCGATTCGATGGATCAATACCACTATATACTCGTATAACAGCTGAAAGAAGACCAATATTGATAAAAAAGAAGCTACCAACTGATGATCCAATGATGAATAAAGCATTTGGATGTTTATTCAAAGGTGGAATACAAAGAAAAACTAAACAATTGCAAACATTTCCAATTGAACTTACAATAATAATTGACAAAGCGACAGTTTGATAAAGACGATCTCCAATAGAGAAAATATAAAGAGCCGTGGCTATATCAGAAGCCATTTTTCATTCATCTAAATAAACACTATACTTTAATGACACACAGCTCTAATGATCTCATCTTGGTCCTGAATTATTACATGTGCGTGACTAAAAAGACTTGTCAAGTCAGAGAAAAAGTGAACTTTTGACGAATGATGATTTAGATAAAAAAACAAGTCAACAATTTTTACCGTGCATTTTTATCAGTCATAATAGAGTTGTTGAAGACAAAATAGAGAATATTAATCGATCTCGCCAATCAACGAATATCTTACAAGAACAAAGCATACACAAGTAAGATTAAAATTGCCTGTTTCTCGATATTTATCAAAAACAAGTTTTCGAAAAACATCATAAATACGTAAAAAAGTGTCCATTTTTTTCTGAAAGAAATCTCTCTTTTGCCAATCCTTAATCTATTCTCAGCTTTATTTTTTACGATGCCGCATTACGTGCGTGTCAAACTATAGATCTTATTAATTTCAATTAAAATATGCATTGACCTAGAAAAAAATGATTGCCTTTTTTTCTTCTAAAATAAGAAATAATTAATTATATTTATAGTGCGTCAACCATTAATAAAATTATTCTTTTTATTTTCAAAGTTGTTCAACACTTAACCACGTTTTATCAATAGTAAAAAACAGTATAATTTGATTCTATTGAAGAGAAAATTTTCTGCAGACAAAATCAAATATAATTATTTTTGAAAAACAAAATTATTTATGACCTTAAAAAATGTTTGTAGAGCCTGTCCATGGAAGATGTTATTCCGTCACGCTCTGTTTATAGTGAATGAGTAGTGGTGAACAGCTTTGCAATTTCTCATTTTGAAAAGCACAATTTTTTGTCCAAAACTGCAAAAACATTTGTTCTTAAACATTGAATCGTTTGTACGTAATGAAACAAACAAAGCGTGACGGAGTAACGTTTTGCGTGGACAAGCTCTGTACTCATTATTAAATGCATTTACTTGACATACGGAAGAATAAATGTATTTACCTTTGAAACTATGTTCAAAGTCTATTCTTTTTCGTGTGCTTGATTATATTCATATTTATAGATATGCCGTAATCATATTGTTCGTTGATAATCATCTGTGATTGTGCATTAAAATTTAAGAATTTCTTTGAGTCACATAAATTGGTATAGAACATCGATCTAAGATGATGTTTGAAAGTATTGTTTTGTAATTATGTATTGTCGAATTCTCAAACTTAAAGGAATTAAAATGAAAGAATACAAAAAAAAGAACAATGCTTTGTGAAATTTAGTTTAATCGGAAGAAGTTTTTGAGATTTTTTTTCTTGCTTTTCGAGTTATGTTTCTTTGTTAAATTGACGCATATTTCTACAAAATACTGATACCTGATGAAATTCAACTAAAGTTATTGCAATTTTGGTTCTTCTAATTGAGAGACCTTTCCGCTTCATTTCAACTATTTATAGGTAAGCTGACCAAATATCAATCATTTGATAATTATGAGTTATAATTCTGAATTTTATTTTTGCTTAAATAGTACTTGATGATGACGATGTTGACCTGCGTGCTGCGATGCAGTCGACGCCATTATTAATTGATTTCGATTCATTTGTATAAAATGTTGATGCACTAGTGAATTATTTTGTCGAGTAGCAGCTTGTTGTGCTTGCTGCTGCTCAATTTATTGATTTTTTCGACATGTAGATTCATATGATTGGATGATAGTCAGTAAGGTCAATCAATTGTTTTGTGGGGACTCTATGACCCATATTTGATGTATGGTTATTGGAAATACGATGATGCATATTGAATGAGTGATGCATTGAGATGAAAAAGCATAACAACATATAACTGTGTAAACATCAAGTGATGGCAATATTCCAAGTTGATTAGAGTTGCGTATTTGGGTAAGTAACTAATCCTTTATCGATGCCATATGTTGTTACATTTAATCATACAACAAACGGTTAATTGACGATTTTGAGGAATTCACATTCATTGTCGAAGAAAATGGTGAGTGTAAGTTTAAAAGCATGTTTTTGCGGCTTCCCACCCCTTCCCATTACACACATTTAGTAATCGAGAATAACAGGCATTAGGTTTTTTAGAGTTTTTTTTTGCAAAAATGATGAAGTTGTAATTTTGAAATATAGTCAAAATCATTGTTTGTTAGTTGATTAATATATAGTAGTGCATAAAGTCTGCCGTAAATGTCATGAATGTGTAAAATAGACTTGTTTGTTGATTAATTCAATGATTATAATAATAAGAATGTTAAATTAAAAAACACGAATTAAAACAACAAGAAAAATAATGAGGGAACAATAACAATGAAAACAAATAGTGGGGCGCGCAAAGACAAAATAAACAACTTCCGTTTGAAATGCAGAAATTAGAAAGGTTCTTATTCTGATGTTCGATTATCGTGAAAAGCAACTGTAATCTACGAGAAATCTTTCATTTTACATATTTTTTGTGTTAACCAGTGATGCAAAAGTTCTTGCACAAATGTTGGTTCATTTTTCATTGACTAAAACATGGGTGAATAAACTCGAAAGCTGTTTCTAAATGTATATTCAAAGAAGTTTTATCATATTTTGTCTTTCAGTAGAGAGCACATCTTTAGTTAGGACTAAAATGTGACCGGTAAAAACAGCTCAAAGTAGTGGGCACGGAAACATGTATCTCTGGTGAGTATTCTTGTATTCTGTCCAATGCGACTGATAGTATGATGCTGCTCTTTTCTCAGTTAGATAAGCCATTCAATTCTCTACAAACTTAATAGAAAATCATACAGTATCATGTTAGATGGTGTGATCGACAATTTAACGAGCAATGGTGTAAGAAATAATGTCAAATCTGAATATGAAAACGATGATGAGCCAATAAAATTTTTTTAAGAATCGAATGGCGCCATTTTTGGATAAAAATAGTTGAAATGACAAAGTTGAACAGCGAGCAAAAATAATAAAAACAGTAATCTAAAAATGGCTAGAGATCAGATAGTGAGTTCCCTCCATGTATTTTCAAAGATTTCCATAGTGTTTTCTACATGATTTGTTGAGAATAGAGACGGTAATTTGTTATAAAAAAGATAAAACACCATCTCATGAAATGTACCGAAAGAAGTCGCAACATAATGTGGGTTCAGTACTTTCTTTGGTATTCGTTTCCTTTTACATATCACATATTATTTCAACATAGATTATGTACAAATACTTCTGATTTTGTTCACATATGCTTTAATCGATCAAAAATGAACCGACATTTATTCAGAAACTTTTGTACCGCCTGTTTGTTTAACCCTTTCACCGTTAACTTTTGCTTGAAAGTAAACAGTGAACTTTTCGCGTTATAACCTTCAAATATTCACAAACATTTAAGAATAATATAAAAAATCTGCGACAAACATGTTTTATTACTTTATATAGCAAACAGAAGTTGTTTTTTTAATAGCAAAGCGCAACAAATGAGATCCTACAAAAGTGGTTTTTGAAATTCAAAGTTTCGCTTAAAAGTTTAGCAAGGTGTGATATGCACGAAAACATGGATCAACACAAAGTGCAACCTTGCAACTTGTACATTCGTGTGTCGATTTATTTCTTGTGCAATTAGATTCGTTTTGTGTATGACTACAAACGTAACAACATCTTGTTGGATGCTGCTCGTTTTCAGTTGAAGGAATCAAAGATGAAAAGTACTGTGATATTAACCGTACCGGTGTAGGTTCATTTGACGGTCTTTTCCTTTTGACTAAGTGCTCCGGGAGTGGGAATTGATGTAGTTGAAGTAAATACCTACACCCACACCCACACCTACCCGAAAGTAGTAAGAGTCCATTCAATAATAATGTTAATTATGGAGCGAATCCAGAATTAATTCGATTAATTATGTAATTGATACAGAGAGGCATAACCGATATGAACATCAGAATCAGTACAATGGGCTCCCACCAATGCAGGATGTTAGAGACGATACAGAGCATATAAAAAAAACAGAGTTTAGGAATTGTAGTTGTCATTTTTTCCATAAAGATTGCTTTAACGAATATATTCGTCAATAACGGTGAAGGGACTAATTTGAAGCCACCACGAGCTCTTGTAATGGTGCATGAGCAATGAAAAGGATAATAGTGATAGTATCTCCGTTAGATGAAGAATAGAGAGAAGAGATACACAAGAATAACTCCGCGATGTAACAAGAACGATCACACATATATATGTGTTCAGAAACCGAATAAAATATTTCATGGAACCAAAAGAGTGTACCTAGTCAATAAGTAAAAATATAACGAGAGAAATTCCAACATTTGATAAACTAGTAATCAGGAACATCCGCAGAGTCATTTGTCACTATATCGCAGCTGAGCACACCTTCTAGTGAAGAAGACATAAAAGTTCGTTTGAAGATCATCAATAGAATATAAATAAACTAGAAGTATGGTCTAGTTTAGTATATCGAACTAAAGTTTAAATCAAAAGCGTTTCTCATGAGGGTCACTGATTGCTAAGGAATTCAGCTAGATTGGACTACGTTAAGTGATAAACCTATTATGAGTAGGTCCCCTTCAAGAATCGATTGGCGAAAAGTAGATTATTATTCTTATTTTTTCATATGTATTAATCCAAGCGTTGATGTTAAGACTATGTCCACTCTCTAATTTGCTTAGAAGAATTTAAAAAATGAACTAGTCCAATCCTAGATCGAAGGATGAATATGAACCATGCCAGTTTGACATTGGCGAAAGTCAGATTAGGCTAGAGTAATGCTTAATTAAAATGTGAGCTTCATGACTTCTTTTCTTGAGAATGTAGGTGGATGTTAATGATTAATGAGCTTTTCTTTTTCAATCAAGTCACGTCCACATACGATAGAATGCCACGTGCTAACGTCTGCTCACAGTACTCACTCTTGATAAGGCCTCATTTTAACGCGTTAAAATGTGCGCTTTTTACCTTCAAAGAAGGTAGAAAAACAATTGTTTTCGTTGTAAAAAGCAAGTTTGTGAGAGTCATCGTCTTTCGACTCGCTTTCTTTTTCAAAATAATTTTGTTTTTAAAACCGTAAAAAGCGCACATTCTACCGCTTAGCAAACACACTTTCTTATCGATTTTGTTTGGTTTGGCAACTTTACGGTAACCTATGGTGACATGTGATGATTAACCAGTGTGTATAAATGATACATTTTTAGTGAAACAAGAGACAGTTTGATCATGGCATCATCCAAACAAGCTATGGATCATTATAAAGTTGTATATGAACTTTTGTTTGCATTGGAATCATGGACATATGAGCAGAAATACTGTTTACTACAAACGATCATCGATTGGACAAGTCAATTCGAAAAATCAATGCCAGAACAGTTGGAAAAGAACCTATGCTATTTACATGAACTTTTAACACGTGATATCGTCACTGTACCAATGTTGCCAGTAGATAAGATTCTTCAAGTAATACAATCAGGTGAAATTCCATGTGAAGTATGGCTCGATTATCTTCACACTCCACTTCTATCTGAGTCGAATAATAACAATAATAATCCAATATCGTTCGATTTCGCACCAGCAATCATCCCAAAAGCAGCTATGACTATGGACTTGACACCATCGACACTTTTTAATTCCGCTTCATCCCCACAGCAACCTCAATTGAATAATCAAAACAATAGGTACTGTTTACTTTTTTCCAGATTCAGATCTTATTATAAAGAGATGATATGTTGCTTCTTCTTTTAGTATGGTCGACCAGCCATCCCTTAATGATAGTTATGTGACTCATCAACTTCTTTCATTTGAACCATGTTCAACCACTGCAATAGACCCATTTTTGTTTGATGTAGTTGAAAAATCACCAGATGATGATCGAAGCCTATTGAGTGCAATTCTTGCCGAATTATCTGAACTAGATTGGGACTATTACGCAATTCAATCACTCGAGCTGATGTTCAATAGTTTACAAATACAAAATGTCTCAGTACTGAAAACAGCGTTACTCGTTGTTAGAATGATTTTAACCAATGAAATATCATTTCCATGGGATATTGAACGAATTGTCAACGCAATTACTATGCATTCAGAACTTCAATGGATGGATGAAGTGACTAAAATTATTGACGAAAAAGGTAAATCTAAATCAGTTTCAATGCTTCTTCAAGAACTAGCTCAGGAAAATTCATCTTTGGATATAACCGACTTGGAACAACGATTTCGAATGGTGATGAAACATTACGAAACACAAACATCTCGATGGAAATCTTCAGATATTCGGCAACGTCAGGTGAACAACGACGAGCTTCATACGATTGCTGTCATTGTTCAAGCAGCACATCTTCACGAACAATATCGTCCAAGAGATATTCAGATTCTATCTCTTCTTCTTCTAATTGAAAATCAACGTCAAGGTCAAGGACGATTAGCACAAATACGCACTGGCGAGGGCAAATCCATTATTGTGGCTATGTGTAAGTTCAAAATTTAAACTCATGTTGGATAATATCCCACTATTGAGTTCTCAGTAATTCAATCTGAATTCTTATTCTTATATATAACTTTTAAGTTCTATCAACTACGTTATTCCCATTCTTCAAAGGATAAAATTAACTGTCTATATTCCTGTATTTGTATCTTGTCAAAAATGTTCATTAGATAACAAATATGTTTTTCTCAGATCAATAAAAGCCATTAACGATGTAAGATAGTTTTAAAGTGCATGAAAAAGGTGATAATATCATCTGATGATGCTAGACCGAAAAATTCAAAAAGTTTTAGACAAAAATATATTTATAATTATTTGTAGGAAAATTTATCTTCTATAAAACTTATTAATGATTAGATATTTACCAATACAAATACAATTCGCTGTTGAGATCAAACATGTTGACTAGTATATATGGATGGTAATGAAATTAAATATTGATATTGACCGTAAAGGTATTTTCAGTCATTACTATGAATTCGCACCTAAGAGAAAGCATTGTTGTTTGTTCAAACATTTTCATTTCAATGCTTGAAAAGTCATTGAAAGAATGTCTTTATTGATTTCCCACCAATTAAGATATCAAAGAACTTATAACGTCATCGGGAAGATTTATGTAGCTAATAATTAAAGAATCGTTTTCCTCGCACTCGATTGGATGAGGGCTATAAAAGTTCGTTGCAAAATAAATTGACCTCAACTTGTCCTGTAAATCGCTCAAATTTTTCATCCCAAAACTAACCATTTAGAACTATTTGAGAGTAAAATCAGAACATAAGTATCTTGAGTTTCGCAAAGTTGATCTTGGCTCTCATGAAATGACTCATCATACATGATAATAATGCATTGAAAACAAGCAGAGAATAGCCTAACCTAATCAATATCAGTCGAGACTCAAAGTTGCGGCTGTCGAAACTGATAAGTTTACTTTTTTCTGGTAAATATTCTTTCTAGTTCCGTTGAGCTCTGATCGATTCTATTTAGTTCGGAAGAAATTCTTGCAATTGAGTTTTGAAAAAAGTTTTAACCGAACGTGTTCGGTTGAATTTAAAAGCGTACAGTTCAGAATTCAGCCAAAAGCCGTTGCAATACGTTTAAAAAAATTGTGTCGAAATACGGATGTAAAGAAGCCACCACAAATCAGTGTGATCGGTCGGTTGCAACTGGACAAAAATTTAAAGAAAAAGATTTATTTTTATTTAATGTATCTTGTATTTTTCTACTGTAGTGGCTGTTTATCTTTCACTTCCTCCATTGAACAAACGTGTCGATATAATTACCACTTCAGAAATTCTTGCTCGACGTGATGCCGAGGAATTTGCATCCTTCTATCAAATGTTTGATCTGACGGTTGGACACAACTGTTATGATCGTCCTGACAGTCCAAACTACAATGTTCACATCATCTACGGAACAGTCAATCATTTTGCTGGTGATCTACTACGCACTGAATTTTATTTGCAAACCGAAGTACGTGCTCACAGACCTTATGAAGCGGCAATTGTCGATGAAGTTGATAGTATGTTTATTGATCAACATCAGCATTACACACAATTAGCATCACTTACACCTGGATACAAATCATTAAATGTTATCTTGCGATTTATCTTTGCATTCTTTCAAAAATTCAATATTACCGAAAAAAATGAATTTGTCATTCGACAACCGCATGGATATGTCAAAGGTGAGAAAATTTTCTTTAATTACTAAAAAAAACAACTGAATTTGAAATCGTTTGATATAGTCGATGCTCTAACATTTATTCAAGACAAACTGAATAATGATAAACTTATTCGTTTTCCGGCTTATCGTCAATCCTATATCAATACTAAATTACCAAAATGGATAAAGGCTGCAAAACGGGCACTCTATGATTTACAACAGGATGTTGACTATGTCATTAGTAAAGATGGACGAATAATAGTGGTAGATTATGCAAACACAGGTGTGTCCCACTTGAATATGAATTGGAGTGATGGCGTTCATCAATTTCTTCAATTGAAACACAATTTACGCATGACACCCGAACGTATATGTGATTCATTCTTTTCCAATGTCACTCTTTTCAGGCGATATCAACCACATTTATATGGTGTAACGGGAACATTGGGTGGTACAGATGCACGAAATTTTATCCAATCGGTCTATCAGATTGATACTGTCATTGTGCCCAAATATGTTGACAGTGTGTTTCATACTTATTCAAGTAAGTTCAATTGTGTTAGTACTTTTGACGTATTACAAATTCTATTAATATCATGCGATTTCTGCTGACTTTCATTAGTTGAAGTCTTCCATCGTGCGATACACTTTGTAAAGATTTGTTTTTCGTAAACAGGTCAATTTGGTCGAGATCGTAAAGATTGGTTGGATAAAATTCGAGTAGAATGTAATACAATAGCCATTACTAATTGTCGAGCTGTTTTGATTATTTGTCAAACAATTCAGGATGCTGATGATGTTCAGTTATCTTTACTTTCTCAACATCCTCGCTTGAATCTGTATCTTCGCAGTGATCTAGCTGAACATAATAAACCAGAACTAGTTCATTCAGGTGATGTGATCGTAGCTACGAATCTAGCTGGACGAGGTACTGATCTGAAAACAACGACACAAATCAATAATCGTGGTGGTTTACATGTAATTGTGACTTTTATGCCAAAAAATTCACGTATTGAGCAGCAAGCATTTGGACGAGCCGGACGACAAGGTCAACCCGGCTCAGCTCGATTGATTGTCTATAATAGAGATTTCGCGACAACATTGGATAAGATCGATGATGTTGAAACAATCAATAGATGGAAACAATTTCGGGACCAAGAAGAAACAAATGAGATGAATGCGGCTATAGAAGAAGTAAAGCGTATTGAAGCAAAAGATCGTCTTCTCGTTCGTTTTCTTGATCTTGCTCATTCCAAAAAGAATGATCTTCCATTTAAACACGATGCATTCAAGCCAGGCTTCAGTTCATTTCGTGAACTATGGGCTTCATTTTGTGATGAAAATGAAAACACAGCTGAACAGTCTTTTTCGAAATTTGCTACTGACATACAACAGCGACTCGATGCCGCCATCACTACGTTGAAACATAATGTGTCATTTGAAAACGACAGATCATTATTCATTATGCTACAAGATCAGAAACGATCTCGAGCTCAATATTTAGCTGATCTTCAATGTGAAGCAGTCAGCAAATTGATTGCTCATCCAAAATATTTTATTTATGCCGGATTTCATGCCATGTGTATGAATGAATTAAGTGATAAAAGAGAACGAGCATTGAAATTATACGAACGAGCATTAGAATTAGATGATCAAGATTTTATTGCTCATTACAACACAATACCGTGTCATATTGCAAATAATCAATCATCGATCAATCGAGTTATACAAGCATTGGATGAGACACTTCGCTTACTTCATCTAGAGATTGAAACACGTAAACTAATTCAGATTTTTCATGATCCACCAATGTCACAGAATACTAAAACAGAAGTAAGTGGAAATAAAATGAAAATTATTGTTGACAGCATAACTCTTATTGTAGGCAAACGGTCCTGTCAATCATCCGATTCTTACCGAATTGATCTATCTTGAAATCGTTCAAGCAGATTTGAAAAATAATCGTGAACAATTGACACAATTCAACGAGGATAAACATGAAATATGGTGTCGTTTCGAGCATTGGCCAGAAACATTAGCCTGTTTAAAAGGAACAAAATTTGAACCGTTAACAAACGATATTAATGTTGAACGAGAAGAATGGCTTGCCGAAGGATTAATGTGGCGATATGTGTTTATCATTGAACAGAAACGATGTTGGTGGAAAACTGTTTTTATATTTGTCATGGGAGTCGCACTTATCGTTGGAGGAGCTTTCTTATGTACTGTAGATCAGTATCGTTTAGGCACATCGATGATTCTTGATGGACTGATCGATGTTTATAAAGCTATTGGTAAGTTATAAGAAAAAAAAATATTAATATTTTGAATAAAGGAGAAAACTCCAATGAATTTTAGCGACAAAAATTACATCCGATTTTGATCTGACCGATTATTTTGAATCGACAGTAACCAAATATGGCAAAGATCTATTTTGTATCGGTGTATCCTTGCTCAAATCTCTTCAACCGATTGTTTCAATAGAGGACATCAAAATGGTGGGCGTCGCTGGTGATACTGTTTCCCAAGTGGCCACTAATAAATTGTCTGTAGAAACTGTGACACAAATAGCTATAGAAGGGTTGGATATTGCTGGAGTTGATAAAAATATCATTAATTTTGCTAAACAACTTCCAGAATGGATAAAAGATGCTCAAACATTGCTCAATAGTGATCTAGAACAAATGCTGAGACAAGGCATATCAGTCAGTGTTGATCGATTCATGGGCTTATTTAATGAAAAATCATTGTTTAACGGCAAAGAAAAAGAAATGTTCGATCTTTTACATCAACACATACCTGTTGTCCAACATTCAGCCACCGGCAATAACCAAGACATTCTTTTACATGCACTTAATATTATGAATAAAAATATTAATAAACTCCCACTCACCGATATATTTGGCATAGTTCTACAAAATGCTCTTGAACGTGTTATTAAACTTGAACAAATCGAAATTCGTGATTGTTTTACAACAACGATTAAACAACTCAACTCAACTGGAGGCTTCGACAATCAAACGTATAAACTCATTACCAATATTCTACAGTCGTCGTCTGATAAATTTTCTATTTTTGAAAAGACCAGACATCAGTTGAATGCTAATGTTTGTCAATTGCTTGGGCCAGTTATTGAACGTGAGAATCAATTTAAGACTGATATTGATCGTTTAACTAACAATCATCAAGCAATCGAAGATTATCGCCAAGCTTTCAATACTGTTAATGCTACTTTTTGTACAGCTTCAACACAACGATCTCGGCTGCAAACGATCATTGAGCAGCAATCGAATTCAGGCGGTAGATTATTGAAAAGAGCAATGCACGACTTTATAAGTGCAGTAAGCAAGCAAGAACATGAAATAGCAAATACGAAAGCAATGAAGTTACTCAAAGAGTATCTCGACCAAAATGTCATACGACCTCATCTAGAAAATGAATGTGAACAACAAATGGATGAAATGAATACCAAACTTGCTGATAATTTTGCCGAATCATTCATTTATGTACAAAAACAACAAGGAAAACTTAAACAGCAATGAAAATAGTTATAATTTTTGTTAGTTAATAAAGAAAAAAGAGAATCTATCATTCTGTTTGAGAATGTGGATGTAGATAGAAAAGAAGTCACATTCTCACTCACAATAATTCTCAATGAAGGGTCAGGATGCGTAAGTATGTGAGGGTGTGGGTGGGGTGTAGATAAAGAGAACATACACCCACATCCACACCCACCCACACCCACACCCATCCACACCCACACCCACACCCCACACCCACACCCACATCAACACCCACCCACACCCACACCCACACCCACATCCACACCCACCTACACCCACACCCACACCCCAATCCTTTGCAGTTGTGACAGGACAGGTATATGTTGTGTGTTTTTGGATACAAGCAGGTGGAAATGGTGCAGAAACCTTGGCTTCTGTGACATTGTCCTAAATCATATATTATCAAATATGGCTGTCTCTTTCAAAAAGAGTATTTTGTTGTGAAAAATAGAAACTAGAAAATCTAAAATTTAATAGAGAACACTGACTCATGGTATAAAACTCATTAAACATTTCTCTTCAAAATAAATAAAGTACTCAAGATATCAAAAACAAAATCAATGCAAATCTAACAGAATCTACAAGACACACTTGTACATCTGTTTAATTAAATGTTTCAAATAGCTAGCGAGAATGAGTAAGAATTTGGACGAAAAGAAGACTTATATTCATATTTTGCTACAGACATTTGACTAGTCCAGGCCTAAATGCAATTGCGAATGTTTAGTCTCGAATGAAACATGATTTTCAGAGATCTCATCTAAGTTTTCGACAATGGTCAAAAGAATTCGTTGAACAAACATAGGAAGCTACACCTTTAAGTGTAATATGTTGGTGCATCAATACATGTAGAAATGTTTATCGTCGAGTACTCATAAGCAAAGATTAATACAGTGCAGCATCATAGATGATTTGATACATTATCAGAATATGTGACATCTGCCATGAAACTGATTTTCATGTATACTACAAATTTGAAAACGAGCATGGCTGCAGGTGTCAGCGTCGCTAAAATATAGACCTTTACCCTCTCATCCTGCATTTAGCCCACGAGGAAACAATATAATGGTTAACTGCAAAGATACAACATGATTAATTTAGATACGTTGTGTATTGCTATCTTACGTTGAGTGATACCGTGTTTCGTGCCATTACCGTACTCTAACGATAACATGTATGATAAATAACGAAAAACACATTTTCGACGATTTAAATTTAAAAAAGGACCATGATTCTACATCTACATATATTCTTTAAAGCAGCTTGATTCGCAGGAATTCCGATTTATTGCATTTAGACATAGAATAGATATATGGTTCAGAGTCAGAAAATGAACCAATTTCTAACCAACTTTTGAGAACCTGAGCCGATCTGAACAAAACTCGAAACCGAAAGTATCGATTCAATTAGGACTCAGATGTAGATTTGCATAAAAATGTGTAGAATCGTCATTAAGTGTTGCACGTCAGTTCATTTGGAGTGATAGTTCATGGCAGATTTCTCCGTAATACATGTCCACGATAACTTAGCTTGAAAAAACGAGATAAAGTCCCGCACACTTTCGTTACTTGAATGCTAATGCCATCAAAAAATAACAAAAATCATACTGTGGTTTCCGTCAGATGGAAGTAAGTTACATAAATAAATATCAAGTTCATATATCACGAAATAATAGAGCAGATTATGGCTCTATTCCTTTTGAAAACCAATAATATATCGGCCCTACATGTTATTCTACTTCTCTTGCTCTTGATATCCATTAATAACTAATGGACAACAGCTGTTGACTTACACCCATTGCAAATCGAGCGATGAAGGTTGCCCAGCAGATACAAATTGTTAACCAAATATTTTCCAATGTTGGCCGATCATGGGGACAAATTTTAATCGTCCTTTTCGTAACAACAGCGTTAATATTGAAGATTAACAATAGAGAAAGAAAAATATGACAAATGAATCATTTGCTACAAAACATTCTATCAACTTTAAATGCGTATTTCAAAACGGAATAAATATCTTTCTGCAATGAAGATTGTCTCGGTTCAGTATAAAAGCAATTATATACAGGTGAGTATGATATTTAATTTTCTTACCAAGAAGTAACTGAATAGTGCGTTTATGTATGAACTTCTGACCATTTACTTATTGTGCAATGCTTACCTTAAATTTACCTTTGTATCAAGAGTAGTATACTTGATTGATTTACATTAGAGTATACTCCGTGAATTTTTCTATTTCTACCGATTCTTGATAGTCCGTTAGAAACTTGCAAGTCAGAAACTATATACCAATTTTGTTCGAATGGAAACTTGTGATTTTTAAGAAAAAACAAAATTCCTTGCCAGTACGAAAGAAGAGAGTTGCTAAATGATGAAATCGATGCTCTGTCGAAATTGAAGTTATGAGTTGTTAAATAGTCCATTGTAATGTCAGAAGTCGATTACTGTTCAAATTAGCTATTTAGGCTTCATTGTGACTATGCCTGATTCAGGACCAGATATAATTGATCTGCTATAACATGATGCATCCACTGTTTATACAGAAATTTTCTTCCCCTTCTTTAGCTCCTTTAACTTGACTAATATATCAAATGAAAGCTCTTTCTTCTCTATTAAATGGCATATATTTGTATATACAACATAAGAATGGCCATTTCGAAATTTCCTCCTATTGATTTGTGAAAGCAGCGATCTAGTTTGAGTTATGCATCATTCGATAAAGGTTAATAGAAAACTGAAGTCAGCCAAAACGTCAATATAACTGTAAAGAGTCCTTTCTGAGTTTTTTAAAAATCTAGGAAAATACAAAACGACAGATCAATAAGTAATAAAGACGATGTTGATTTCGAATATATCATTTGCTTTTATAGGAAAACTAACTACGATGATAGATTAAGATATTATTAGTCAAAAATGACAGCTTGTGTGACTTGTAAATATAGTACGTTCGTCTATAGTGTCTGTTGATCGCTGATTTCAGAGCTCAATAGGAGAGAATTTCGCCATGGCTATCTTTATGCTGTATATACAAATATATGCCATTTAATAGAGAAGAAAGAGCTTTTATTTGATATATTAGTCAAGTTAAAGGAGCTAAAGAAAGGAGAGAAATTTTTCGTATAAACAGTGAATGTATTACGTTATAGGAGATCAATAATATCTAGTCCTGAATCAAGCACAGCTACAATGAAGTCTAAATGTCCAATTTGAACGGTACTCTACTTTTAACATTAGAATGGACTATTTAAGAAATAATAGCTTCAATTTCGACAGAGAGTCAATTTCATCGTTTATAGGCTTCCATCCTTTTTCAGTCGACCAAAATTTGATTGAAAAACCGAACAAAAGGAAAATTCATCAACAGCTTTTCATTTATTTTATTCGCTGCTTTCAATGCGTCCGATGGAAATCTATCGGGTTTTCGCTACTTAGTTGAGATAAATATCATTCTATATGAGTCCTTCTTTGTTGGCTCCAACGATTTTCGGTCTTGTTCACAAATACGAATCTTTTTCGTACAATAATCAACTGTAAATTTCAAGAACTCGAATTCATTCTGCTGGATTAGCTTAACCAATTAAATGTTTTCCTATATGAATAATTAATTTCATGTCGTCAGATATCTCATGAACACAAGGTGTGTGTTGAATAATTGCATCAATTGATTATTCTTAGAATTGATGTTTTCTTCAAACCAACGCTCAATGTATTTGAACCCTGTTCAGTTATATCGAAATACAAAACAAAATTGCGCTTATAACCAATAGTATTTGTGAAGAATACGTGAAACTGAATATATTGAAAGCTCTTTTTTTCCGATATGATGTGCTCACAATTTTTAGAAGATTTCTATAAATAAAAGTATTCTTTATAAATCCGGTATTAAAAGAAAACCAATCAACAATAGGTTGTTTTGCAATGCGCACGTACTCCCTTTTCTGTATATTGTCTTGTTCATTTTCACTTCTCTTTTGTCTTCAAACAGCTATATGCATCCATCTCATCATAACTGGCAAATTTTTCATGAATGACGCAGTTCTGAATTTTTATTAATCTTCTACAATCTGCACATCTGGTACAAATGCAAAATAATCTTTAATATCTATGGCTGCCTCTTTGGGCATTGGATAATACCACATAGCATCCACAAATTTCTCATCACCTACAACGATCGTCATATAAGACGCCACACCTTTCCACGGACATGTGGTATGAGTAGATGAATCTTCGACATATTGCCTGTTGACAGAATCAGGTGGAAAGTAAATATTATTGTCGAATTTAATTGCTTTATCACTATCTGCTATAATAACACCATTCCACATAGCCTTGATTCTTTTACCAAAAGGTATGGCTGTTGATGATTCAGGTCCAACTATCGTAGAAGTACCCATTATGAAGATAAATAAGCAGAATGCACTGGCCATGCATACATGAGTGATTACATACATTATACTACGAATTATGGAAGAAAATGTGACCTGTCTATATTGTTGAAACAGTGAAAGTAAATGTAAGGTAGTGCACTCAAAACAGTTTTATATCATGACTTGATATAATCTTTTGTCTCTAATGAATATAACTAATCCTTCCTACCAATAGATCAAAATAAAATGTCAAAAAAAAACTAAAAAGTTTTGTTTTCATCGTGAGACCAAGAAAAAGAAATGTTGTCATCAAGCAATTTTGTTCTTGATAATCAATCATCAATGAGAGCTGTCATGAGATTGAGTTCAAATTAATCCGAAAGAAATGTTAAAATCGATTCAGAAAAGATTGAACAACATGGTTTTAATTGTCAGAGAAGATCTCTCGTTTGTCATTTATTTTTAACGAAAATTTCGTTTCGAGCCGTGTTGATTCCTTTGGGTTATAGGTAAAGAAAAAGGGCACAATGATAAAAATAACATTTTATTTTTTAATCCCGTTTTTCAATCTTATTAAGCTTGTTGTGTAATAGTAATACACTTCATTGAAGGCTTGTAGGTTGTCTCTCTAGGAACTTGTACAGACTACTCTACTACAATGATCGATCAAGCTATCGACTACGATTTACAAGAAAAAGTATGTCAAAGAGCGATGATTAACAGCTTCTTTTACTTGATTTCAGCCGAAAACAAATGAATACTTTGATCTTCGATATCAATGCATTCCAGTGAACAAATTCGTGTGCTCGCAATTCATCGAAATATCATCGTTTCTGATTCAAGAAAATTTTCTTCCTATTCAGTTTCATTAACTTTATTATCAGCGACCATTCTCACAAAAATTCGTCACTAAAAATAGTTCATCAATCGAAAAACAGACTGACCTATCTGTTTTGAAGAAAAGATAAATACAATCTGCTTGCACTCCACGTTTGCTTTTCAGCAATCGATTATTTTGTCGAGATTTGGAAAAATTAAAAAATTAAAAAAATTTTCTTTATTATTTGTGACTTGTGCCAAAACAATTAATTTTAAGAAATGCAGATTTTAATTTGCCAACGCGTTTCATGTTCTTTATTGAAATATTAAAATACTCATCAGGGCTCTGCATTACATATTTAAGCACAAGATAAAAAGTAAAAAATATTGCGTAAAAACAAATAAAAACAACAAGACCACCAAGAAAAAAAATGCAACTTCTTGAAAACATGAAAAAGACCACCAAGAGAAAAAAGAAAAGTAACTTCTCGAAAAAAATGAACAAGACCGCCAAGAGAAAAAAAAGAGATAAAATGCAACTTCTCGAAAAACCGAAAAAAATCGGTAAGTCCAGGAATAATGCAAAAGGTCCGAAGAAAAAGAGTGCAAGATTGACAAGTTTCCATTTTGAATCTATTCGAATTAAAATATGACTTGCGATTACGTATATAATCAGTTATGTTCTAATTTTAATTTTTATAAAGTTGTTTGTATTAAAATCACTGTTTTTTACAATAAATGGACTTATTTTCTTTTAATTTGATTTCATATATTGTAAACCGATTTTATTTTGATCAAATTTCTTATATTGTAACGAATATAATTCTTTGTTATAAGCTACACATTCAAAATAAGATTATGTAGATAACCAGTCATTTTAATCTTATATATAACCAGATTTTCATAATAACATATAACCAATCAATTTTATTTTTATATAACCAGTCATTCTAATTTTTATAACCAGAAATTTTAATTGTAATTTTTAACATAATCAGATTGAATGAATATTATTTATTACGTATTAGTTGTTGCTGTAAATTCTTGACATTACGAGTACCTAAGACCGGTTTTATTTCATTTATTGGAAATTCTACAAAGTATTTGTTTCAAAGTGCATGAAATTTAGTCGGAAATGTTTTCATATTTAAAAAGTATGTAAAATGAATGAATATTGTTTTGCCATAATCAATTGGAAATTTTTCTTTCTTATCTAAATAAATTAATTTCTCTCGTAATGTTTTATAATTGCTTGTCGATAATAGCTGCATCAAATTATGCATTTGAAATACTCTGCTGAATTGTTTCTCTATAAACTCACCAGGATATTTATTTAATAATGAAGTCAGTCTTAATTTTTCACGTTTATTTAAATATGTTGCAAATGTTGAACAATATTTAATCGCACGAATTAACATAGCATATGGAATATTCATTTTCATATGCATGTATTGGATGAACACCATTAAATGGTAAATAATATGCTTCATAGGATGGTTTGTGATAAAGTTTTGTAAACAATTCACCATTTTTATTTTCTATGTATAAGTCAAGAAAATTTGTTGAATGACCAACTTGAGCTTTTAATTTTATAATCAAGTCTAATTCATTCCATCGATTAATTTGTTTAGAAAGATGTTGAATCGGCCAATTAATAATTATGAGAATATCATCAATACATCGTAAATAGAGTCCATTGCTATTGTTCACTTGTTTAACAATATCTCGTTCATAAAAGTACATATAACAATTAGCAATTGTTAATGTTAATGTAGAACCCATAGCACCAACATGTACTTGATGAAAATATTTACCATTCTAAGAAAAATAATTATTTTGTATTACGAATCGACATAATCTAATTATTGTTTCAGCTTTTCTATTACCAATTTTTTTATTTTAAAATAATCTAATAGTTTTTTAATTGACATTATACCTTCTGTTTGGGGTATCATCCTATAAAGAACCATAACATCCATTGTACATATTAAGGTTCCTTAACGTACATTTCGTTTTGATCATTCATGCAATTGTTTAATAACTTCAGTTCCAGAAGTAACAGTTGTGTTTGATGCCATTTTATTAAATAACGGTCGAAGTAATTCGTCGAGAAATTTTGATACTTTTATAGTTGGATGTTTTTGACCAGAAATAATTGGACAAAGTGGAGTAACAGGTTTATGAGCTTTTGCTAAATAATAAAGATGTGCTAATTCCATTTCATTTGATTTAATGCTTAATTGTTCATATTGTTTCCGTGTAATCTAATTTGTTAATCTTAAATTTAATAAATATTTATTTGTCCGGTCAATTAAACTTGGTAATGGATCATTCTGGTGTAAACATTTATATGCTTCAGTTTTTTCCATATATTCATCAGATTTTTTGTGATAATTTTGTAATTTATCTAAATGAAAAACTTTAGATTTATCTGCTTTTTGAAGAACTATACTAGTTGAACGAAGCTTGTGTTTTACCCATTTGACCAATCTACCATAATTTTTCTTTTTTTCAGCAGTAATTGGACATTTACTAATTTGATATTGATTCAATTGAATCGTTTCTAATAAATTATCATATGGAATTCTTTCATGTTGTTGTTTATATTTTCGATTTATTTTACAAATAGGTGTATCATGTAAGTTTTTCAATATAACATCCATTTCGGCTATAAATATTTCAACTGATCGTCCGGCGCTCACTTTTTTTTCGAAAATTCGTGCTTCAATTTTACCTTTTAACATAGTCAACTCAGTTGTACATTGTCGAGAAGCCGTTGGTGGATCATTATAAATCAACCGAGGACCTAATTTTAATAATTAATATTCTTCCTCGGTTAACTTTACTTGTGCTTCATTAATTACAGTTGGAGCGAGAAATCCTCGCCCAACGATCGTGTAAGAGTCGGAGCAACAATTTCTTCTTGCTCGTTGAGTTCGCCCTCGATTCGCTGTTC
>CAJNOP010000039.1:334451-439300 GCA_905250075.1 Rotaria sp. Silwood1 | reverse complement strand
GAACAGCGAATCGAGGGCGAACTCAACGAGCAAGAAGAAATTGTTGCATCTTATACTATCGAATGATTTCGATTATTTTAGGGATTTTTAGATTGTTTAGGTTCTCTTTGTTGATTTTTGTTGAAGATAAAAACAATCATGGATTGTCTTAAGCACGTTTGAAATTAATTATAATATATTGTTAAATAAAACTTTACCTCAAAATATTTAATAATAACAATTATTTTATAATTAGCCCACAAAGAATGGAATTTAGTTTGAGTTCATATAAAAATTTTTTACATGAGTTTTTCTAATTGTAAACTCTTCTTGCTTGAAAGTATTCGTTGAAGAAAACACAACTTCATCATAAGAAAACTCACTTACTCCATATCTAACTTTTTATTGTAGATAGATTCATCAATGGTGTTTTTTTTTGTAGCGTCACGGTCGTTGAAGTATATTTCTTTCAAACCGATGGCGATATGGTGCACTCAGAATTAATTTATGTTTCAATGTTTGATCCTAGTAAGCCTCTTAGAAAGGTATTACCAAAAAATGCAAGTACTGTTATAGTGACAAAGAGAATTTATATAGGTATGAGAGTATATATAGTTGCAAGTATGTGAAAAGATGAACAACAGCAGAAAACTACTGAATAGAGCGGAAACTATTTGCACAGTATGACTATGAATAAACTGAGTGTCGAAATTAAGATTCATTGAAGTGTCTTGTTCAATTTTAAATTGTGGGTAGAGTAGTTTAAAAAAAACAAGAAAAAAAGACATGATATTGTTATTTACGGCAAGAAAAGTCTGTGTATAAGATTCGTCAACATCCATACCGTTAAGAATGGAATCAACAAAACTATTCCATAAGTAAGTATGAATAGAGTGTGATTTGATGAATTGATTTCGAATTGTGGTGAAGCTGATCGTGGAACAACGATAGGCACTTGTCGATAAGGATGAATGATCAGCATGGATGGCGATTGAATTTTTGCTGGTTCAGTAGATGCATTTGAACTATCGCTTAATGGTGGCAAGAATCTTTGTGGAATTAGATAAGATGCTACGTTAAACAAGTCGACGAAGACTTGATATCGTTCACTAGAGTTAAATGAAAAAAGCAATTCGAATACTATCTCTCAGAAATTCATCTAAACCTAAATCGACATCACTTCAGTTGTTTTTATTTTCAAATGCTGAAAACAAATCTTTATCATGAGTTCTGATTAGAAAATATTTTATGTCAACATACGAAATACATACCCGAGTGTTTCTACCAAATAAGAAAAGCCATCCGTACCTCCCGTGCCTGGTTTTCTACCAATGTGACGTTGAACAAGTTGAATATGTTTTTCTGTTAATAGAACGAGAAAACAAAAAACACTTGGAGAAATATAATGTTTTGTTTTTCGACATACGACGCCAATTGGCAATGAGAGCATCAATATCCATGAGTAAATACAGCATTTGATAGGCTTGTTGAAAACAAGGTTGTTGATGATAGACTGATATCATGAGTGCAGCCAACATTGCTTTATGACTCATTCGACGTTCATTCATTAATTTCAATTGTGCATACTGAGTTTGATTAAGCATGTTTGAAAACTGCCGTCTCAAATTTTCTGCTTCGATATTGACACTATCAAATGATATGCCATTCTATCCAGAATAAAACACAACAAAAATGAAGAAAATTCAAAAATATTCTAAGACATCAGTTCAAAACTGTAAATTTTCACTAACCGCCAATTTCTGTTCTTTTGTATGTTCGATAAAGCGTTCTACAGACGTTTGATATATTTCCAGAAAATCAAATGATGTGCTGTCATAAACTTGTTCAAGCCATCTCTATATAAATACAAATATTGGTGATATTACTATCAGAATAAAGATAGACTAATTCAGATAACTTACTTCAAGCAAAGCAAGTAACGATTGTTCGCTAGCTGCATTTTTCAATTCTTCAGCCTGTTGATTTTTAAACATTACATGAGTGAAATAGTTTTCGTGATAATGATGTCTTAATTTATCGTTTAAGCCGAGTTTAAATTCTATTAAGCGAAATTGTAAGCTTTGAAAACCACTAGCTGGTATAATATAATCACGAAATTCGAGAAATTCGATTGGTGTCATTGTTTCAAGCAATTGAAATTGATCGAGTAAAATATTCCAGATTTTAACACAACGATTAAGACTAGTGTTAATGTTAAACATCGAATACATTATATCTTCTGAGCAAGTAATGTTACGAAAAATGTCTCGTATTGAATCAATCTCGAATAAAATTTGTTTGAACCATAATTCGAACACTACAAAAAAAACACAGACACATACAGATTGACATTGAAAATTTACTATCACTAACCCTGATGAATTAAAATAAAAAAGTGCTCGTCATGTACATGTGGGCTGTTGTCATCTAATGGATCAATATGACTACGACACTTGAGTGCAGTAAACAGTAAATCAGTGCGCAAATAGGTTGTGTAATTCAATGGTTCTTTTTGTATTGCTGGTTGATGACTACCATTGCTAACAAGATTGGTTGTTATTGTCTGTTTATTAATTTTGACATTATTGCTGTTGCTGTTGTTGAGGCCATTAGTTATTGATTCTTTGTAGGGACAATGCATGGCATTTGCTTCTGATCTGAAAAAAGATTTCTTTCTTTTACTCTTTGCTCTTATTGTACTTTTTAATGAGGAAACGTTTTCAACTGAGCATTTACTTTTGATGTTGAACGCTGTATATGAGAAGGATTTCATGGAGATATACAAAGCCTCAAAAGAATAAATTTTTCTAAACCTTCTGTCTAGAGTTATAGGCATTTTACTAGAGTTTTAGCCTCTGACATAGTATATATCAACATGTCGGATGACGATATTTTGACTTGAGATTCTACTCACAGACAAATCTATTTGTCAGTTGAATGTCCTAAAAATTTTAGCACAAAAGAATATTTCTTTCTCAAGATATGAAATTTCCAAAAATGAATCATATTCTGCAACAGATGCCAGAGCTTTCTGTTTTCTGGACAGTGAAAAAGATCAGGCTGAAACAAAGTCATTCAACTTGTCAGTATATAACATGCCTATTAATTTGGACATAAGATCTCTATGGAATTTATCTTATGTACAGAATATTAGTTCAGAAGCAATCGAAGATAATAGACGTCGGATCCCTTTTCAAAGAGTTTTTGAGAAATGAAAAATGATGATGTACGACATGACTTACATTGCTCTATAACATTCCAAAGGTTTTTTCGAAATCTGAATGGCTCAAATACAAAATACGTTTCTGAATACGTTGAATAGTGTAGTTTTGGGCTCTTTGAGTCGATAAAAATTTATAAACAACATGTCAATGATGATGCGTAGTAATGCATTGATTTGCAACTATTGTCATATGAAAACTATAGAAAGCGTGAATTGATCAAGTTAGAAAGTTAGATAATAATTAATATTAGTGTTTGTAAGCTGATTAAGGTACACAACAATGCATTACGATCTATTGCTTTAGATATAATGAATATGTGTGACAGACTTATTTGTCAATTAATTCAATGCTTACATTAATAATCATGTTAAAATAAGAACAAATACGAGAAAATAGAAACAAGGCCCAACAATAGAGCGTCCGTAAAAAATCGGGAAAATTCTCTTGAAGATGCAGAAACAAATATGACAAATCTTTACTTTCCTAATCAATTATCTTGTAAAAGAGGCATACTCTACCAGCGATTTTTCACTTTATCAATTTTTGAAGTAGTTTATTGAGACTAAGCAACATATATGAACTCCGCATTTTAGCTCCAAAGCAACTGCGCTAAAAAAATTTTATTCTATTTATCGTCACAAAACTCTAAACAAATATCAAGAAAGTGAATTTTGAAAAGAAAGGAATCGTAACTTGACGTATTACATTCTTCTCATTAGATGTTTGACAAATACAAGCAGAACTTAATCAAGAAAAAGTAAAAGTTACCTATCTTAATAGGTTTCTCTCACAAGACGTAAGAAAACTATTACAGAAAATAATCAAGAAAAACAAATATTAAACATAGTAATTTATGCACTTTCCTCTAATCAGATGGTTGACAGCTATCAAGATAACTGAATGACAAACAGAAAACTAATGTTAGTTTTCTCATTCTAATTCTCATATAGAATACGTTACAACTATAAGGATAACAAAATAATAAAAAAAGTAAAGTTAACTTTTTGATTACATTTCTCATAAGTACAAGATGTGCAAGAACTATCAGGATAAGTGAATAAAGAAAGAGTGAAGTAAAGTAAACTAATTTTTTTCCATTACTCTCACAAGATGCTAGAAAAGTATTAGAATAACTCATATAACAAAAAGAAGGCAAATTAGGTTATTCGGTTTGTTGTATAAAAGATGCGAAGATATCGTTTTGATTACATTTCTTTTATGACATGCGCAAATACTATTGAGATAAGCAAAGAAAGAAAAAGTAGATTAAACTAAATAAAGATTTTCCGTTTCTCTTATAAGATATCGAAAGAGGATGGACGTAACTCATAGAAGAAAAGGAAAATAAACTAGGTTACTCTGTTTGCTTCAAGAAGTGCGCAACTTCAGCTCGAGTGCAATATAATAATCTATATTTGGGCGTATTTTATTCGAAACAAACTGAATAAGGTGGTATCATACAAATTTATTGATAACAAAAATGATCAATGTTATTGTTTCGAACATGGTAATGGCTAGATTATTCAAATTTCATCGATCTCGGCATCATGAATCCTTTGATTTGTTCGTTAGTGATCTGTTTCCGTTGTTCTTGATGTTTACCGAACAATTTTTGTAATAGAACAACAAATTCTTTGTTGAAGTCACACGTCAACAGTTGACCCATTTAGTACCCTTACTGAAAGATAGAAAAACGTAACAAATTAGTATAGGGTGTGGTTCGCTGTTGAAGAGAGTATCTCTTCCTACATACTTATTCACAGGCAAATCAGTACCTTTACATATCTCAAATATACTAAAAAAAGTACATGAACTAAGTTCTGAAACTGAAAGAATCAATATAAGAGAAAGAAAACTCATGACTTTTATTTATCAGTTTCTTTAATTGGAAGCTTTGTTTAACAGCCAAAGGAGTATTATTTAATCATATGAATATTTCTTAGAAATAATTCTTTCTAAAAACATTTGATGCGCGACAAAGGATCAACTACAATCAATTTTTGTTTGAACAAAAACAAAAGGAAATTTCTCCCGATTTTCCTTTACATGATACGACTAAGAAACATCAAAGAAGAATGGAACCGAAATCGAACTGCATTGAATAAGAATCTATTTTTGAAAAGATGTTTCAATGATTCATAGAGCTATCGTTGATTTTAAAACATTGTTATCGACAATGTTAAAACGAGCTTTTATTGCTTATTTTATACGCTGAATTTTGTTCTTTGTAAGATACAACTTTTTTCTTCTAGCAGAATTACTGAAGGAAACGTATTGGATCTCTCAAGAATTCCATGAGAAAACGCCAAAGATTTTCGTTATGGCTTTCATTTTATACAAAAAAAAGACACGTTTTGGGATTTCATGATTTCATCAAAGATCAAATCTTCCAGCATGACAAAGAAATCAGTTTGAACAGTTAATACTTATTTCATATCCATGGGCAACAAACGTGTTGGCTGCAATGTATAAAAGGTTCTTTTGTAGCAAACGACGAGGAGCTCTGAAATACTTCAAGCTCAGTCTTTTAATAAAAGAAATGAGTTGAAGACAATCTTGGCTAGATTTCAAACTGGACTCTATTTCTCATTTAGAAAAAAAAATGATTTGATATATTCGCTTTTAGCAGCATGAATTATCAACGATACACAATTCCTACAGTAGTAAGTTAAACATATTCATTACAACACAAGCTATTGTTACACATTTTAATCAGTAATTCTGCGACATCTGATTTTTTTCAGTTAATATTTTTTGGTAAACTACTCTTCTTTATTTCTTTAAATTTTGTTAAGGTGAAAATTTATTTAGATTTAATATTAAGAATTAAGTCAAAATAAATCAATAAAACTTGATATTCAATTATGAAATTTCGATAGACAATTTTTTCTTCATTAGATATTAGTGGAATATCAAGTTTGTTTTTTTTTATATGCAAGTGGTTTCATTTTTCTATAGATATTTTAACTGTAAATTTAATCACTTGCCATCTAAGTAAAATATAAAAAGAATAAGAAAGAATAATACACTATAAATATTAATTAGTTTTATGACTGTAATAACCCGTTAATGAATGCTGGTTTTTTTTCAAAACTATTTCTATCATTGTCATGCATTCATTATTGTAGAAATTTTAGCATCAACTGATTTTACGCACATTAGTCTACCTCGTTTCAAATTTACTTTATTGACATACTGAATAATAAATTCAGGATCACACATGTTCTTAGACTCGAATCAAAGAGTTTGTTATAATTCTTTTACAAACAATAGATTTAACTGAACAGTTCTTCGATCACTTTTCTTCATTTCAATCTTCGATGTTCAACAGTCATATCAATAGAAAAAAACAAAGCTTATCTATTTACAGAGACAGTCAAACTTTCTCAATAAGATGGAAAAGATGAATACGAACTATGCATATCGCCTAATCATGAGTATTGTCAGTATGTAACTTAAGCTCAAAAATACTGCACACAAACACTGTACGGTGTGTGTTGGCATTTGTTTTTCTAAAAAAACTAATAAAAAGACACAACAGTTATGTGTTATTGTAAAAAATAAATTAAGTTCACACAAGAGGACCAAGGTCAATAAAAGAGAGTGTGGGTGTGTAAGGCATGGAGACAAGGCTCATATCCACATCCTCAAGCTTTCCACTTCGCATCAACTCAGAAATATATCTGAAATTACACGTACAGTAATCCTCGAATGAGCTACAAACTGAAGTATCAGTTTCAAGTGTATCAAAATACACCTGCAAGTATGGTCAATTTTATGCTTATAGCCATACAATTTGTAGATCATGTTTAGCTTTTATGTATAAGAATCGTCAATAAACAGAATTTGATTGAATACAAGAACACAAACCAGCTTCTAGAATTGTGCTGAAATAGTAATTTGAAACAATAACAAAGCTTATTTCACTAACGGTAAATCAGCAGAATTGAGACAGGACACTCAAGTTCTCGAAAACAAGACAACCAATCATACTAATCTACAGGCCTTATGTAAACTTTTATATTTTATGCGTCGATTTAAGTTGGTGATAATAGTTATGAAAAGAAATGACAATTACTTTTCAAACTTCACTAATCTGTGTGCGACTTTATCTTCTTCTATCTTATCGAGAACACTATTTCGTTTTGGAAACCAAAGAAAACATTATTAACATACAAACAATTGTAATAGCTTCACCTGCATATGAACATTCTTAATTTGGCATTCTAAACTGATATATATATATATATTCTAGGATATTTATTTAGAAAAGTCTTGCCAGCGCGTTGCCAAACGTTTTTTAAATAGTTCGCTCATTTTTCTATGCATCAACAGTTTTATTATTATCAAAATATAGCCTACCTTGCCAGATAGAAAGCCTTCTTTTGTGAAATTCATTAACGTATATGTTATATCTCTTGCATCTATTAGAAAGAAGGGAGTGTTTTTTTTAATATTTGTATGTAATTATGATTGTACTTCTTATCCACGTTACAGAATTCTTGAAATCTGCTTGCTGTGAATTTTGTAAGTCCTCTAATTTAGATATCAAATATCACAATTTTGACGAATGAATAATACACGGATATGTGCAGTTAGCGACGATGTCACTAATGAAATGCATTAATGTTGTGCTCCATGACTTGTCAATATTTCCACAATATACCTGTTTTGTTAGCTTGTGTAATAACACAACATGCATAACGTGCGTAGTGGTATGAAGAATAATGCGAACAACATGCATTTTTTCTTTTCTTTTTCTGTAAGCCAAATTTCAGGTAATTGTGTTAGTAATCAGGAACTAGTGCATGTACTTCCACACGATTACATTGAAAACACGGGATAGCAATCATTTCTATTTCTGTATTCTATTGCAAGTGAAAACAGAGTGATATCCTAATACTGCTATACCCACTATCGATATTTCCAAAGTACAATACCAACTAAAGTACCCAAGTGAAGGGTATTCACTTCCATCGCACAAACATCATCTAACGGAGTAATGACTTCAGCACTATAATGTATAGTTTCATTCATTCGCATCCACTCCAGTCCCATAACTACATACTCCATCCACACTCAATATATATTTGACTTGAGAGTACTGAGGGGATAATTACTTGTGGAAATAATATTTAGAGTATTAAAGTAAATACACTTTACTTAAATATTATTTATGATACTCTGATATTTAACTCTGAGTATCCATTGTAATAGTACTATGACATCTATGCGAAAACAAGAGTAAAAATGAATACATTTGTAGGTTCGTTAAAGAAATCATTGATCACTTTCAGATGAAACAAACTATTACATCTACTTCATTTTTGTCACCATTCAATGGCAAAACGATTGTACTTGAACTTGGCCATGAAATAGGCTTCAAAGCTAAGCAAGAACTGATCAACTATTTACGAGAACAGCAAGCACACATTTCATATATTCTTACAGCGAGTGTACGTTTTTGTTCTATTCCACAAACATGCTGTCGCAGGTGACTTTTTTCTTTAGACTGACTACATTTTGGTCACGAATAATGTAAATACCTACAAGACACGTCGTGCTAAACAACTCGGCCTGCCATTGATCAATGTTGAATATGTATACGAATATCGTCGCTTGCCACCAGACCAAACATCATTAGATATTAGTAAATATATCATCAAATCGGTTGAAGATCAGGAAAATTTTACAAAGACCGGCACTATTCCCGTCGCAGGTATTAAAAGTTTTTTCTTTCTTAAATAACATGCCGGACATACTTGTTTATTAGGACCACGGACGAGTGCTATCAAGGTCAATAAATTTGATTTGAATAAAATCAAACTATGGAATTGGGACGATGCTGATTTGCCTCGTTTTGATGAGTCTACACATTGTGAAATTGGCAAATGGGCCATTTTCAAAGTATAGTTCTATGCGTATATAAACCTATTGTTCGTTAATATTTCTACTACTTATCACAGGAAACCAACGATAATTTGGATGTGTATTTTGTTCTCGAACTTCAAGTTATTCCTGAACAATACTATGATCGAACAATGACTGATTATAGACTACGGTTTCGATACGAAAAACAGACTATTACGGACAGAGGACAACAACAAGATAAAAAAGTATTGATACAGTATGCTTTCAGTGATGATCCAAATGAACAGCAACAATTGTTTGCATCATACTATTATCGAGTGGCTACAATGCCACGTATAACACGAATTCGTGAGGTGTTACCTGATAAATTAGGATCAAAACTATTGTTACGCGTAAGTACATAAATGACGTTAACAAAAAGAAATAATATTCAAAAAAAAACTCTTTTCAGACTTTATTTACCCATTGTATCGATACACAAATACTTGATGAGAATGTATGTCAATTGATAGAATCAATTTGGCTAGAATCTATTGGTGATTTGAATAAAATGTTGAGCGTGCCACCGGAATCAATCACTCTCAAAGCGGTATACACATTTATTTTACTACATTCAAACTAGGTTTTTTTCTCCAAACTATTAAATAGATCATCGAAGCTGAAGCAGCTTTGCTTGAACTTCGATCGAACAATGATCCTGTTGCTGTACGTCGTTTTTATTCACTTATTCCCCATCAATCACAGTACAAAGTTGATCTGCTAAAGAATCGTCGAGTATTAACCGAAAAAATTGACTTGTGTCAAGTACGTCTATTTCCTTCCATTGCTTACTTTAATCTTTCGTTCTTCCAGATGCTTCGAGATATGCTAACAGTCAATGAACTAACCAATTGGAATATTAAAGCACCGATCGAAGCCAAATATCGAGCATTGAAATGTCACATTGAAACAGTTGATAGTTCAACACCCGAATATAAGAATATTGCCGAACTTATTCAATCATCGACAAATAGGTATAAGAAACATTAACATTTGATTTGATAATGATACTTTTGCTTTTGTTCACTAGTAGTGAAAAAATTGTTATTCACCATGTATTCAACGTAGCCAAACAGACAGATGCACTGAATTTTTGTACATCATTATCTCATCAACGGTCACTGTTTCATGGATCAAAATATGCCAACTTTCTTGGAATTCTTTCACGGTAAAATATTCATTTTATCTTCTAGACATTATTTATAGTTTGGCTATATACATTTAGTGGTTTGACTATGCCAAAAATAGTAGTTGAAGAATTAGGTGTCATACGCACTGATATTGGTTGTCTTGGCTATGGAATTTACTTTTCAGATTCTGCTTCTACATCTCTAAAATATACGACACCAAGCACAACACGACCAGGTCGACGATTATTGTGCATTTGTCAAGTAGCTCTAGGCGAATCAGCCAACTATTATTCATTTTCACCGAATCTCACCAAACCTCCTGACGGCTTTCATAGTACACATGGAGTCAAACGAACAGAAGAAAATCATTCAATGTTTACTGTAAGTACTTTACAGAGTTCTTATGTTTCATCAAAGAAAAAAGAATATTTTCGAAAATTTTGGCTGATTGGATAGAATCAACGAACCTAACTTTTTTTTTCTCAAGTAAAAATGTAAGATTTGATTTATTTCGTTTGAAATGTTATCAGTTCAGTGATAATCAAGAGAGAATCCTATCGCTGAATAACAAAAAGAGTATATGTTGTGTCACTCAAGTCTGTTCATGAATATCATTTTCATTTTTAACTAAAATGTCGAGATATCATCATGATTCATTTGATAATAAAAGCAAAGTGTTTATACACAAGCATGTCATTCATTTTTAAAATTTTTGCATCATAGCGAAAAAAGTATTTCATCATATTTTATGTGCGTACTACAACGTGTTGCTAAGTTCTAAAATATTTATCACTCGTTCTGTAGTTTCCATTGGTTAAATTAATCATGAAGAAAAAGGATACATGTTATGATTGCACAAAATAAGATTCATATTAGATTTTCTCGACAGATCCTGCGTAGTATCCTTTGTTTATGTGATAAATGTTCATATTGACGACTTTGATCGTTGCATTCATGCTGAAAAACTCTTTTATGTACCGTTCGATGTCAATTTGAATAGACTGTATTTTGATAAGAAGTGTTTTTAAAAACATATAACATTCAATGGTCAAATTTTTTAATTTAATTGCAAAACAAAATGATTAAAACTTTTAACTTTAACATAGGTCATTAAAAAGAGCTCTAAAAGTTGAACAGACACTAATGTTATGAATCTAAACTGATTTGAATTAATAGAACTTTTTAAAGAATTTTCCACGTTTTGAATCGATGCTACATAGATTATTTTGTAGAACACATAAGAGAGACTTTATTGCCATCTGTGTAGTGTACTTTAAAGTTGATATAGTGCCCATAGGTTCTACAAGTAATTTTTTTGACAATTAAATTGAAACCAAACAAGTATGCAAACATGAGACGAACGTTTCGACAAGTGTCTTGTATAAAAGTGGTATTCGTTAAATTTCATGTAGAATGTTATACAAAAGCTTTCCGTTTTTTTTTTTATTCAATGACTAAAAAGCTACAAAATCCGGAGTACTGTCAACTGCTTTCCAAGACGTCATTATGTAAAGAATAGTGTTGTAATTAAAGATGCATTTCGCTTTGTTTCATGACAATGTCATTGTGAATGAAAACCAAAATAAGTATAATCTATCAAACAATAGTCTATATAGTAATGATAACTGTCACTGAGTGCATCTAAAAACAACATTTCTCTAAGAGATCGAATAGAAGATTTCAGATCATCTAATGTATTCAGAACTTCAATCTAGGAAACAAGCGTTTTAACTGTTTTCTTGTACTCTGGAATAGAAAATTGAGCTACAAATGCACATTTAACTTGACTGAAGTATCATTTTGAAGTGGAAAGTAAAACATAATTCAATCAATGCATGTCCTTTTACATAAGGCACAGTTCTATATCATACCCAAAGCGCATGATACATCACTGAAAGTCGATCTATGATCTATGTTAGAATTGCTCTTAATTTCATTTCAACGGAAAAATCCGAAATAATCAAACTTATATACATCCTAGGACTTGAACATAGACATGGTATAAGATAGAGAGTCTTAGGTTTTTGTCTCAGCTAAATCTTTATTCATTTGCTTCCATTGTTAACATCGATGTGAAACATTAATATGAATCTACTAGAGATAAAAATCAAGATCCCATATGAGAGATACATTTGGATCCAAGACTTTTATGTCGATTTTGGTTTAGCAATATGCTTAATCGTGCAATCACTAATATGATTTTTATCAAAATAGGATAATGAATATGCGATCTATCAACTCGATCAACAGCGTTTACTATACATTATAGAAGTTTCATGGGCACCGAACGATGCTCTTAATATCGAATTAGAACGATTGCCAATTGTTCATCATCAACAACATGCATTAAAATTGAGTGAAAATGGTAATAATGATTCTGTTTTATTCGAATAAAATTCGATCAGATGATATTGTATGTTCTAGTCGAAGTTCCATTGACAATGGATGATGAAGTCATTGAAGTAGCCGAACAAGACTATGGTTTAGTATGTCCATCGTCAGGAAAACTTGTACCACTTAAATCATTTCATATTCGTGCTCAAATTGTTGATTCTACAGTTGAAGTAAAATATATCTGTCGTTTTGTTAAAGTATAACTAGTTTATCATATTTCTTTTTAACAAAAAAAAAAAGGTTGTTCTCTATCAAGTCTACCACAACACAAGTTCAACACCGATCGAAGCTAAATATGTGTTTCCTCTTGATGAAAATTCGGCTGTATGCGGTTTTGAAGCACATATCAACAATAAAGTTATAAAAGGCGTCGTTAAAGAAAAAGAACAAGCCAAACAAGAATATCGAAAAGCAATCGAAAAAGGTCATGGTGCCTATTTGATGCATCAAGAACAAGCTCAAGTGTTTAGCGTAGCTGTTGGTAATTTACCAGCGAATAATGAAGTCATCATTAAGATAACCTATGTTGCTGAGTTAGAAATCGAAAATGGTGATATCATCTTTCGCCTTCCAGCTAAAATGGCTTCATGGCAATCGAAACAAGCAATTGAAGCAAAAGATCAATCGATTGTACGATCTATTGGTATTGTTGATGAAAAAGTTGAATTCAGTTTCAAAGCGTCGATTCGAATGCCATATGAAATCATCAAATTATTTTCACCAACACATCGTCTTCGTCGAAAATTAACTGATTGTATAGCTATGGTTGAACTTGTCGATAACGTCTTACTTGATCGAGATTTTGTTCTTTCTATAACACTCAAAAGTGCTAATTTACCTCGAATATCAAATGAAACATTGTCATTGGATGATGACCAAGTCACAACAACAACAACAACATCGAACAATAATTCTCAAGCATGTATGCTTACATTTTATCCGCGATTTGAAACATTAATGAATTCGAACGAACAAATTGAAATTATTTTTATTATTGACGTATCCAATTCGATGGATGGTAGTCATGTACAACAGGCTAAACAATTAGCTCATTTATTTCTTATGAATTTAAAAGTTAATGATAGAAATACAATTTTCAATGTAGTTACTTTTGGATCAGGTAATAATATGGTTGTCAATAGTATTATTCTACTGTGCAAATTTCAACTATTTAGATAATGATGAATGTTTTCCGATTTCAACACCAACAACAAAAGAAAATCTTGATAAAGCCAAACATTTTGTTCTGGTTGGTAATTTTATCTTGAACATAATTTTTCTCACTGAAATGTATACATTCGACATATTTTCTAGCATTCACTTATCCATCGTGGTAATACAGATCTATTTTCTGTTCTTCATCGTTATTCACTTTTACCATCGTTAACATCATCGAAATTTGGCCGTCAATTCATTCTTCTATCCGATGGGCATATTCATGATTTCAAATCGATTCTTACACTGCTCGAACATCAATCGATTTTGCGTCATGATCGTCTATTTACATGTGCAATAGGTAATATTGCTGACAAATACAGTTTGAAACAATTAGCTCGTGGAGCATGTGGAGGTGGTCTAGCAACGATATTTGATTCGAACTATCGATCAAAATGGAAAACAAAAATTTTAAATATCCTCGAACAAATCCGACAACCTTGTATTACAAGTATATCAATCGATTGGCATGGTCAGTTAGATACAGAACAAAAATTCAATATGCAAGCACCGAAAATGATTCGATCTTTATTCAACGGAATGCGACTTAGTGTCTATCGTTTTATACAAAATTGTCACAAGGCAACATTAACAGCTACTATCGATGGACAAGAATTTGTTACGACGGTATTTAGTAGTCCGATAACAACGACCAAAGGACATATTCTACATTGTCTAACTGCTCGAGCGATTATTAATGATTATGAAAATGGATTATTGCATGTGAACGAGAGTGAAAATGAACTAATCAAAGTTCAATGTAAACGAGATCTCATCGATCTAAGTATCAAACATTCTGTCGTTAGTGAATACACTAGTTTTGTTGCCATCGAAGAACGTGATGCTAAAATAGATAGACAAATTCGTCAACCAGGTTAGTCAAAATCTAATGTATATTAATAATGAGAATATTTATTTGTATACATTCTGTGGTAGGCGTTCGTCTTCTGGATGTTATGCTTGATCGAGATGTCGACTTACTACCATACATTGAGTGGTATGGTGATGTATCAACTTTAGTTTCGATTAAACAAAAATTGATTGATGCACGTATTTCACTCGAATGTGCATCGATTCAAAGCAAAAAAGAATCAATTGTTGATATTGAAAAACTTTGTGAAAAAATTTCCTATCGAGCTGGTGGTGATCCTAAGTTTGATATGATGATGTCTATTATACATACGTATCGTTATTCATTGAATGAACATGAAAAAGCAAATGAACTCGAAAACAAAATACGAAACGGTATGTTAATTAATCTAGAATAGAGATTCACAAATGTCAATTTTGAAAAATAAACTAGATATTAAGATCGAAATGATTAGTGCAACGACAGAAGAACGACAAACATTACAACAACGATGTGAAGCTAATAATTTGATGATCACAAATGATGAATAGTACGTAAAAGAAAGAAAGGAAATATTCAAAATAAAATTTCGTGTTCATTGTCTTTTAGTGAATTATTATTCGACCATGACGGTAAGAAGAATCATAATTAGAACTCATGAATTTCAACTTCAGAAACCTCAAATGAGCGAGAGAGAGAAAGAGAGTGATCATATGATTTAGAACAAAATTAAATTTTTAGACACGCTGTTCATCATTAAAGTGATGAGCAAAAACAAACCATTGGATTCTTTTAGTTTGTATATATCATAGTATTTGAGTAGTTCCATTACAGTCGAACAATGGGCAGAAAACGATAAAAACTTAGTTGCAGAGTGTGAAGCGACCTAGAGCAAGAATAAGTTGTCGTCTTTATCTTTCGATCGTAGATTTCTGGAGTGATATATCTTTTATTTCGAATTCGAGAATAAATAGAGATTCATTTTCCTATTGAATTCACAAAATTTCAAGAGATTCAAACACATACGACAATCAAATAACTATCGATACATTTGAGTTAGACTGACAGAGCGTGAGTTCGATTTTTACCATGAATTTTTAATCTTTAAATTCCACATACAATAATGAAACAAAAATTGTTAGTATCATGTGAATTTTGATAGATCTCAAAAAAATCTTAATAATTCATAACATATATGTAACACATATATATTTATTTTTGTCAGACTAAGTCAATTGACTGTGGAGTAACATACACACAAGTATTCTTTTCTCAATTCTGCTATAGATAGAGTTTATAGTAGTTATTGAAGTATAACCTAAAAAACCAAAGCAAAACAAAATTGGATGAATACTAAGTGATTTTCTATATGAAGCGTATGAACTCTCAATGAAGAATAGAAATGGATAGGGTTTATGTTTGTATGCATCCATATATGAAATGCAAATTCAGCACAATATACAAGGAGCATATTTTATTGTAATGTTTCTATCAATGCGTTTTTTAAAAGCTATATTATTGCTATTGATCTAAAATATGTTGAACATTGTACTACGTAGGATCTTTAGAGTCTAGACTAGAAAAATTTGATAGCATGAATGGTCTAAAGCAAAATTGAACAACTATTATATTGTATTTGCAAAACTTCAACGGAACTGGAAAATCATTTTAGAGAATTTCAATAAAGTGAAATTACTCAGATTTGCTTGAATACTGTAAAAGAACTTCATAGTCTAGTTTTAAAGTTAAAATATTTGACATCGAAAAGATATACATTCAAAAAAAATACGATATATGACTGTTAACGTATAGTAAAGCATTTAAGAGCATCGCAATGACTTGCACGAAAAAAAAACAAACAGAAGTCTTTTTCAAAGAAGTCTGTATTATTCGTTTTAATTAACTTCGAGATGTTCGAAGCCGTTCTGAAGGAATTAACACAAAATGAAACAATGTATGTGAATGACAACGAAATTGATATATTCTTTTCAGTAAGATGAAACAGCAGAATCTACCGATGGACTTTCTATGTCATCATTATCAATAAATGAAAAATCGCTCCTAAATATAGCTAACATTTTTAATTCTATACTCATAGAATCTTTATACAGAAAGAGTACGATACGTTATCAAAAAATTGCAGAATATTAACCATTTCATTATGGCTCAACTACTCTAATATGTAATTTTCTTGAATTAAGTCCTTATAAATTATTTACTAATTATAAAATGAGAAAGATTTTCAATGGAATGAGGTGACTTCATCTTGATATTGTTCATATTTAACTTAGTCGAAAAAATATTTACATCATAATAAGCAAATTATATTCATACGGGTTCAACTGAAAATGATATTTAATATTCTATGAAATATGATCTTTAGTTATACTTTATTGTAACCATCGATCGATTAGTAATGAATTAAAGTATGAAGTTTCTTTTATTCTTTCATTAAGAAATCTACAATTTCTCAACATCAGTAATAATATTCTTTAAAAAAAAACTATCCTCCTAATATTGAGAGTTTTACCATCAAGAGTTTGTGCTCAAATAAAATGAATACAGTATTCGAAATAGATTTACAAAAAGAAAACATAGTGTGCTACATATTTTTCATCGGAAATTAGTTTTCATTGAAATTCAACACTTGGTACGCCACAAAAAATATGCTTGCAAAAAAAACACAGGTTGTTCCATGCAGTTTTTTACATCAATTCTGAATATCTTATTCATTTTATTTCAAAACAAATTCTTGATGTGAAAAATCGACAAAGCGAAGATCATTCTTCAAAAATTTTGTTCATGGTATTGAGAAAAACATCAATTTCTCTTCGATGATTATAAGAAAAACAAGGAAAATTAGCACTTCAATATTTTGACAATATTTATTTTTCGGAAACTGAATAGATGATTTGTTTCTGTGTCTGATCGAAACGATCTTTACTTTAAGTGTGCGTTGATTTTTAGCAGCGAAAAGTACATCTGGAAAGCGTTCATCACGCCGACGGTCAAGATGGCAAGCATTAGCAGATGATGATAAAGGCAAAGAACATGCTGGTATGAATGTCGCCTTGTTCAATGAAAACATGGACACGTACTGCAATTTGCCATCAAGTGAGTTATGCAACTTTTATTATCAAGAGTGAGCATTGAGAGCAAAGTTCAATAAAATGAAAGTTGTTTAAATTGCTTTCAAAACTATATTTTCTTATTCTAATTCCTAGTATTGTTCAACTAGTGCAAAAGATAGAAATAGAACCATTTTACAATATGATCGTGGGTCTAATACATTTGCCATTGTTTTGAAGGAAATAGGAGTAAATATCAACGACTTTTAATTCTGTTGAAAAGTGAAGGAAAACATATCACATAGCTTTTGTATGTGATAAAATCCATATCAAACATAATTAAAAACAGAAGGTTACAAAATGATCAAAATTTTGAATTTCATAGTGATCAATAATACCTCTTTCTTGACAATCCATCGACTGAACGTAGTCTGATCCTAAAGTTGATTTACTAGGTTATGACTTTCTATCTTCAATTACAAGTGAGCATGCCAGAAAACTAAGGCAACATATTTCAATGTCTTTGAAGATTATTTGAATTCAAGAATAAGTTATACCAACGCACTTATAATTAATTTCCAATATTTCTCAAAAATTTGGATTTGTACTGCTATGTGATTATTAAGCTTCTGAAAACTTCGAAAATATGAATATACCTCATAAAAATATGTTCCAGTTTTGCTCTTTCTAATATAGTAAAAAATGCTAACTCTATAGTTGTCTAGCTGTTTATGTATTCGAAGACTAAAATACTAATATCCTAATTTGAAATGACTATTATATCAATAAACACAATATTAAGTGAACATCTGCCTCGATTAAATGATTGCTTACACTAATGATTCAATGTAGGTCCTATGCGATTTATAAATGTGTTGATACGTGTATGCACAGACTTCAATATATTTTAAATCTTGACAATTTGACGTTATCATATACCGATAGAATTCAAGTGGAAACTTTTTTTTCTTAATGTATCCGAATAAGTCTTGTTATGATTCATTAGTTCCTTTCGGAAACTAGAGAGGTCCGATTTGACTACAAAAAGAAACCATTGGTTTTACTTTATAAGCTAGTAATATCTAACTGATACGAAGTTCAATCAAATTTTACCTTCTTCTTATCGTTAGTTTCATCGCATCCACCTCCGCCGCCACCTGTATCTTGGCAACCATCTACTCGACCGTCTCCACCAAAACAATTTATGCAACAACAAGCAGTAGCTAGAAGTAGAGATGGGATGCCAGGGCTTTTTTCTGATCTAACATTAACAGGAAACACATCGACGGTGTTTTCTGAGATGCAATCTCCTTGTGCTAGTCCACAGTCACAATCTCAAAGTGCTTTTAAAACACCACAACCTTTTCCTGGTAAGACGTTGCCACATGGAATATTGTTGCATTCATCGAGTAGTGAATTACTTTTTGTTGCAGATTACTCGACAACAAACAGCACCGACAATAATAACTTATCATTGCCGTTTATGGGATCCCAGATGCAAGCCACATTTTCACCTCCATCTCCCAGTGGATTTCAGAATAATGCCGTTTATATGCCAATGATGTTTCTGCATAGCCATCCACAAAGCTTCTCATCTGGTCAGTCAATGCTATCCAAGAAATATCACTTTCGTTCTCTTTTAGATTTTGATTCCCGTAGCAAAAGCAGAAGTGTAGATGGCGTTTTTGGTGCTGCACAATCATTTGTTCCTGGTTAGTCATGAAAAGAATCATATTCATTTTTGCACTCGATACCGCCGCTTTTTGAATTAATACAATCGAGTTTCTTAGGATTTCAATTTGCTCGTGTTCCTCCGCCTCCGCCTCCTCTTCCAACAACAACGTCATCATCATCAATTAGCTATCTTAACCGAGTTCCCACTACTAGTGATACTCTAGGTGGAGGTAAGATTTGAATTTCTGTCTCTATGCATTTATACTGCTCCTTCATTTGTATTAAAGTCGAGCTATATTAAAATCTATTTAGTACAATAGGAATTTATTGCACAATCAGATGTTGCCAGTTCTTTTCTCGTAGTTTCGCTCTTTTTTTTGTAGTCTTGATGAAAAATGAAACATAGAAATAAGCAACAAACGAAAATAGAATTATAAGCACATATATTTTTCGTGAAACATGTTTGCTTACCTCTGAGATCTTGAGATCACTTTAAGTGTCAGTGAATAAATCCGTATATGTACATTTTCAGTATCATATAGGTTAATTTATTGGTAAGTTCTTTTGTTAGTCGAAGTTCGCGGTAGAATGTTTCATTCGAAAATTCAAACTGAGTACATCACACATACTCAGTAAAAATATGCTTATTTAGTCACATAATTGAGTAGTAACTACACAAGGAGAAACATGATAAACAGTAAAATTCAAATTATTTCTAGAACAAATTTTTTCTGACAGACATAAATAGTATTACGTAAGAAATCATTCAACTCATATATCAATAAATATACAATCTCGGGAAAGTTTTTCCAATCTACGCGCAAAATGAATCACTAGTTAGAGTTTTGATACTGAAAACGCTAACCAGTTAAATAGTATCACTATGTACTTTTCGATGATGTGAATGTGTAGGTGTGAGTCTGTTCAATCGCTCTTACTGACATCCACATCAGCACATCTACACCATCAATCTTTCGATTTCTTCATAGTGATTAAGAAAGTCAGCAAGTATACATTTATCATCAAAGATAGATACATCATGAGTTAACTATCAATTAAAAGCCTTTAGTGTATTTCTATGCTCTATTCACGACTGTGTGAAATAAGTAGTTGTCTCCAAATATGCACAACTTGCTCAATAAAGGGTTCATTTTATTTAACCACAACGCAAATACATTGTGAATGAATTGTTCATTGATCATAATGTTCACGATGAACGGAGTAGATGACAGATATTTTTGTGTATTCGTTAAAAGTAGTCATTTGATAGATGACATCATTCAAGAATATCGATGTAAGAAACATAATTTATGATGTGTAAAATAAAATATTAAGCAGATAAAAATGTATTGGACAACATGTTTTAGAGGATAGTTCGAAGCATGAAAACTTGCAGTTTTATACTGAATCGAAATGAGAAAATTATGAAAAATGTCGAAAATAAAATTTTTTAAATTTAAAAGTTTCATATTTCTTATCTTACAGTTTAATATCACATTCGATCGGATTTTAACTTCTGACCATCATGCTTGAAAGTATCAATTGCAAGTTTTGTTCCCCATTTTTCATGATAGATACTCTTGTTCTTTGGAAAACTATGTAAAAGATTTTCAAGACATCATAAACATTTCAGGATATATATATATATATCCGGACGGTCTCTAAAATTTCTCAAAAGAATCATAATGGTATATATCTTCCGTTAATGATGGATTGTACTGCCTGCAATTTGCCTCGACTGACATTAGTTACCGTCATGATTTTCCAGATGTTTCATGTGCTAGCGTATTCATTAATTACCTGGATAATTTTTTGCTAAAGAATCATTATCTCCTGTTGGTCGACAACTAGCTAGTTCTTGTCTTCTTTCAATATTACATTGCAGCATAAAATATGATCAATATCAATAACAAATCATGATACGTTGATAAAAGACTATATTAAACCTCCAATATTCGATGATAGATATCGAATTACCAATAATTTTTTTTGGAAATGATATTTTCATATTGAATGAAGATTCATTCGTCGAGTAATCGCCTATCTTTTAGCTTGTCTAGAGAATTATAGCAATTATATGTGTCATTTTCCATCAATATCGTCTACGTTCTCTCTTAATTTTTTCTTAAAGCAGAAAGAACAATAATAAGAACGTTGTCTGTTGTAGTACGGCATCCTCAATAGTCTACTGCCAGTTGTACATGTTAGATGTGCTATCTTTTAAGTAAATGTTTGTTTTAGGTGTCGACATTCCATCGCTATATGAGTCGCATGCCTATACTGCTAATAGTTCACAATTTGGTTTTACTGCTCCTCCCCTACCACCACCACCACTGGTACCACCACCGCCACCACCGCCACCGGCACTATCATACTCAACAATATCATTGTCAAGAGAGAGGAAGTCATCACCATCAAGCATAAGTACATATTGTGTGAATCCTTCAAAGGCATCACAGTCTAATTCACGCATCAGTATCAGTAAGTTAGAATTATATTGATTCCTTGATTATTTTGATGAATGAACAATAGACATAGAAAGACGGCCACGTACCTCGTCACGTGATGATGAATATGATCGCGCTTGGGGTGCTGTGAGTAAATCACGCAGCTCAAGTGGTGTAGCGCAGAATGACACACCCCAAATGGATTCGATGTCCTTTCATAGAGATCAAGGTTCAAGAATTCTTGAGATGTGTAACGAAGGTCATATCTCAATAGAAAAACGGGTTAGACCGACCATAGTATGTACATAAATATAAGTTCTTTTTTTTTTGGAGATTTTGTTTATGTGTAGGAGGAAGGCTATGACGATGACGACGATATGCTAGACTACGAACTTGAAAGTAGAAGATCAGAATCCATGCGGCGCGGAAGGAACGTAAAAAGAAAATGGTAAGTTATAAAAAATTCCACAGAGGCATACGACGATTAATTATTCATCGTCATTCTTTATTGATGGTACTTTTGAAATGTGAAATAAACTAAAAATTTAGCTTTAAATCAAATATGGACTTTGTGTCAATGTCCGATACATCTCGTTCCGACTTACTGCTCCTCGATGTCTATCCACTTGGTCTGGGCATTGAAGACATTCATGGTCACATGCACACATTTATTCGTCGTAATACAACCATTCCAACGAAAACTCAACTTTTTCCAGTATTCACAAATGCTTATGCCTATCAGGCAACAGCTACTATTCGCATATATGAAGGCGAACATGCGCTTACAAAATACAATGTGTGTAGTTTCCAACATATATAAATATTATTTGTTAGCATTCTCTATTGTAGATATTCTTGGGTGAGTTTAGTCTCTCTGGTCTATCAAGCAATTTCGCTGCTCAAACGCTCGAAATTGCTATTCGCATGGATGTCGATGCCTATGGTATAGTTCGTATCGACGCTGAGGAAGTACGTTCGGGTGCCAAAGCTTCATTCACTGTTGACCCCAGTAGTCAGAAAAGTACGATAATTAATTTGATGTTTGATATCATAATTAAATATCATTTCAATGTGTTTAGGACTCACAAGCGATGATATAGAGCGACATATTCAATATGTACAAAGTTATGCAGATTTCGCAGCGGAATCTAGTCAGTGTTAAAAAAAGTAAATGATATCTAATTGTTGTTATTTTGTAGTTTATGATCGCAAGCCTAGTGATCCATTGTACATGGTATGTATCATATCGTTTTATCATAATTTGGTTGTTCACTTTTTGTTTTTTGTCAGCTTGATGGTCAAACTGAAAATGTAATACACAACTTCTGTGGTGAATCCGTTACCTCATTCGGTAATTTGTCTTTTGTTATTATTCGTGAGATATACTGCAATAATAACTAAATATGAATTCAGATGCAAAGGTTGATATTCCACTTCTCAGTAAACTGAAAGATGTTCAATCAACAAAAACAATGATTGAAGAACTTCTCAAACTTCAATTCGAGGTAGAATCAATTTGAAATTCCATTAATTATTTATTGTTTGACATTCAATTATGAATCTAGGATGGTTCATTTACGCTAAATAAAGACTTAGCTGACATACTTCACATCAATCTTGATACTTTCAATGATCTTGAACGCTATTTATATGAACAAGGTTTTAACTCTCTTGGTAAGATCGAATAATTTATTATTAACATATTGAAACACGTCCTGCAATTTTGTTAGCTTTAAACATACGTAATGAAATTCTTCGTTTGATCGGTACGGGTGTTATTCTACTTTGGCTCGTTCTTCAAACTGGAGCTTCACAACAAAATACATTTGGCTTTTTATTTAACAGTGACCTAATCAAAGTAAATTGATATTTTTCTACCTTCTCATTTTCCCTAACCTAATGTCTATATCTTGCTAAGGTTGATCTTTCCAACTATTTGCCTGCTAACATGAGCAAACAAATTGACAAAGCGATCAAATTCTATCAACTAGCTAGTCAACGTAATAATGTATATTGTAGACAATTAGAATTGAACGTTTCATCGTGGGATATGTTTATTCAACGTATTCTTATCGGAATTGATCGTGACAATAATTAAGAAATAAGAGTTGAGTGATATTTATTCTTTCTTGATAATTTTACTTTTCATTTTTATTATTCTAATCATGAAGTTTTCTAACATTATTTACTTGTCGACTGCAATAAAGAGATTTTGATCGAAAATCATTAACGCCATTACCAATTATTACTGAAAATAGAACATAAATATGCGAGGGTGTGGATGTAGGTTTGGACATGAAAGAAGAGAAAAGCCACACTGTATACTCATACAGTTCTTTTCCATAAATTGAAATGCGGCCATGCAAAGTTATTTTAGCCAGAAAAAAATCGAAGATATAATTTTACAAGATCTTATAAGATATTGAACTATGTTGATAAGATTGTTTGACCTGAAAATATATCAATATTTATTTTGTTGATAGAATTTTTATCAATAAAATTTGACAAAATATAATAACAAGATCAACTTTCACACCACAATAATAGTAATATTTATTTACAGTATGTATGCAGTGATGACTAGAATGAAAAAGCTTTCAGTACAATTCATACGAGATTAAAATGTGAAATTACACTGTAGTTGTTCAATCGCCCATGAAAACTCTTGTTACATTACAGATGGAAAACAGAAAAGATTATTTTGCTTGCTATGAATATATACGTTAACATTGTTTATCGAGCATGTTTTTACGAAAAATTTATTAATACAATTATTTGTTGATTTTTAAAATACAGCTATTTTCACTTTTCGATAAACGGATCTAATTAAGTTTATACAGTCATGTCTAAATACTGTTCCGGTTAATGTGTAAATATAGAATGGCATTCCAAAACTCATAAAACTTAGAAGGTAAAATAGTTGAAAACAAAGATTTTCGATTGTAGATCTTAACAAACTTTTTTGTATATTTAATGTCGATGTCAAATATAGACGTTGAATAGCCAATGGAATATTGAATATAGTCAATAGAATAATTTGAACAATTAACATTTGAATCAATTGTCGATCTGTTTTTTTCATTGGTATTACTATTCCACGTGAATTAACCATCGATACTATGGGATAAAGTAATTTTCTCACATTTTGTACAGTTGCATACCCAAATATTAACATAATTGTTGATGGTATAAAAACGAATACTACTGCTGAAGCAATTTCATTGTATAAACGACATATCATATTTTGACCATAGCATGTCAATGGAGAATTGCGAAGATTTGGTATATAGCAATAGAAAGTTTCGGCAAATATTAATGATCCACCAACAACTGTAATGATCATTAATCTCCGTGTAAAACGAAGATTGCTTAGACTCCGACGTTGTACATCACGACAACTTATAAAATACCTATCAATAGTGGCATAAGTCAAAAACCAGGATGAAGCCGTTGTTGATACCCAAACAATGAATGCGCGTAATTTACATATTATAGCATTTGTTGCAGATGCATCAAGTGAGAAACCAACAAAAAATCGACTCAGTAAACCTGAATAAAGAGCAATTAAACCAGCAATTGATGCATAGAAAAAATAGACAGCACACGGATTTGTACGGTGTTTAGGTTGATAAAATATTAACAAATTTAAAACATTCCCAATAGTACCGAATAAAAGAATAAACATGGACAAATAGCGATTTGATTCAAATGTAAATATTGCCAATGTAGAAGTGATACTGGTTGACATTGCATTCGACAGTAATGTCAAAAAAAAAAGAAGATGGAAAGCAAAAAATACCACCCGCTGTTTAAGTAATACTTGCGTGATGTGTCAAACTGTTTTTTTTATTCTACTAACTTGTGAGTGACACATTGATTATATTTAATTAATGGCAAATGCAAAAATGATACTCTTGTAATTATGCAAAGAACTTCATGTGAACATTAGCTATTTTTAATCTATCTATCGGAACAGACTCAGTGTAACAGCAAGCAATGAATTAATGGAAGAAGATATTCGTCATCAAATATTCAATGTAGCAATACTCACCGATATGAATCCAGATAGTATACCATGATGTGTTTATTTTAAATGAGATTGAATTAAATTTACTCGTACACAAGCCATAATTGTTGTGTACAATGGACAACTGATAGCCGAATAATATGCTTTAGGTTTTCCAAGAATTTAAAAATCTTTGATTGAAGTATGACACAGAGTATAACTTACTCACTCACGAGTATTCCAGGACTGGACCATATCCCCCTATCAAAGAGAAACTATTCCACTTCAAGCATAAATGCTTCAATCACATAAAGTCAGAAAGAAACGCTTTTTCACAAACACACTACCTTTATTCGAACACATCACTACAAGAGAAAACGAAAAATAACAAACAGAACTACTCCATCGATGTCTCCATTTACAAAAACAGAAGTCGGAAAGACTTACAGAGAAATGGATCATTTGACTTTTTTCATGTTAACCGCTGTTTCTAGTAGAAATGGATTTTTCTATTAGAAATCGTTATTTTTTAATGAGAAATGCTTCATCCACATCTCCATTCACTAGCAGAAGTCTAAATGACTTGGAGGGAAATGAATCATTTTACTTTTTCCATCTTAAGGGATGTTTCTAGTAGAAATGCATTTTTACTATTATTAAATCATTATATTTCCAGGCAAGTACTTCATCCATATTTTCATTCACTAGAAGAAGTCGAAGAGGGTGAGAGAGAAATGGATCCTTTTATTTTTTTTAATCTTAAAGACTGTTTCTAGTAGAAATGATTTTTTTTCTAGTTGAAATGGTTATTTTTTCAGGAGAAATATTTCATTCACATCTCCAGTCACAAACAGAAGTAGACAGGACTTGAAGACAAATGGATCATTTGACTCTTTTCATCTTAAGGGGTGTTTTTAGTAGAAATAGTTATATGTAAAGAAGAAGTGCTGGATCATGTATCCATTCACAAGAAGTCTGAAAGACTTAGAGTTTATCTTAAGAAGATCTTGTAGCAGATATCGATTTTCAGTAGCAGAAATGATTAAACTATTTCTGCGGAGTGCTTCATCTATTTCTCTACTAATAAGAAGAAATGGAAAATATTCAAAGAGAATACAGTAATTTTTTTTTTATCTGAAGAAGATCTTCGAACTGATATAGACGAGATTTTTTTTAACGATTATCTGGTGAAAATATATTTTACACAGTAGAGATATAATTAGTCATCATGAATCTGAATATTTGTGATTGGTGCAGATTCCTAGTGTTTTAAATTCAAGTATATGTACAATATCGTATAATAGATTATATGTATATAGATATTTTTTTATTCTTTGTTTCCATTTCTCCTTGACATGTATGACTTTATGTGGGGTGAAGCATTTCTCCATAAAGTGGAACAACTTCTCACATCGACTGGTCCAATTGTCCACTATTGGAGTGTTCTAGTAAAAGATATGAACTTTAATAACGATGTGTTTGTTCCTGTACCAGAATGAGATAATCTCAGTGATCCTCCTCATTCAATAAGGTGAAGTGTAAGTGTGATTATCGGTGTTTGCATCTTTTCTTTATTCACACACTACACCCACATTCATGATCATTTGAGTATGATGTAAACTTTTATTGGTTTTCATACATTTCAGGTTACGAAGATAAAATAAGACTATTGTCATGATGTAATTCAAACAATGATATCAAATTTTGTATAATATTTATCTAATTGATTAAAAATACAGATGTTTCAAGAGACATTGCACTAAATCTCAGTGTATTTTTCTCTCGTTTCTTTATCCTGAAAGAAAATTCGCTCTTATACCTAGCGATAGAGAATTTCAAGCTTTATCCTGGTTTCATCTTGTCCTATCCACATCTACCCCAAATAACATCCATGCTTTTTTCCTTTCAAAGATATGTTTTTACAGCACAGGCTCCTATCATCGGCAAATATAACTAAGCACATTTTTTTTCACATTTGTTGATTTGTTTTATACGGTGGACTTTTTTTTTTATGTTGAAATGCATTTTGTACTCAAGAGTTTTTTCTTTCTTTCGATGAAAATATTTTTATGGCAGCATGCTCTCAAGAGTGACTGTTGCTTTTCTTATTGATGCAGTTTTGAAGTGAGTGTTTTTTTTCTATTATATGGCTGCAATGGGTAAAACTTTTGTGCTTTAATCTTTTGATATAAGAATTCCTGTCAACGTCCATATTTCACGGAATCTTTACTTTTATAATCTTTATGTTATCCAACGTTCTTGAAAACTAACTAGACCGGATTCGAACTCGAATCGAGTGTGAACTATGATACGAAATACGATATCTTGGTGGTCAGCGAATAACAGAAGATTCATTCATCTCTATCGGATTTTCTAACTAGAATAAAGACTACTGAGTGATTTGAAAACCTTGCTAAATGGCAAGACTACCTTCTCTGTCATGGATGTGGGTACTGACAAAGAGGAAATTTAGAATTACCCACCCATCTTTGTCTAGTTCGTCTTCAGGATCTGAAAACAATTCTGATATTCTTGCTAAAAAAGTGTATTTTGCACTAGAAAGAAGCCAAGACAATTTCCTTTTTCAGAATAATACACAAAATATATCCGTGCTCAGTTTTAATTTTGATTTTTTTCATAGGAACATTGCTGATCAATTGTACACATAACAACATAGTGTTTGAATATAATGAATTTCCGTGATCGACTCATTCATAAAATTAATAGAACACATAAACAACTTTCTACTCCAGTTTGGTCTTATTTTCGACACTATCAGCTAAGCAATCGTCATCGTCGAGAGAGTAGTTTATCAATTATATTGTTTCCTGCATGGATGGTCATGTTCTTCATAGCTCTAGCTATTGATTTATGCATTTATCTTGTTGTTGTTTTTTGGTTTATGTTTGTTTTAATTCTAATAACAACTTCTTTCATTTTTCTTATACTTTACATTTTATACCTATGTTTACGAAAGCCAATATTTAACAGCTGATAAAATAATTATATGCCAAGATAAATAAACCAACTTCTCAGTTTGACTCCTAGAAATATAATAGACAGAATGAGGATAGTGTTATGAGCCGATCATATATATCGAAACATATATGTCAGCTTCCCATTTTAAAATGACACGCTACCGACACATGTGTCGACATAAAGCGACACAAAAATTACTCAAGTCTTAGAATAACGAAATATTTCGTTTACAAGATTTAAAAAATTTTGACACATAATGACACGCTGGTATAACATGTGTCAAAGCGTGACAGTACTTCATGTGTCATTTTGGTTTTTTAAACGTTTTGACACATGAAGTATTGTCACCCTTGGACACATGTATGCCAGCGTGTCATTATATGTCAAAATTCTTTAAAAATTGTAAACGAAATATTTCGTTATTCTAAGACTTGAGTAATTTTTGTGTCATTTTGTGTCAACATATGTATCGGTAGGGTGTCATATTGAAATGGGTTACAACTATAGCTGTAGGAAAGCAATAACTAGTCTTAATGCATGGTTGTCAGATAAGTGATCCAAATTAACTTTTCATAAATCTTTTAATGCATGTGATTTGATCACATACAGATTGTGGGTTAGCTTCTTAGAGTACATTTTGTTTTAGTCCACAGCCACAGACTAATTTATGATTTCCAGCATACGATATAATTCAAATTTTTGAAGCCGAAATGTCGTTATTGAACACTCGAATATTGAATCGCTGTAGTGTATTTGTTGAAGATTAGTATGAGATTAGAAACTTTCTTCATTCAGGAATCGATGCGTTCTTCAACCACATATCAACGGTGATCATATTTATGAGAGCCAATGATCTCTTTGATAACTGCTCGGATACATTTTTGTAGAAGTGATCATTGTCAAGACTTGTGCATAATAGTGAGTGGAGCATTGTTGACGGTAGGTCTCTTTCATAGAGGAACACTGATAGAGTTAATTTTACGTTATGATTTTCAAATAAAAGATTGTGTCCAAAGTTTGTAGAATAATGCATAGAATGAGCTATAGCACGTGATAATTTAATGAATAGATTTTCTTCAGTGTCAATATCAAGTAAAAAGTAGTGTTCTTAAATTTGTTTATGTTGGGTAAAAGTGAATATTTGAGACTTTTGAAAACTATTAAAACTGGATGTCCTACAGTCAAATATTACCTTTCATAAAATTCCTACAAGAAGAATGGATTGATATGTTACCAACGTGAATTTTTAAAAAATGACAATATTTATTAATGGAGTAGTCTCACTGAAAATAGATAAAAGAACAAACATGAACTCTTCTCATCGATAAAAAAGTTCTTTTTTGTTTGAGAGATTCATTGTCAGTTACGCACAAAAGAGAAAATATATACAGAAAGTGAGTAAGTTCAATCTCATCGCACTACTCAATATGCTTCACATTCACTGAATACATGACAGATTGGTATAGAATAATAGATCACAATGCACGATGAAATCATTAATTCATCTTCATCTTCTCCTTAATTAACTTGCACACTAGGTGTGTATCATTTTTGTTCATAGTAAGAGTAATCTTAGGCCAATAACCTGTGTCTAATAGAATATAACATTCAAGAGAGTTACGATAAAAAGTAGCATGCCAACAAATAGATGACAATGCCATCCCCTACATTTAATATATAAAAAAGCCTAGATTTTCTATACTATTTCTATTCGAACATGGTAGATTGTCTAATGACACCGAGTTTATGCGAAATCAATCGTTTTTGGAGCTATATACTAGAGATATCTGAAACACTTCGACAAAGAAAGATATAAAATGATTATTTTTATTTAGATACATAATGTATCTTGTATGCCAATTAAGAGACGTCTCATTCAAAAATACCTGGAGATTTTAGAATATCGAAAAACATGGAAACAAACTGGTTTCGAATCTCGATCATTTATGCAAAACCTAATCAAAAATTATAAATATAATTTTTGTTTTCATTAATGAATCTACAATCAAATCTTATTCAGAAGTAATTTAATCATTGATGTTGTACATGTAGACGGCAAATGTAGCTGCAGCCGTTTGACATGCATGTTTTCTTCTGATGGAAGCCGACCACAATCAAGTTTCATCCTTCATGAATCATCTGGAGAGAAGATGGTCAAAGCACGTAGATTTTTCATGCTATTGACTGAATGTGATACAACATTATAGATTCCAACATGCATGGGAAGAGTTTTCCAACTATCATATTCGAAAGTGCGTCGGACGTTGTATAAGATTAGAGATGATTTTAAGTTTTCGGGCAAAGACGTTTTTTGATTTTGAAACCTCATTTTCTGCTAAATATTCAACGTCCCATGCTCTTTCAAATATGATATTTCCGAGACGAATATTCCGCATATAGAAATGATAAAGAGTTTACAGGAACAGTGTCAGTTGTCTTTTATGAAATATTTATTTCAATTCATAGTTATTTATTTATAGAAAGGTTTATTTATCAAAAGGTAGCTCGTGTTCTACTCGTTCTATTTATATGGCTTCAGTTCTTTCGAACAATTCCAAACAAAAATCAATTTAAAAGACCGTCTAAAAGCTTTCTGTCCGACAAAAATTGACCTTTTCACTTTGTTATACGTCCAGTTTCACTATGACTCAACATTTAACGATGAAATTTTCTGATAATATATCACACCCTCTTGAAGTATCACTTGATTGTATATTATTAACTTAATCACAAATATGTAGCTAAGAGATGGAATTTAAAAAAAATAAAGGCTGAAAAGTTTCATCTCTCCAGATTGAAAACTCATAATCAGTTCTTCATTTAACTCATTCATTGTACTGAATATATTATAGAGTCTAGCATGATGCCAATTGGATTATTTTCCATTGATATTCATCTTTTTATTGAGAATGATTACCTCAACCAATTATAACCATATGCTGAACTTCTTTTCATATCAAATATCGATATTTGAGTAAGATTCTTAACTCGCGTTGCATAATCATTTTGAGTACGATGAGAATTTTTATTGATTTTCATACATTTCTACTTAATAAAATAAAATAAGACAATTATCTTGATAGAATCCAAGCGATGACATCAAATATCGAATAATGTTAATCTAAGTAAATAAAAGTGCGCATGTTCCAGGAGAAATTGTGCTAATCTGAACTTACTTAGTTGTCCAACTACAACGATCAATAAAACGAAAACTAATGACAATGTTTTGATGAAAGTTTTGGTAAAAGTTTAAGCATTTCATCAATTTTTTTGTAAAATTCTGCATTATTGATTGAGTGTTTCAGAATTTTAGAAGAGAACCTTAGAAGAAACAGTTTTCGAAGTACAAAAATGTAACATAAACGATAAAAGTCCTTCTCTAGCAAATTTATGATGTTTTTGTTATTTCAATTTGAGGCAACCTAAATATTTTCATTGTTGAATTTCATCTTTACACAGTTTTGTTAAGAATCAAATTTTACATCTGATAGCATAATAATAAATCTTTCAAAGAAAAAGCCTGACCTTTGAACACATGGTTTTCCAAAGTGCACTGAATATTGCTGGGGTGTGGGTGTGTAGGTGTACTCATGTTCGACATTTACACTCATATTCACCCCCACCATCACACATTCACACCAACCTCGCACCCACACTCATATTTTGTTTTGTTAGAGATTTTTGAAAACATATTCGATTGAAAATACGGTTTTGAGTGATCAATCAAATTCAGTGGCATAACGAATTTTATCATCTTTATTTTAATTTCTTCCTCTTTATTGGCCTAGTATCCATTCTCTCCTTGTCTGATCATTGCCTTCTCGTATGATCGCTATGCTTGACTATGCCAATATAGAATATTTCCAATTAGAGTTATTTTATTACTTTTCGGAAATCATTTCAATAATGATTTTACCTACAGTACGACGATTCATTTGCAAACGAAATGCTTCCTGAATACCTTCTTCTGTAAATGGCATACGATTGGCTATTGTTACCTTGAGCTGGTTGGCCTCACAAAATTGACGCAATGATTCGAGCCTCCTAGTGCTATCCGGAAATCTGACCCAGAATAGCTGTCTGCCCTTTGCGAACCAGTCAATACCAAAAAATCGTTTGATGTGTGCAAGAACCCAGTCCGTTACGATACCTCCAATTAAAATATACATTCCAGTAATTAATTTAGGTTTCGTATTACGAATTCGAGTTTCATAAGCAAAATTTGCATCTCGCAGATCATGGGAGGATACAGAGTCAAAAACTAAGTCAAATGGACCATGACGTAATGTAACAATATGTAAATCTTCTAATATATTTGTAGATAGATCGTAAAAGAGAATTTCGTCTGCGCCAAGACCTTTAACAAAATCTGCATTGCGTGAACTGGTCACTGCAGTCACTCTTGCGCCTTTGATCTTGGCTATTTGTACGGCAACATGTCCAGTTCCACCCGAAGCGCCCAGAACCAGAACATGCTGTCCAACCATTAGATTATTGTCCTCGAAAGCTTGCAGAGCCGTCAAACCAACTAAAGGTATCGCACATGCTTCGGCAAACGATTTGTTATTGGGCTTGTGGCAGATGAAATCAGTTGGTGCCCTTACATACTCTGCGAACGAGCCGCAAAACGGAGGAATTGTACCAAAAACTGCGTCGCCGACTGTATACTTACAACCTGGAGGAGCTTCGACTACTATACCACTGAAGTCAATGCCGCAAATTCTGCTCTCAACAAACCATTTCACCAGAGGTAAACAGAAGTGAGGCAATTTGTCTCCATAAAGAAATTTTGCATCTACCGGATTCACGCCACCGCAATATACACGGCATAGTACCCACTGGCGGTCAGTCACTTCACCATAAGGACCCGGAATACTAGGAAACAACCAACGTAGTAGGCACATAAAATGACTAATGCAAGTGAAAACAAGATTGATTATTTGAAAAGACCAAAAACGGATTATGTTAGTGGAAGTCGGCTTATACACTGTTGATGTTAATGTTGGACGTGGAATGGTGGCGAGCCTCACACTATTGGTGGAATTCTTTGAATAGATAGCAGCTTTCATTACAATGATTTTACGAAATGCTTTTTGATCCTTTCATAATGTTACTTTATTTTTCATCAGGTAAAGAAAAAAAACGAGAGGGTAGAACAAGATAAGAGTAAGATAAACTTATAAAAAAAACCCATACGCATGTTGTTGATCGTTGAAAGTTGCCTTCAACATGATCTTTAGCAACTAAATTGAATTTTTTCTATAGGTTAAGACAGATAAATGCTAAGCACAATTGAATTTCTAGGAATACGTCAATCGACGAAGTAGCGTCTGTCTATGTTAACTTTCCTAGAAGTTCAAATATAGCACAATTAAGAAGCATTCAACAAATGCTTACCCATTAATGTTGATTAGACTTATTCTGACATTTCAAATTCTTACGTAAATTTGTGCTACATTGCAATCTGTTCTCATAATTTTCATGAAAACTTCGACTCTTTCTTGAGTTTCAGCGCACTTTCGACGGAGAAATGATCACTCTATTCAGATTTAAAAAAAGCGTGAATTTTTATTGCTTTTGAACATGGAATAAATTTAGAAGAAATATGTTTATGACTCAAATTCCGTTTCTGCTGGAAAGCAGTAATGCACATCACTGAATTTATCGCGCGCAAATACAAATAAGAGTTTTAGCGGTTCTGTGCCGGTATTGTAGCAAAAATGTTCAGCATTGGCAGGTATCCATACTGATGTGCCCGGTTTGACATCTGTTTCTATACCATCGATGTGAACTCTTCCTGTTCCACTTAAAAAATAATATCTGGACGAACAAGAAAAACAAAATAGACTTTAAAATGATACTAAATAAACAACATACACTTCCTCTGCATCGTGTGTATGACCACGTTTCGTAGGAGGAGCTCCCACTGGAACTTCTGCAATACCCATAGTGAGCCCTGTTGTTGATGTTATGTCACCATTGATTAGTTCCCACCACTTCACATAACCACGCTTTGGATGATTCCATTCTTGAGTTTCACAATCGTCAACACAGCGAAAAACAGGTTTAGGTTTATGTTCATCCATGACTGATAATCAAATACTGATGAAACGTATTTTAACGTATATTTAGCATTTTGTCTAAAAGAAAATGAAGCTCGAGGTTTCTGATATTGCTTTTCTGATATACTTCTTTATTGCAGAATATGAAAAAGAGACAAAATATGCGATATGGAGAAGATAATATAAAAAAGTAAAGCTATAATAAATGAAGTAACATAACTATGCAATAGATACTGATTATTGTCACCTTTTGCTTAGGTTATCATGCAATTTTGATGACTGAAACCTTCTTTTTTTGTTTAAACTTGTTAGGTTACAATTTCACTGCGTAAGATAATTAGTTAAGTTCTACCTTGTTTTCCTTCTACAGATTTCCTTTCAGAAATGAAAGTAGCTGCAACAATTATATTTCTGCTTGACTCTGCTAATTTCGTAGAAATTTGCTTATCGCAACAACGTTTGCCTCTATATGTTGCCAAAGTTAATAAACCAACAGCACACATATCAGAACAAACAAACAAAAGATATAGAAAGAAACAATAAAACTTCTTCTCTGTGTGTTTCAAGATCTTTTGCTCCTTAAAAACACAGAAGAATTCAGAAGAAAATCTTGATAATGCAGAAAGGGAGCGGTGATGTTTAGTGTATTCTTTGGAATGTTATCTTCACTCTCAGCCCCCCCCCCCCCCACCTCAAGTCTTCTTCCCTCCTACTACCATCTTCAAGACCTGGCGTTTTCTCTTTCAGCAATGTGAATAGGTGAATAGTTAGTTTTTTTTCAAAAAAATTCCGTTTTTAATTTATGTTATTCAAAGCCACTGTTGTTACTTCATTTCTTATCAAGTTGTTGTCCTTAACAATTACCAATGTTTGCAAAGTGTTTCAGCTTGCTATAAGTTTTTTTCATTGACTATTGATGAAAATCTTTTTGCTTCAATTCTCATCTTATTCTTGTCATACCAAAGATTTTTCCTATCGATATTCTTTATGGTATTTTTGTATTAATTCACTTCGAGGTTTCCTTCACTTCGTACAGTACAAATCGTGAAAATTTTCATCAAATACATTCTTTGATTTTCGTAGAAAATCAGCCTATTATATTTGTCGTACGAACACTCGTCAGTTTTCGGAAATGATCCTTTCTCTCTGTATATTAAAATTCAACCTAGTTCAATCATGCATCTCATTGATGTTGAATCTCAAGTCAAGTTGACATTTGAACTCAAAGTATTTTATAGTAGGTTTTTTTCAGCTCTACTTTTTGCAACAAGATTTGGACTAAAAAGTTAATGATACCAGTGCAAAAAAAATATTACACAAAGGGTAAGTGTTTTGGACCATTTGATAATAAAATCTTCTCTATGAACATTATGTTTGCTATTAAATGCACTTCATTTAATGGTATTATTATTAGTTTTCTAATAGTTGTTTTATGATTTGTTGAATAATCTAATTTTTCTGTTTGCTTTCTTTTATGTCAGTAAAAAGATTACGAAGAAAACTATGAGATAAATTTTTATTTAGAATCAAGAAAAGTTGTTTTAATTAGTTTTTACAAATAAAAAATGCTTAACAACACTAGCTCTTTCAAGTTATCATTTTCTCACAATCGTTCACTCATATTTTGCATAGAAACCAATATGTGGAAAATAAAATGGTGCCTATGTCAGAAGACATGAGTGTGAGTATTGACATCCTGTTCACTCACACAACAGATCGATATTTTCAAAGTTTTTTATTCTTATGTCAGTTTCTTACGATTTCTCAAAATATTGTTAATATGTGATATTATCGTTGATAACTGACATTTCATTCTGTACGTTTGACCTGCCGAAAAGAGTTGATTGTGTCATAAATGAATCAGTTGTTTAACAATAAACTTTGCTGTTTTGATTCATGATACAGGACAAACATTGGTCCTGTTGAATTTTAGTCACTGCTAAAATAATTTTTTTTTTGTTTATGAGCATATTTAACTCTTAAAACTTTGAAATATCTCTACTCGTGTTACAATGGAGTGAAAAATTGGTGATTAGCACACGATAATCATCTTCGCCAACAAATAAAATGATTTTAAAAAAGTACAGAATATCATTGGAAATACATTGAAACGTATTATTGTTGTTTTCAATAAGTTGATGTAGGTTGATGCTCTGATTTTGTAATTTACTGTGAGTCTTGTCCATACCAAGATTGAGTATTGTTGTATGTAACTAGTTGAAATCGTTGCATATTTTCATATTGCAAAAGATCAAGTGCGAACATATTTTCTTTTAAAAACAGTTACAGAAATTCTAATATATTCAATAGTTCATGTTTAACTCGACATTGAATTTTGAAACAATGCAAATACTAATTTATTATAAAGCTGTATTGTAGCTTTTCAGGAATCAAAAGATAAAATGCAATGAATGAAATCTACTCGTACATCATGTTTATCATGTCTGTGTATGCTATTTATAATTTTTGAATTAGTGTTCTTCTATCGAATTTGCAGTGGATAAGTTTTTTTTTATGAGATCTCTTGTTATTTTGTACCCCACTGCGAACATTACTTATAAAATAAAAAATCCCTCCGGTTTTGCTCGAATTAGGAGAGTGGTGTACCATGTAATCGTCAATCATAGCTTATTTGAACAATTTTGTCGATGTGACCCAATAGAAATGCTATAGTTAATAGTGTTAGTTTAGAGTCATTGCCATACAGTTTTAGGACGTGTTTTTGATGATAATACATGTCATAAAAATGGCTTCCCGTTATTATACAATCATACGTTATGATAGCATAGATAATTTACACATATATTAGTATAAAGGCTTAAATTCTAGTTAAAACTTGCCGGAATGATTATAAATCATTAATGAAAGATGTGATAAAAGTTTCAAGTAGATCAAAATGTCATTCATGTGGACAAAACCGTATGGGAAACAAGAATCGGAATAAATATGTCTAAAATTAATAGATCTTTCTGTAAACATTTTCAGAAGAGCTTTGATCTCTATTTGATCTATCCTTAGATATAATATTGTTAAAAAATCAGTATAACGTTTGCAACTCTTTCTAAATAGATCATGTTTCCGAAAATATTCAGACTTCTAATGATTCTCGAGATATTTACTTGCAATCAAACTACGAAGTCAAAACAATTTAGGAATGTTCTCTGATCAATCATCAAATAGAAATATTATCATCGAGTTTTTCTCTTAATTCTATATCAAATTGCTTCATGACATACTTTTGTCTGTCATTCAGCAATCGTTGAATTTATCTGTTGTTATATTGTAACACATTGAGATTGTCTATCTTGAATAACTAAAAGCAAAATTCATTTTATTAGCAAGAAAAATATTTTTGCTAAAAAAAATCAAAATGTAAAGCATTATGAAGCAACTTCGACTGTACACAATGACGAGCTGTTAATATATTACGATTCGTGTGAATGTTAAAGAAATAATATGCCGATACATCCTTCACTATCTGGGATCAGGCCAAAAATGCCTCTTACGAAATTTAGAGCGAGTCTGAGATTCAATTTTCTTAGTATATGAGTTGGCACTCATTAATAATCATCTTTCACGAAATAACGTGTGTACTACTTACACTGAAGCTCATTCGATTTAATATGAGATTTAATAGTATTAGTTTCAGCTTTTTATGTAATAAATTTTAAATATAGTTGTCCTTGATTTTTTCATCATGATCACAAATAATTAAACACTGTTTTCGTAAAATTCTAAATTGTAAATAAATATAAAATGTATAAATATCCGAGACATATTCGTATATGTGTAATTGTGTGTTCAACAATCAGTGGAGAGTGTTCGAAAAAAAATTCTTTGTTTATACATGTGTTTAAGTGAAAAAATTTTGCAAAATGAATTTACAGTCACTATAGTTATGAATTTGTCTATCAAATGACATGATGTAGTCATATGAATTTAGACTGGCAACATCGTTATTTTTTTAATCGAACATGTTCATTTGTAAAATCATTCTAATTCAATTTAACTCGTGCTACATTTATTTTCTAAAGGTAAAAGCGTGAGAGACTGTCTTCATCAAATGATTGTCATTGTAGCAAAATGTAAAGAAACAAGAAAAAGTAATATACTAAAAATATTAATTAGTTATGACCCTTCTAATAACCTGTAATGAATTCTGTTGTTCTTTCTCAACACTTTGTTGAATAATAAATTCAGGATCGCGAATGTTATTAGACTTGAAGCAAAGAGTTTATTATAATTCTACAATCGTATCACTAAGCAAAAACAAGATTTGTTATTCATTCACAATAATAATCAAGTTTTCTTAATTAGATGAAAAAAAATGAATATGAATTGCGTATTTCAGCTGATCATGAATGTTGTTAGTATATAACCTTAGGTGAAAAAATATTGCACGCAAATACTGTGAAGTGTGTTTGTATTTGTTTTTCTAAAAAATAATGATAGAATGCAGAAGTGATTTATTATTGTAAGAGTAAATTACGTTTAGAAAAGAGAATCAAGGTAAATAAAAGAATCACTAAGGAAGCAATTGAAGGTGAAAAGTAAAATATTTCATTTCAAGTTTCCGCTACTGCGATAACGACATAAGTTAGACAAACAAAAAGTCATTATCTGAATGATGAATAATTTCGGTTTTGATCGAAAACCATCGGTTACATCTGTGACTGAAACTGAACGCAGTATGGTTCAAGCAGAGATCAATATGATCAATGCTACTGCTGATGCCGTCATTCCATTAGGCATTTGGTGTTCAAAATGGAGAAAATTTTGGGATAATTATGAATGGCGTATGCGACATTATTTTTACATACATCTATCGGTATTTTTCTGCAATACACTTTTGTGCGGCGTCATCATTTGGAACATTGAACAACAACGTGTATCCTATCTCGATTGTTGGTTTTCGAGTGCAACATGTGTATTCACATGTGGATTGGAAACTTACGATTTTGGATCATACAGTCTAGCATCACAAATTGTATTACTTATTTTTACTGTAATTTCAGGTAATAGGACAAAAATGATAGAAAAGAAACGAAACTTTTAATCAAAACAGATCATCTATGATTTTTCTGTGTGTTTATCATACAGGCATTACGGTCAGTACACTTCCTGCTATTTTCATCAAGATTTATCGAGTCAAACGCGAAATAACACCTGATGAAGAAACACTTTCATCGACTATCAATGACAATAGCTTACCAATTACAAAACTTGTTCGAATCAATTCTACTGATCCCATATTGGCCCAACGTCTTCGATTACTGCCTAGTCCAAAAGATCTTCGTACTACAGCATATATCATCCTAATTATTCTCATTCTTTCGACTTGTTTCACTATTTATCTTATCTCATTTCTTGCCATTAGTATGTGGCTTAAATATCATTATGATCCACAATTTTTACGTCAAGACAATAGAACAGTGGATCCGTTCTATGCTTCAATTGTCATCACTCTGACCGGTTTCAATCAAAATGGCCTTTCACTATGGTATCGTATTTAATATTTTATTCCATGTGTCTATATACATAGTTTCAAAAGTGATAGAGCTTGAATAATTTTTTTTGTCAGAAATTTATATTTGTTGACAGATCTTTTGTATCAAAGAAAAGTGTTTCTAGGAAAGGCGGTATGTCACGTTTTGTCACGGATGTCTTCATGAACATAACCATCATGCTTATTGTCATGTCTGGTACATCTTTATTTCCGGCCATTCTTCATGGAATTGTCGAATTACTCAAATATATGGTACCGTAAGTATTTTTACTGATTCCTCCTTCACATTAAATTTTAAAATAGCTAATTAAAATATTACTATTTTCAGTTGGCGACATAAGATCTATTTTGATTATATCTTATTGAATAATCATCGGCTCTCTACTGTGATATATCCATCTGTTCAAACACGACTCTATGTTACTATTACCGTTTTGTTACAGATACGTCAGTGATCATATTGTCGAATAGTTTAACTTATTGTTTTTTTCATTATTTCAGTTGGTGTAGCAGTGTGTTTGGTGAACGATTTTCATAACGATGCATTGGTGATATATAGCCAAGGTCAACGATTCATGATATTTATGCTTCAGACAGTGAACACTCGTTTTGGAGGTACTGAGTGATTAGTATATTTTATTGAAAAAATATACACTTATTTTTGTTTTTGTTGTGAAAGGTTATGCAACAATCGATATAAGCGTACTTTCTGCGGGAACTTTGATTATTTTTATTCTCTTGATGGGTATCAAGCCTCAAATGGTACGTTTATTGTTCTTTTGTCAAATATGATTATGAATTACAGTTGAACTTTTACGGATGGAAAACAATAGAGAATTTTCATATGATCTTATTATCTATTTGACACCATATTAACAGAATTTTATTAAAAAAATGATAACCTTCCATAGGAAAAGGACGATTTTGTACTAAATTTGGTTTAGTTTTACTTGAAGTTGCTCTATAAACTAATGACAATCAGTAACGAAAATAGTATCAATCTGAAAACTATTCGAAAATAATGAATTCTACACATAAAAAATGATTGTTGTTATCGTTAAAAATAAATCCGACATTAGTAACAACCCTTAATTTGCCTGTCAATATTTTTCTATTGAATTGTATTCTTTGTTAGCTTCGAATAAGTTCGCTCTTCAGCAGAGGAACGTATAGTTGTTGGTCATTTTTCATAGATCTTTGTACTCAGATGGGTTAAACTTGACCTGATAGTACTAATGAATAAGGCGAAAATGTCGTTCTTTTTCACGATTGAAACTACCCTGTTGCATTGACATTTTTATTCTTTCGAAGTGTCACGACAATTTTTTCCGACACATAACACATAACCATTTTCTCCTTTTTAGTTGTGTGCAATTGATGAAACACCATTTGAAATGGAATGGATTCTTTTGCAAACGCAACAAACATTAGAAAATAACGTATCGAATGGTAGCCAAAATGCCAACTTTAAAGTTTTCTTACCATTTAGTCGAATGCAAAATTATCTTTTGCGAAAAGGCTCGATTACTAAAGCTCAAGCAAATAGATATTTTGCTTCAACGATTTCTCTCAATCGTGTTGAAGCAGCTCTTGAGGAACTGAATGACAGACGAAATCAACATCGTTTGAGTATTGTATCCGCTGATCTGGGTTATATAAGAAATCGAAATGAAGAATTCAATCAAAGCAATATTCATATATCTCTACTTCGTATGAAACTCTTTTTGATCATTTTCTGTCGACATGTCATTCTCAGTTTCTTCAGTCTTCTTATATCGACTCGAGCATGGCTATTTATTTTTATCTTTCTTATTTGCAGTTTTGAATCGCCTCGTATGACACCTAATGATCCAACTATTACAGTACTCCGTGTGATATTCGAAGTGATGAGTGCTTTTGGTGGATGTGGCCTTTCAATGGGATTGGCGAAAGGAATGCCGAGTCTTGTCTCTGTTCTCAGCTCACCAAGCAAAGTTGTGATCATACTTGTTATGTGCATGGGTAGACATCGTGGCTTACTCGATTCCATGAAAGATCAAGAAGAGATCGAATACAGTGCACAAATACTTATAGATAGTTGGAAACAATTGGCAATACTTGAATATCAAGAAAAGAAAAAATTATTGGATGAAAAATTCAAACCACCAATATCAGTCCCATTTCCAACACCACCACTAGTTACTCGTTTTTGACATTATTGACTCTTGTCGTGCTTGTCAGTTTCAACTAATATTCTATTGAATACATAGATAGATGTAACTGGTAATCTCATTCTCATTGTTTGATTACTAGCACAGTTTTACATTTTCACTATTAGTATAATCATATATCTACAACGTGTACAAATAACAGTATTTAGATCTGTTAGGCATTTAATAGAATATGTGAGAGAGGATCGAAAAATCGAGACATTTTTCAAAGTTTATTTATTCTTAAATTTAATATGCTCATATAATTCAACGATGGCTGTATTCGATAGAAGGCTAAACTTTGACATTAGCGTGTAAAAATTATCCAGAGAAGTTAGTCTTGATTGTGATCGAAAATGTTGAAACTATCGATATGATTATCAACAATAATTGTGATGGTTTACGTCGTTTCCTGTCTTCCGTTTGTTGTATATAAAATAGAACCCATTGTCCTCTTTCCTATAGGATTTATACTGAAGTAGACTTGTTGTGTTCAACTGTGATCAAAGAAAATATTGACAATACAGGGTATTCCAAAAATCATCATATAATAAAGATTTTCAATATTTTCGACACGACTTCTATCAAATTAACCATAAAATACTTCCTCAAGATATTAGATTCATGAAACGACTTCATTCTTGTGTCTATGCTAAGAGAAGGATTTATTGCTTTCTTTGATAAATCTAATAAGTTGCAAAAGACAGATCTATTGTTGCTAAAACTTGGAAACAAAATAGCTCGCTACAACTAAAAGGTTCATCAAAAATGACTATAGCTCAAGAAAACTGTACTATGAGCCTGAAATATTGCACAGGTATTTTACTCTCAAAGTCCTTCATGTTGAGCAGAAATAAGACCTTAAAGGCGATGACTTATTCAAGCCGATTTTCTTCTCAGTCAGGGTGTTGACACCATTGTTAAAAAATCTTCTGGAGAAAAAAGTAACAATCGACATCGTTGATACTCAGCGATGAACTTCATTCAAAGTTCAACATGTTTTTATTTTATCAATCGAAAATAGTGCTAGATTTAGTGTATGCACTGCAACCACGCACAAAAGTTAATATTTTTATCTATTCGTTCTGATTTTTTAACACAAGTACTTGGCCAGCATGATTAATGTTGACAGCTACTGAAGCAGGAAGATAGAATGGTTCACCATCCATTTGTGCCGTCATTGGACTGCGCAGTTCTATTCGCAATTGATTACATTGAGTGATCCGATTGCCAGTAAAACCCATATGAATTGTAGCCATATGTGTAGTATTCAAGCCAACAATTTCGAGTTTTTGATCGCCAAAATCTTGTTGTTCGACACAAACAGTTGAGATTGCTGTTGTCGATGAGCTAGCCATTTGATGCATATCATCTTCATTCAAAGTAACAGATTTAATAGCTTCGCGTGTAGCAGCTAATGAACCGAATACATTAACTGCCCTTATTACCTTGGCATCGGCAGAATCATTATCTCTTTGAAAGATCGACGATTGATCACCATAGAAGAAAACTGAGTTTGTCGATGAAGATTTTCCCCACGGATTCGTACCGGCTGCATAACCTGGAATGTTAAGTACGACTAATGTATGGCAATCACCTATAGCATTAGTTAGATCACGACCATCGCATATCAAACGAATATAAGAGCCAAGATTCCACATATTTGCTTGAGCAAAATCACTGAAATATTTGCAACTTCTATTTACATACATGAGCTTATTCTTCCATGGTGACGAAAATTTCGATGGATCACGTGTGCGTTTATCATGAAAATCTAGTGTAATGGCTGCGTCTAAACCGAAACTCATGTAATTGATAAAGTGTGTATTTGGTAACTTCTGATGATGTTCATAGGAGGCTTGCTTTTTTTCGCGAACAAATTTCGGATGCTTGACTAGCACTTGAAATGGATGACCGATTTGAAATCCTTTCTTTTGCTTTGCTTGTGTCTGTGAAGACAATGTTGTTACGTCGAGTTGTTCAAGCTGAACTTCCCAACGGTCGAGTGCAACTACTTTAGCTTGTGGAATTTGTACGAGCATATCAAAAAGACGTTTTGAATCGTATTGTTCGCCCCAAGCTAATACGCGTGAAAGATCATTACCCGTTCCTAAAGGACAAATGCTTACTGGCGGATTATTTTTCGATGGATAAGCCTCAGCTAGACGGCCAAGGATCCAACCCACGGTTCCATCACCTCCACATACGCAAAAACGGATATTAGGTAGCGACGAGTAGATGTTAAGAGCATGTGTGATTGTAGCATTGTCTTCTAGAAAAAATACTTGACGTGGATTGAGTTTTCGTAATAGTTTCCGATAAATTTTTTCTCCTTGTTGGCCACCAGAACGTTTATTTATGAATACAATAACGGGTGTATACGGAAAAGAGTTTGATTCAAAGTTGCTATTAGTCGCATGCAAAGACAAACGAGCTTTGAAATCAGTTGGAGATTCGCTGGAACGACTGAGCCACTGCGGTCGAACAATAATATTTCTATCGAAGAAAATCAACATATTGATCTCAACGAGTGATTAGAGTTGAAGAAAGACAACGATCAAAACATTCTAAACAATTTCTCGATGAACTCAAAAAACGAAAAGGATTTTCTTTTGAATATATTTCGAACTTTGCATATTTGTAAGCATGTTTCAATATCCATTGATCCTACGATCAAATCAAACTTAAGTAATAATCATTAATGAACAGTAGTAGAAAAGTGTCAAGATAATGATAAATCTAACAAGAAGTATGACCGAGTATTCTCGTAGGCATTACAAACATGCAAGGTTTCTTTTTATTTGACCTGCATAACCATCATTAAAAACTTACCGAAATATTCCATAGTCACATTGAGTATTTTTATCTTCATCAGCAAGACTTTTCCAACACGGTCGATGATAGCTTCGTAAACACCATAAACAAGCGAGGCCTTCAGAAGATCCAGATACATTTAAACTGCAATTGCTCGATATAGAGTTCATAGCCGACGTGGCCTGACCGATGATATCTAAAGCAGACGCCCCCGATAATCGACCACTTCTACTTTTGAATAGGATTTTTGTCGTTGATATCTGTTGGCAGTACATGCATGGTTTCGGAAGTGCGCTCACATGAGACCAAAAATGCTCATCGTATTTCGATGGATTATTTTCGCTCTCGGGAAGTGAATTTCCAAGTGTTGTGTTGTCGACAAAGGACGGACGACAGGGTGGAAGAAAATTGGCTCCGATTACCCGTGAATCTTTCAAGTGATACGAATGTGCAACCAAATCACATGATCCACATTGTACAAGTTCAGATTGATAGCTTGGTTTCACACCTATACAAGATACGTGGGCACATGATTGATCCGTCGATGGATCCTTGCATATGAAGGGAAACCAACAGTGAGATGTGGGATGAGCACGTTCGCTCCAATCGACTCCATATGAGATGGAAGCTTCGCTACCGGATCCAGAGAACGTTCCCACTGATTTAGTCAGAAGTGGTTGGGAAACTCTGAAAAACAAAAAACAAGCAACCTGTTGTTCTTTTCTCGTAATGCGCTCCGTAAATACTTTATCTGATTCAAGACGATGAGTGACTGAGATTCGATTGGTTGCTTATCCTCTCTCGGCAAGCATTGATCACAAAGAGGTGATGGTTGACCAGCTACTACATCATGGGTCGATGATGGAAACAAATAAAATTTTACACCATGATCATCATTTATATAGTTTACAGGTAATCTCTGATGGTTGAATGGCGATGAAGATCTATCGATCGGATCAAACAAAATCGTCGGTAAAGAATTCGATCGTTTCACTTTTATATTTTCTATTACTTTTGGACTATCGCTTAAGTCTAATCGATGTAGATCATGTTCAAGTGAGCAAGAAGTTGGTGCTCGATTGTATTGATTAATATCAGTCGACGGATTTTCTTTCATTACAGTATCAAAATCACCCAATTCACTATTGTCATCAATGGGCAAAGTCAAATCGGTTGACGCAGCAGATGGTAATGTAGTCATAATTGATTACAGATATTAAACAGACTTCTGGAGAAATAGAAACAGATGATATGTCTGTGAAACTTAGACAAAAAAATCTAGAATCAAACAAATAGATTCGAAATAAAACATGCTAGAAAAAAGACCAGCATAATTTGCTTAACTCTTTAGATCATATAACAATGTGTTCAGAATTTAAGAACTAATCGATAATCATGATCAGCTCGACTCTAGTCGATGCATTAGGCATCTTATTACATGTAAATGAGAATACATCGTATAGTAATCTTTTTATCTGAATATCATAAAAAAAACTGTTTGGTAATTCATATTATAGAATATTTAAAAAAATCGAAACCTGATATAGACTTCAGATTATTCGTCTATGATAGTTCTCTGGTCAATTTCTATAGAAAATATGAGGAACGATTGCAACTATTATATCCAACAGTTGAACAATACAATATTGGAAGTAAATATAGCTATTGAAAAAGTTAGTTTTTCATTCGAACTAAATCTTCGAGTTCTACAATTTTGAATGTATACGACGTCAAGTGCTATGAAAGATACTAAAATTAATCAATAATTCATAAAGAAAATATTCAAAAAAATCAAAAATCTGACGTCGTGTTCAGATTCTTCACCTATGATAAACCATCAGTAAGATATCACTGAAAAATATGAGCTAATATTTTGACGTTTCGATGCCGTACTGTCACAACTAGGGGTCAACTATTTTCTTTAATGCGACTTAATGTCTTGAGAACGGAATTATTTTTAAGAAAATAGTGGATAATTTTGAAACTCTAATAGGATATGTTTATTCATATCGATACCTAAAACTGTCTAAAAGTATTTTACAGTATCACAATCGTTGAGACTGTAAGTGAGTGTAGGTCTTCTCTTCAATACATCCAGGGTGTTGGTGCCGATGTTCTATCGATACGATTATAAGAGAGTGAAGATTTTTTAAGCAAGCTCTACTTGCTCAGTAGGAAAAATAACTATTTGGTAAAAATTTCTGAAACGGAGGGTTTTTCAGATGTGTCTAGTTGAATAGTATCAGTCTTTAGAAATGATATGACTTGCTTACAAATATTAAATTTGAAAAAGATCTTTTCATTTTATTCAACTAATAATCTTGTTCATAAACAAACACAATTTATAAAATCTTCCATGAGCGTACAATAGGATAAAACAAAAAACGCTGTCCTATTAAATAGCGTCTGATTGAATGTATTCTTGTAGAGTTCTAATGGCACACCCCTAATCAGAACAAACAAGACTGGTCGAAAATTGAAAATGATTGGTATGATTCTATAGGAATGCGATCCTAACCCGGCCATCGAATTCATTAGTGATTTAGCCGTCTGAATTCTCATCGAATTTTGTCGACTATTCGGATATGATCAGATCTAATCGGACTCGATGTTGCATTCATTCACCTGAGTCGAAGTGTTCTCGAAAATATTCGATTGACTATCGAAATACAAAAATCATTATTTTCGCGAAGATCAACTTCAAGTACATCACTTGTTTTATCATTTTTATTTAATTTAATCGAAGTTGCTATCAAAGCTATATGAAAGAAGGGGAGAACAATATCGTTAAAAAAAGTCCATACAATACACAATTTACATATATGACACTCGATCAAATAGATGATGAGTCACTATAATGCAAAGACCAAAATCGAATCAAATCAAATGAAGATGTCTATATCCGCTTCACTCTCTAAAGCACATAATCGATCCGCAAGAAAAATCATAGGAACGGTAGAAAAGAACGAAGTTGAAAAATATTTCATTACAGCTTGATGAAGAACAAAAATATGTGGATCATCTATCATTCAGTAAAAAAAAAAGTAGCATAATCATCAATTTTTTTAAGTATTTTTTTAATAATCATCTGCAACTCGCAGTATTAAAGGAGCACTTCAGTAACAATTAAGCAGGATAAAACGAGAAACATGGATATAAAAGTTGGTCATTATGGAATATTCATGACAAAAATCACTGAAAACTTTCATAATAAGGCATAAAAAGTTTTCTTGAACAAGTTTGAATTCTTATGTTTCGTGGTGAAATCGACACTGATTAAGTTAATACATTAATATTTCATGGCATATATGCAAAAGAAAACAATAGCAGTTTATATACAATAGGCAATTTTAGATGCGGAAAGTTAATAGTATATCACAGATGTATAATTCAATTTAGACACCGTTTACTTAAGTGAGTCTTGTAATATTCAGTAATCATGTGCGTATATTAAAGCAACATGCGTTGCTTTTAATAAAATACCGAGTGTCAAATGACCTCTATCTATATTTTGTTGTAAATCAGCTTTTAATCATGTTTTTTCGACTACTTTCCATTCGGTCAGTAATAGCCTGAACCGAATCTAATCAAACTCGAATGGAGATTTTCTTATTCACTTCAGCCTCTAATACGATGATCAAATTAATACATGCGATAATGAATGATTAGTATAACAAAACTCATTATCTGTCTTTTTAGACTTTTATAGATTTTCTGGAAACTTATTCAAATTCAAATATATGACATATAGAGATATATCTCTTATATTTATGTATCTTCTGTATATATAAGATGAAAAACACGTACGTAAAATATCAACAAAAACATAAAAATAATGAAAAATAAGTCACTATAGAAGTACACCGACACAAAACATCTGTGCATTTGTTTTTGTAGATGTTAAATAGTTTGTTTTTAATACAAGAAATTTTTTCATCTACATTGATTGTTTTTCTATTTGAAAATTATTAATCATAGTATAACTCTATTGTCAAATTTTTATTAAAATATCAATCACCATTTTTTGAATAGTTTTCGATCGTTCATAGCTATTTAGGTTGAGTATTTGTCATTAAATGAAGCAATTTTAGAGATGACTATTTGTCTAACATTCATCTATTTCAAAGAAATTCTTTATAAATATTTTCAAAATGGATATGTTTTCCGTTGCCGATTTATACAAGTTTTCGTAGAAAATCTAGGCTTAAATCAAGCCAAAATATAGCACGAAGAGTGTTCTATTACTTATATACAATTGTTCGATTTTTTTATCTTTACTCTGGATTGATGTTTTAAGGGAAGCTTTCTGAAATCTGGGAATTTTATGGGAAAACATGGCTCTCTTACCTACAAATACGCATGAAGAACATTAGAATCTAATGAATATTACACAGTTTGATGTCCTCAAAATCGATCTATCTAGTGATGAAAATTCGATTCTAATAGTTGTATATAATCGAAAGTTATTCAAAAATAAATGTGGTTAGCATTTTAATTAAAAAAATCTAACAATAGTTTGAACAATACTTCGATGAATTCTTTTGTTTACAGTTCTTCCGAGATAGACACAATCGTCTATTCATGATACAAAGTAATTATTTTGTTACTTTATATCGGGTTGTGCATAACCTTTTGCTAGGGGGGTAACACTATGATTTCGAGTTGAGTACCTAATGAATTTTATACCAGATTAAAGCCCGTGAAAAACTGGATCCAGAGGTACAGTCATTATTTCGATAGATAAGGCTACCGTTTGAAATTGCGAATATGGAAGTGAATCCGTACAAATACTCAATCGTCAAAATATAGGATTCAGCATAACTTTTTGATAGAAGACTACAAAATTAATTACTAGTGGAATAGTTTTGAGTAGTGTCTCTGCTGGAACCTTTATTTGGTCTGAAAAGAAACAATACATCAGTATTTTGTGTGACCCCCATTGGCTTCACGTACAGCTTTTAATCGTCGAGGATACGATTTCAATAGATTCTCGAAAAGTTCTGTTTCATTTTCAAGCTCATGAAGAACATTTTGAAGATGTTGAAGCAGAACCACTTTAGAATTTTGATTAGCACCGTGCTCCTCGATCATCAAGCTTTCCACCTTATCCATGAGGATTGATCCAACATCTTCTGCTACGTTTAGATTGGGAGAATTTCCTGGCCATTGTGTCCGGTCAAAGAAATCAACTCCGGAATCTTTGAGTAATGCTTGAGTGGCGTTTGCTTTGTGACACGAAGCATTGTCATGAAGATAAACTACCTCTGACGGATCTAATACATTTTTGGGATCAGAAAGAAATGGAATGACATTTTCTGTCAGAATAGACGGACGATAATACGCTCCATCCCATGATGCACCATCATCCTTGATTACCCACATCAATTTGACAGCAGTGAAACAGACGTAAATTCCAATGCAATTAGGCCACGCAGAAAGCTCTTGATAACGTTCATCATCTTGGATATCTTCCAGAGAAAACGACCATACTCTATCAGTTTGATAATTGGGTCGACGAACAGTCCAAACGAAGAACTCATCACTTGGAGCAAGGTGCATAAAGTCATTTTCATCCCACTGCTGCAAATAATCGCAAAACCATAACCGATCTTCAATGTTCGTCGCCGACTTCATTGGCTTTGGAATCACATGAAAAGCCTTTAGCCCTTTTTTAACACGGTATCGTTGTATTGTTGATCGACTAATGACCTCTCCGCACTTCTGAAAGATCTCTTTCGCAACTCGTCTGCAGCTTCGTCGCCTTTTTCCACTGTTTTCGATCGCAATCTTTTTACTTTCTTCAGATAACTTTCCTGGTCTTCCACTACCAAATTCTGTAAAACAATGTTCGTATCCCTTTTTCCAGTTGTCAGTGACCCATCTTTCACTGCGATGCAACTTTTGAGCGATCCACTTTCGGTTGATGAACGTTGCACCTTCTTCCATCACTTCGCGATAGGCGTTCGCTCGAATTCGGTCTATCACACGTTGTTCTTCGTTGTCTCCGATAACTCCAGCCATGTTACTCAAAACAATGATTATTTGAAGTTATGAATGAAAATGAAAAAGTCATGATAAACATTAAGATAAAGGATGTAAGAAAAAGATAATTCCCACTATACATGACACACGTAACAAAACACAAAATACGTTTACAAGAAGAAGAAAAAGAATAATAGAAAGGAAGATAATACGGAATGAGAAAAATGTGCGGAATTTTGACGATTGAGTATTTGTACGGATTTACTTCTATGTTCGCAATTTCAAAGGGTAGCCTTATCTATCGAAATGATGACTGTACCCCTGGATCCAGTTTTTCACGGGCTTTAATCTGGTATAAAATTCATTAGGTACTCAACTCGAAATCATAGTGTCACCCCCCTAGCAAAAGGTTATGCACAACCCGATATAAATAAAATATAAATGTAATCGTCTGAACAAAATATTTAATAGTTTTTGTCAGACCGAAAAAATCAAATATTAACATTCATTAAATGCTTATGCTTAACATAAGCTTGATTATATGTATTTTTATTTAGTAAAACTTCAATTAGAGTATCAGTACATTATTCAAACAAAATGATCTAAAATAGTATCACAATCAATCATTTAAAAACAATTCATTTCAAAGTTTCATTCTCAAATACACTGTTGTTGTTTTTTTTCAACATCCTGTAGCAACAATACACTGACGAAAGAAGGTTTATAGGTGTAAGTCACCGTTGCCATTTGGCTTTATACCAGTTTGTAGAGTTCTCTGATCTAATCACAATAACATTGTGCATTCTTCTCCATAGAATATCTTTTGAGGAGTTACTTTGATCTCAACTTCTGAAAAATGACTGTAAGCTATTATTTCGTAAATTGTAGCTCTTATGCTAGTTTAGTTCTCAGCATCAAAAACATTAACATTAAATACCCCTTCATTATCTATCCACATCAACATAAACACAAATTATTTAATTCCATAGAATCACCGTATTAATAATATTAAAAAGTACAGAACTCATTGGGACTTCTATTTATGTTGACTGTGCGTATATGTAGACAGTCAATTAAGATGTATCAATGAAGTTTGAGATCCATTTAACTTCTTAAAGATAGTCTATGGAGAACAGTACACTTGACGTTATCGTGATCAGTTCATAGAATTCTATAAACTGGTAGAAAGCCGATGGATAATAGAGACTTGCACTTAGAGATCTTCCTTTACTACATAGACTATATACATACAAATACAATAATTTCTAAAACAGAATGTCTCATTTATGTATAATCACTCGTTATTTAACTAGTGAAAAAAAAATACCGAACTTAATGTGTGTAGTCACGTTTATGTTGAGGATTTTGTCGATAACAAGATTTACCATAAGGACATATCGGTTTATCAATATCATTATCATCTTTACTATCATTATTCGTTTGTTTTTCATCCTCATAATCAGAATCACCTGGATGTGATTGTTCAGTACGATGCGTTGGATTTTTTCGATAACATGATGCACCATATGAACAAACTGGACGACGTTTATCATTTGATTTAACTAAATTCAAACTGTAGTCAATAATCAATAATAAATATTTATGAATACTTTTTTTTGTAGTAACAGAATCAAATCCATCACTACTATCACTATCAAAGCTTTTTATTACGGATGATTTACTTGACTTTGTAACTGATGTGTCTAAAAAACAAAATAAAGAACAAAAAGGAAACATAGATAAACAAGATAAAATAGAATTTACCAGACGTATTTGATAAATCATTCGTATTACTTTTGTTATCTTCTTCTGAATTCACTGTTGAGAATTTATTTGAGATAGACTCATTATAATAAATATGTACTTACATTGCCGTTTAACAGCAGGACGATCACTAGATGATGAATCATGTAGACAGGAAGAATTGGATGTAGTCTTTGTTGATGCTATCATCCATGTTGGTAATATACGTGATTTATTATTTGAATCAACTGATTCATATTCATTCTATAAACTACATTCATAAAGTACAACATATTAATATCATAAAAATATACTTGATTTTTTATAGAAGAAGAAGTAGAATCATCAATATCTGAAATGTATGGTTTTGGTTCAACATCAGGACTTTTTATTTTAGATAAAGTATCTTGAGATGATATTTTAGTTGATTTTAGATTATCAGACGCAATATTATTTACTGAATAATGTGACTGTTGATTTGATGATGTAGATAAATCGTCTTTATTATTATTTGTATTCATAGAAAAACTAATACGAAAGAAAAAACTTGTTGGTAATAAACCAATTTGATCACCATCTTTTAATTCTTGTTCAATATCTTTAGTCAAATGAATTGTTTTACCATGAAAAGTGCGATAAAATACTGGATTAGTATGAATTGGTTTAATCCAAAGTGTTTCATCATTTTTAAGTAATAATTCAGCATGTTGACGAGAAATTTTTTTATCATTACACTATTTAAAAAAAAAATTCAAAAAATTTGTAAACAATAAAAAATCAATTATCTTTTTGTAACATACACCTAATGATGATCCACGTCCAATAATAACTTTTTCATTTTTTTTTACTGTTATACGATTACCTTCAGAAATTGGTATTAGTTCTACGTTATAACTCATCTTATTAATGTAATTTCAATATTGTATTGAAACAATAACATTTACTCATCACATACACCTACATAAAACACATAGGTTTTTAGTTCTCATCAATAGAAATTTTCAACAGAGGGAGCATGCTATCAAAATGCAAAAAAAAAGAAAACGAAAACCATTGTAAAATTTATTGATTCAGCTATTTTCAAAAAAAGAAAAAGAAAAAAAACAGAAGCTATTCATTACAATAGAATTAAATCGCAATAAATATTTTTTTACGATACATAATACCAGCAATGATTGTCCAAAAGAAAACTCCAAAAAGATGCATAGCAAGTAATTGTGCATGTGTTGTTTCTTCGACTTGAAATTGTATAGGAAATGTTTTTGAACAAACTTCATGACCAACATAAATAACAATTGAATTCATACCTAACCATAAAAATGGTTCACCAGTAAACCATTTATAAACATCAATAATTAAATAAAGTATTGTTAAAATAACAAAAGCTAAACCAGCTAAAACAAGTATAAAACTAAGTGACCAAAGATTTTTATTAATTGGTATCCAACCATCTGAATAACCACCTTTAGATAATAATAAACCAATAGATCCACAAATAAAACCAGATATAAGCCAATGTGCACAAACACGACGTATACGTGTTGAATGAGCAAAACTATGACCAGCTTGAACACCAAGATAACAAAGTAAAGTTCCAGTTAAAATACCCAAAAGACCTAATAATAAAAAATAAAAAATAATAATTTTTGATATCTTTTAGTTTTGTTCTTACCTTCAGGATCATATGGTATTTGAGTATCATAAATATCTTTACATGTTGGATGATTATCCATATGAGAATTTCGAAGAATTAATCGATCAAGATATCCAGCAACTCCTAAAAAAAAAAATAAAATAATTTAATTAATCAATAAAAATTTTTTTTTTCTGTTCAATAACCTCCAGTACAATTTTGATATTTTCCATGTTCATGTTTTCCACCGGGACCTAAATAACCTCTTGGACAATTTTCAAATTTAGGAATAAATGTAATCAATATCCAAAGAAGAGTTATTAATAATATAAAAATCCATTGTGGCCAAAAATGAAAGAAAGTATTTGATAATTCTGTGCATACTTGTTGACGAACATCATTACCTTAATTAACAATATTTAAATTTAATTCTTTTTTTTTTAAGTTGAATTTTTACGTATTGGCCATTGTGATGAATATGGTTCATCTTCTGCATCATCAAAAATTAAAACAAGTATAGCAGCAAAAAAATAACATAATGCTAAACGTTGAAGAACACCAAAGATTCGAATATATACCCATCGTGAATAACCACCTTGTAATATCAAACCTAAAATTTTACAATAAAATGAAATAAAAACAAAAATTTTCTTTTTTTTTGCTTATCTTACCTAAAATAAAAAGTATTAGAGTTCGTCGACATATTTTTAAAAAAATTATTCTTTTTCGTACACTTTTTGCACGCATAGAACAATGTGAAAAAACAATTGATACACCCATTATCCAAGTAAACCATGGAAAAACTAAATCAGCAACAGTTAAACCATTCCATACTACATATAACAATAGAAATCTTTCATATGTTGAAAAAGAATAAACTTACTTGAATGTTTAAAAAACCAATAACCACCACCTTAAATAAATAAGTAATAATTATATTAATAAATTGAAATTATTCTTTAAATCAGACCTCCATAATTAACAAATATCATTACCATCAATGAAAATCCTCGAAAAGTATCCAATGAACGAAGTCGTTTTGGTAAAAGTTTTGTTATACGTATTGTATTATTTGATAATCGTGTTGATCCAACTAATGGTAATTCACTACTAGTTGAAAGTGTACGAATAATATCATCATTAGGATCATTAGTAATTGTTGTTGGATTATTTGGTAATGAAACAATTAAATCATTATTTATTAATCCTTGTTGAATAACATTTGGAAGAAAACGAGTAACAAGTCGACTGCGTGACATAGGATGGCATAATTGAATCAATAAAATAAATGTTAAAAGAATTGACATTCCAATAATTATAGGTAACCAATAATAACTTGATTCTTTTGTTTGTTTTATTGAACAAATATCTTGATTTTGTGCTATTTCAATAATTTCAAATAAATATGATCCATGTTCGAAAAATTTATGTGATTTTATTGAACATTGTAATGTTTTATTGGTAGATTTAGTAAAAATTTGAAAATCATGAGCATATTTTGTATTAATTATAACTGTTTCACTTGAATTATATGGAATAACATCACCTAAGAATTCAAAATTACATTTTTCACATACGACTAAATTATACATAAATATAATAGACTCTGAATAATTTTTATTGCTAATTGTTAAATAAGCTTCATCCATGCTCAATGGATCTAATGAATCATCATTGATGGATTGAGTTTGACCGTATTGAAGAAATTTTTGTATTGTAATGAGAAAAATCCATAGACAATAATATGATTTTTTCATTATTTATTTAATCAAATTATTCAGCACTTTTTACCTTTCTAACTTGATCATGTGACACAAAAAAACTATAACAAAAAGTTGTTGCACACTCATGTCAAAGTCAACAATCCACGTCCATTACATAAGATCCTTATCATTTTTTCACCTAAAAAAAAGTACTGACATATCTTTCCATCGAGTTTCACTTGTTGTTTTAAACAACAATTGACGAGTCAGAATAAGATGTTACTGACACTTCATCAACAAAAGGAATTATTCTTGATGAATATCAAAATTGATTACTTTTTGCTTAGCTTCTTTTTCTTTCATATAAAACACGATGGACAAAAGTTTCTTGACGTACAAAAAAAAAAAGAATGCAGCGTAAAACATCTTTTCTGTTATTTCACAATGGTATCCTTAAGTAAGGGTTATAAAAACAAAACCATGAGTGTTTCCAAAAACATTTCTGAGCATAGATCGTTTCGTAGATGGAACGAACAACGATATAATGAAGACATTAACTTTGTATTTTTTGAGATCTTACTTATTCAAATTTTGGCATAAATATATACCTATATTAACTAATCAATATACTTGTTCCTTTGATCATTGCAAGACTAAATACATCAGATTTAAGATGATTAAATATAAGTCTAATCGATTTTAGAATTTCTTTTTCTTTCGAGTCTCAGAAAAGTACGTCGAAAATAAATATGTTACTCATTTGATATTGTTTAGACAAGCTGTCTAGCATCATATTGATTAATATTTTATTATTTTTGTTTATTTACTTGTCAATATCGAATTTCATTCGTTTAAGATCATTCTTGAAGGATAATGTCGATTGTCTTATATTTCATTTTTTTACAGCATATCATTGAAATATTTGAGTGACTTTTAGATTAGACAAAAAATATACTCACATAATATATTAACAATGAACTAGTGAACTTTTTTCTTTTATCGAATTAGATTTTACAAATAAAGAATAAACATTGATTCTGTTTAAATTTATGAAAAAATAAATGGAGATAAATTGATAGCATGATTTTATTTTAAATATTATCTATTAAAAGATTCACATCAGAATGGATTGATCATTGATGTATACTATAGTTTCATCAATGCTTCAGTATTTTAAATTACAAACGAACTTACTTTTGTTGAATTCTATATAAATGAAATTGGATTGCTTAGTTTTCATATATATTCATCGGAAAGATGATATTTCAATTGCGAAGAAAAACAAATTCAAGGTTTCAACATTAAAAATCCTTTAATTGTTGTCATATCAATTTATATGAATGTGTTAACGATTATCTATAAATGACCTTCAGGTACAAATGGCATTATTCGACCCTCTTCCCTTCCTCCGGGATGTTAGGTATAAAAAAAAAAAGTTTGAGAAAAAGTCTGCTTGCTCAACTATACTGCTTATTTTTTTAAATTAAACTTTAGTTCATTCAATAAGTGAATCAAAGATAGAACTGAAAAAACACATGTCATAAACAACAAATAAAATTTATCTTGAAAATATTCCAATATCGAATTCATATTCAGTTGATTTATTTAGTTGATTTCCTATTTAAATATGAACTGTGAAACAAACTAACTTTGGAAATTTAGCTGAACGTTATGTAAGAGAAAAAGAATATATTCATAGTAATTGTCTAGACATTTTCTATGGATGGATCCGTATCGAAAGAAAAAAAATGAATATTCCACTGAAATATCATTTTACTATGTTTCATTGGATCATATTTCCTCTTTTTTTTGTTGTTTTGATTATATTTCAATTTATTCTTATACGTTCCGTTCTCTGTCTTTAGTCGCATGCTGTGTATATAAGGACTGAAGTTTTTTTTAAATTTCTTATTTGCATTCAGTATCTTCTTGCTGTGAATCGCATCATGTCAACAAAAACATTAGGTGATATTAAACTTCGACTTTATTACTGGAATTGTCGTGGTCGTATTCAAAGTGTTCGTTATATGCTTGAAGATATAGCATATACACATAAAAATATTGATTATAAAGAAGATTTTGAATTACTTGCGACAAGTGCTGAATTATGGCCTACACACAAGGCTGATGAAACAATATCCGGACCATTCCATAATTTACCTGTACTTCATTGGAATGATACACATACTTTTGGTCAAACTTTAACATTAGGTTTGTTCAATTAATAAAAAATAAACTTCATTAATGTTTTATTTTCATAGGACAACTATTAGCACGAAAATTTGATTTATATGGTAGATTAACACCATCCATTGATAATGAAGACTTTTTACATGGCTATATTGATGGTGTTGTTTCATGTGCATATACTGATATTATATCGAATGTTATAACTTGTATATTCAGCAATTTGAATTTTACTGATAAAAATAATCCATCGTATCGTTTATTGAGAATAATTTCAAACAATTTAAAAGCCTTAAATAATTTACTTAAAAAAAGTTCAACATCATTTTATTATGATCAACAAGAACCAACAATTGCTGATTATTTTGTTTTTGAAGCATTTACATTAGCTCGTGATTATCATGAAATTGTATTGCCAAATGAAGAAGATCGTCAAGCATTAATAAAACACGAACAAATCATGAAAGAACGGCCAGCGTTAGCTAATTATTTTAGTAAAGGTTTATTATTTAAACGTATTACTGGATCATCAAAAGAAAGCGAATATATGGCAACACTTGCTGAAACAAAAAAATAACTTTATTCTTTGGTTTTTCGAACCTTTTTAAAAATAGATTAATATTCATAATGAAATAGCTAGAATTTCATTTACTTAAATTAAATAAATCATACATAATCTTACTAGAGTTATAATTAAGAAAAATTGTAATCGAAATATTGCGATATATCGTCTTAATCCTTCCTTCAACTTATAGAAATCATTTCATGGTTTTTTTTTGTTAAACCGACAGCAAAAATAAAAAGAAAGAAAAGTATACATTGATGGCATCTTGAATTTGGTTATGTATTTATTATTGCATGTGAAACCAAATAGAAATACAATAATATCAATGGATTCTTCAGATTGATTTTAACTCAAAATTTATACGATTAGATATTTAAAATTAGTCATGATTCGCGAATAGAGAGATTGTGGGACCAAGTTTTTTTGATCTCGGTCTCATTAAATTTTCTTTCTTGTGATCCTTCTACATCTTTACTCATGAATATAGAAATAATTCACTATTTTATGTATAGGGAAGCAAAAAAAATGTTTTGTTACACGTCGTTTCCTTCGTCAAGCAATGTGTACATATATAAACATCTTTTTGATTTTAACTTAAACCATGTCTACAACAACAAATGCAAATATTTTTGTTATATACCTGAAGATATTTCATATAAATATAAAAATATTGATTATAAATAAGATTTAGAACTTGTTGACATAATGATGAATACAAGTCACAGCACAAAATTAATCAGATGGTATCCGATCCATATCGAATATTACCAATTCTTCAATAGAATGATGCACATTCTTTTCGACAAACTTTAATAATTGATAGGTAGTTTTAAACAAAAAGCTTATGCTTATTGGCTGTGTCGTTGATCACACATCATAACAAAAGAAAATTGATTTTAATAGAAAAATCCCTTCATCAAACAAGAATTCTATACTATTAGAAGGTTTTATCAATATTATTATTACCTGTGCAATATAAATATTTGAACTGGCTCTAATATCGAAGATAAAAATAGTATAATTCTATTGGGACAGTTCAAAATGGTATTGAATCATTAAATATATCAATGAAACAAAGTTCAACATCATTTTCCAATAAGCAAATACAATCAACAATTGTTGATTATTTTACTTTTGAAGCATATTCGATAGAACCTGATGTACATTCAAAAGTGTTACCAAACAATTGTGAAGTATTTGTAAAACTTAAAAAATTCTGAAAGAACGACCTGCATTAGTTAATCATTTTAAGAATGTTTGATTATTGAAATGTTTTACTGTAGTTCCACATGAAGATGAATATTTCCAAAAGAAATTCCTTAAAATAAAATGAAAATGTATAAAAAATGTTTTTTTTTTCTGGAAGGTAATGCTGTGATTTCAAATAAAATCAACATCAAATTTTACACAAAATATAACCACGTTGAAAATGAGATTGATCGATACTAAATGACAATGGTTATGGCAACGTTTCAGTGTCGAATGCAGGAAATTCCGAAAATTGTAGACCATATCAACAGAGAAAAATTCCTTTCATGTAATAGTTCAAACTAGATGTCATTTACAATGATGTAGTTCAGATAAGAATAAATATTTTTTTTTAAGATTTGATGAATATAATCAATAATTAACATGACGAACATTAGCATTTTTACATCACGATGTTGAGACGAATATGCCTTTAAAATTATTTCAAATAGTTCAATGTTTATTAAAAGAGATGTAGCGAAATCAGAAAATTGCATGGTAGGATAGGATAAGACTAGAAATATTCTTCACTGTAGAGTATAGGATACGGAAAGGCTTTACTTTATCATATATGTCAAACTTGAAACTTGAATTCAAGTATTCAACTATTCAAATTTTAACTTCTCAAGTGTTCTGCGGATATTCAATGGGGAAATCTTTTGTTTTAGCGTCGCAGCGTGGGGGCGCTTCGCGCTTTCCAAAGAGCCACGACCCATGCACATCTCTGTGTACACCACTATTCCTACTCACTGCTGTACTGTAGCTTAAGCTTCTCACATACTTCTTGCAGCATCTCGAATAATGTATGAAGCATCCTAGGTGATGCTTGCAACATCCTACGTCACACTGACAGCATTTTAGAGAACCCTTGGTGTGCGTGCCAGGTGATGCTAGTAGCATTCCCGACAGTACCTGTCGATGTTAGGTGATTCTAGCGGCATTCCAGGCGTTGACTAATTGAAAAATTGAATACTTGAGTTCAACTTTCCAGTTTAACACTACTGTATAATTTGTACGCATGATTGATCTATACGAAACTTTTGATGTGGAGAGCAGCATTCGATACGAAGAGATCACTCATACAAATGACAGTATTCTTCAAGCTGTGCAATGCTAATCGTGATGGTCTTCCTAGCCAAACTGAAGTCGTCAATGTTGTAGAATTCGTCTTGCTACTATGTGCTGATAATTACAAAAGTGAAGACGAAAAAATGAAAAACTTCATAGTTGCATTCAACAGCAGTATCAACAAGTCATTTGCTGGTAAAGAAAAAATATCTGAAAAAGAGTTTCGTGAAATGTGTGCCGAAAATGAGCAACTTAAATACGTCATGGAATTCTAAACCCATATTTATTAATAAGTTTGGCAATGGCAGATTGTCTCAACCAGTAAAAGCATCACCAATGCACTCATCTCAAACTGACTTATTTGTGTAACAATATCTTACCTTGACATGTGTTGATTTCAATTTTTCTATTGTATTGTATGCACGTATCTCGGATTAAATAATTGACATACCTTTGAATATTTACTACGATAGTAAGTGAAAAATAAGATTCAATGCCACCCAAATTCTAAATCAATCAATGATATCATGCAGAAATGCATTCAGGATCGACTATAGGCGTTTTGTATTGTAAGAATTCGAACGGGAGGTTATTTCATCACATATCACTCGCAGTGATTGACCGTGGTTGTCAGATGAATCATCATGCTGAACCATATAGCAGTACATGAATTATTTATTGATTTCTTTATTTAAGACACGTAACTTCAAAAATACTCTTTTTCAGACATGTCGCCACTCTTTTTTATGAACGAGTCTACAATCGAATAATTTAATTATCTTTCACAATTAGTCATCATTAAAAATAATGACATATAAATTGGTTTTGAGAAAGATGAATGATAGCTTTTTTAGCTCCTCATAAGAAAGTATAAGAAACGTTTCGATTCGATTGTACGAAGAATTGTGTAATTTGAATTTGACGAGGGCTACTTGATTGCATCAACTTATATTGCCATTAAGAATCGGACGAAAGTTCGCTTCTAACAACAATGCCATATGCGATAAAGAACTGCCAACCTTGATGTCGCTCGTTTTCAACAAATTTATATAAATTTTACGATTATACATGACATCTATAGATCTTGTCTTGTATGTCGGTAAATAAATACTGAATCACAGTCTGACCCCGTATAGCAATCAGTTGTCAACGTCATACAAAAGTCAACGGCGCAAGAAAAATGTCTGCCACAATCATTCATGAATCATCTTTTATCATTCAACGATTTCTCGATCAATATCGTACGACTATTCTCATCGCTAGTAGTACTGGTATTCTACTACATACCAACATTCTTCAATTATTTTCATCGTTCTGTTTTTGTACGTAGTGACGGCAACATGGCTGTTTAATAAACTATGGATCAGTCGTCGATCTTATCCGAGTCAACAATCTATACAAGGCAAAACTGTACTAATCACAGGAGGAAATACTGGTGTTGGCTATGATACAGTAAAAGATCTGCTTCAACGAGGTTCGATTCAGCGGTAGTGTCATTTTCCTATTAATGTAAAATAAATTCAAATCTAAACATACAAGGTAGCCAAAAAAATAATCTAACATAGAGTTCTTTTTGGCTTTTTTTTCTTTATAGATCTATACTTTGATCTCATATTTGAATCATAGATACTAGATGAGAATAATCAGAAAAAGAACATATTCTCAGCGTTTGACTATAAAAATTTGTCAGAAAATATCCAACTATCTTCCGTACATTCTTATATGATTATCACATAAGTTTGTAGTTTTCTAGTAGAGTTGTGTTTCTATTTTTTGGTCTGTTTGAATTCTATTGATCTTTACGTTGTTTCAGACTCGCGACATAGAAAACTCTTCCAAAACGAGATATAATGAAAAAAGACATTTACTTCGATTAGACACTATCGAACTTATGTGACAGTCATATAAGAGTATACGAAAGATATTCGGATATTTTCAAACGAATTCTTGCAATTGAAATGCTGATAATAGATTCTTTCTCTCTTTATTGTCATCTAGTATATGTGGTCCAAATATCAAATCGATCTATAGATCTATACAGAAAAGAAAGTCGAAAAGAAGTCTCTATCAGGCTACTTTTGAGTCACACAGTAGAATAGTATCTCTTTCATTATAAGACGAGGAAAAATTAATAAAATAAACTTACTAAAGAAAGTAGAGAGTATTTAAGGTGTGGTCAATCATAAGATATTTCGTTTCGCTTTCTTTCTATTAAAATTTAAAAAATCTAGCCATATTCCGGCCAAATTATCATCTCTAGCGCTAAACTACTACATTTAAAACATTAGCTGCTGATGGCTGTCTTGTATGCAATTATTGAGTCCTAAAAATCGTGTTCTATCGTTCGTTAAGGGGCTAAATAATTTCATATCAGACAGTCATCCGTAGTTAATATTTTAAATTTAGTAGATAAGCGATGACGGTGATAATTTGACCTGAATATGATTGGACTTTTTACATGATAATAGAAAATAAAGCAAAGCGGGGTACTATATGGTTAGCCAGGCCCATGTAAAGATGTTTTTTTCTTTCCTCTTTCTCTTGCTTCCTCGTGTATCATTTAACCGATATCAATGAAGGACGCAAGTGGAAAGATCTTTGCAATAAACAGTTTTATGGATTTGTTCTGTGTGCTATAGTGATGCCTTCGACCTATAATTCTTTCATACCTTTAGAATGCTTCTTTTTTTGTTATAATTATTCTCTAGTTCAATGACCCTAGGAATAGTTTTTGAAAGCGGTTTTTCGATCAAAAACTGCATAATTATAGTTTTAGAATGCTTAAATTTTTGTTAAAAACTGCTGAATTAATATGTATAGTTAAAAATACCATCCGATATTACAAATATAGGACGATCGTAGACCATAGGCGTTTAACTTCATAAATGAAGAATCAAGGAATACTTTTCCAAAACGTCGTATTTTGTTTCAGTCTCTGTATACGGAAATTGTTAATTGGCGATATGTTTGCATGCGCTCATCATGCACGAAAACCGTGGAGAATCTCTGTCTATCATCGTAGACTGTCATTTACGAGCATGCTTGTTCTCCTTCAGAGCATATATTTCTTACATAGAATATCAGAAAGACATTGAATGATCTAATCTAATTTTTTATATGATAAATTATGAAGTGCAAACAAGCTTAATTTAATATAATTTACTCGTAAATTAAATAGAACACTAATTTAAATTCACACTCCCACAATTCAGCCACATCATAGTCTTCCAATATGAATGAATCGATATTTAGGAGCTCGAGTTATTATTGCTTGTCGAAATTTGCACAAAGGACGTCTAGCAATGGAGAAGCTTCTAGTGGAAACCAGTGCTAATAAAAATAATATTCGATTGATGGAATGTGATCTTTGTTCATTGGAATCGGTTCGAACTTTTGCCAAACTATACAATGAAGAGGAAGAAAGATTGGATATCTTGATTTGTAATGCTCGTCTTAGTTGGTCATCGCCTATTATGACTAAAGATGGTTTCAATGCAGTGATTCAAGCCAATTATCTTAGCCATTTTCTTCTTACAAACCTGCTATTAGATAAATTGAAAAAATGTCGACCAAGTCGTATAATCAATGTATCATCTGAACTACATGACAGTAATAAACTGATGAATAAGAAATACGAGATCTTTCTTTTTTGAAATTAAAATTAGGTATAGAATCAATTAATTGGTCAGATATTTTTACTCAGTTTCGAAATCCTCATTGGCATGGTGCTTATCCATCATCGAAGCTTTTCCAAATTCTATCGACAGTCAAACTGAAACAGGATTTATTCGGTATTATGTCAATGGGATAATTATTATTTGTTTCAAAGGTATTTTCATTTAAGCTGAACATGTCGATGTCTTTGCGTTGACTCCCGGCTGGTTATCAACTTCACACAGTAGATCATCAGCACACGTCATTAGTTGGTTAGCATTCAATCTGTCTTATCGATTCGTGCGTTATTTGAAATTCGTATTTGCTAAAACGACTGAAATCGGTGCACATACAGTTGTTTATTGTGCTGTTGAACCGACACTGGAAAAATCAAATGGTTTATATTTTCAGTAAGTCGCATGTCTGGAAACAGAAAAAAATAGATTATATGTGTGTGTATATTTTTTTTAGAAATTGTGCTATTGCACAGCCATCGCCATTGGCAACTGATCAAACATCGGTCGAACAACTCTGGAAGATGAGTCTTGAAGCAGTTGTACTTTGATGGTTAGAAAAGAAAGTTTTCATGATTTGCTACTAGCTAACTCGTACTGATTAATATTGCTTTTCGCATGAAAATATTATGAATTTATCAACCTTAGTGAGTGGCAGTATAATCTATTTTATTGTGAGTTTATAATTTGCTCTTGCTGAATTACACAGAATGATATACTTAGTTAATTAAAACTTCAACTTTTTATTTTTCAAGAAAATTTCTCGAATTGAAGAAGTCTAAAAATTCTTTTCGTGGAATTGTAACAAAAAATACATTATTTGATGCCGAAACTGATTCGGATGACCAATATTTGGTGATTTTTGACTTTTTGACTTTTATCATGATTCAAACGACGCTTCTTGCGGAAAGGATGAAACTGTGTAACGGATACTATTTTTAGTTCGTTGTTCGACGCAGCTAGCTTGTTTAGACATGATACTAGGAAAACATGTTTCATGCATTGACTATTACTCGACTCCCTCATGTACAATTTTTTTTCATACTCCAATATTTGAAAGACTTGGCAGTCTGTACATTTAAATTGATTTTTGGTATCTATAAAGCTCATCGATTGATTAGCCACTGTGTAGTTGTAAGTCTTTAATTGATAATATTGCTGCATTACATATTAATTTACCTGGATCTTGAGAAGCAAACTATTATAGTCGGTGATGAATCATTACCAGAGAACCAGTATTTATTTGCTTTGAAGCATTAGTTGAGAAAAGTTCAATGTCATAGAGTGACCACTTATTTTAGTACGTGATGACAAGCAATTGATGACTCAAATGGGTCAATTTATATCAGAGTTGGTGCATCTTTTAAACCAGAGAGTGTAGCTTTATTGATTCGATCGAAAAATCTCTAACAGATGTTGGCATCGATATATATATAGTGTCTTGCTTAGTTTTGCAAGGCGATTATTTTTAAGAAGAAAGTTCGAACAAAAGAAAAATTGCTAGCGAGATAGAATAAGGCACATTTTATTTCTATGGCGTATTTTAAAAGGGCTATGGGAACTGTATTACTAATCCCAACTAAATACTACGTCTATAACAAAAGAAAGACCACTAACTCCAATGATATACAAAGAAAAAGCTTCTTTTTTAAAATCTTAATATGACAAGACTGTTTTCTTCAGTGAATTGTAAGTAATCATCAGCGCTTGAATGTTTCTTTAAAATATTATTCATATTCAAAGGTGATTGTTTTGTTTTTAGCCCAAATAAAAAACCAGAATTTCCAATTTTGACACTGCCAAACTGCAATGTTTGAGCGATCAGTGCCGAAAATAATCATGTCCCGAACATTTTAGGTTTGAAAGTCGTTACTCTTGTAGTCGAGGCTTCAAATTCCAGGAATGAAATCGATGCGGTTTCGTTTGTTTTCGGCGCATATCGCCTTAACACGAAAAATAATGACGTTCAGAAGCCAGAAAATATAAGAAAATTTCAATTGTAACGGACGGTTGCTGTACATTGAGTTGAACCTGTTTTGATGGTGGCTCACTCAAGTTAAATGACATTGTTAAGAGTCCTTTTTTAAAAATTCTAGCATCAACACAGATGAAATTCGCTTGAAACCATACCAGACTTTTGTTAACTAATTTCTAACAAGCTGGACTTGTTTGAAAATCGCATCACCACCTTAATACCAATTATTTAACATCTTGAATCTTCAAAATCATTATCATCTGTTGCTTAATGTGATCAACAAACCTATCTTTATTCTTCTTAACTAGAATGACTATCACTTGCCTTTTAGAAAAGTAGATATCGTTGTCGACTAGTCGATGCACACATATCAGCTTTTCATAGCTCCAGTTGAGCTCGAGGTGTTTCAGTCAGTTGATTAATGGGGAGACCTCAAAGTTTTTGAACTTTCGCCTTGATCACATAGACCAAGGGATCGATCTGAGCTCACATTGCACAGACCTGTTCTATGAAGTGTCGTATGCAGACACTTGTTACGAGAATAACACAGAAGTGAAGCTGTTCAAGTGCAACGTTCAGCTGGTATCGTTGTACAATTTCGACCATTTTATTAATCACGTTTTTATGAACTGATAACTCAGATTCAACGTATACCTTTTTATAATACTATAAACCACGTGTTATGAAAGGTAGTAACAAACGAGAAAAGCATGCAGTGACCATATTTAGAGAGTGTAGCTGTGGTATTCTCTCCATCCACATCCATCCACTGATCAAGATCCACTTGCACACACATCCATCTCTGACAGTCAGGCTACAAAATTGATTTTCGACATTCGAGTCTATACCCCAGCCAGCATTGAAGTTGCTATAGTGCTGTCGTTGCAATCTCATGGGCTCCATACTTACCAAGCCCAGCATTATTTGATTTCTTTTATGGAGACATATTAGTAGAGTAACTAGGTCTAGAATATCAAAAATTGACTATATTCAATGTATCGGACAAGCTTTACAATCACAGAACATAATTCAAATCATCTGATATCAGTCTAATAGATGAACAAAAGGTGGTCGCAACATTTTCTCGATATCTGCATCAGTTTTCATAGTTTTGAACTGAATGTTTTCCTCGAGATCCTCGACAAGAAAATATTATAATATTGCATTTAGTTTCTCATAAATTTTTTTTCAATTTTGTTAGTATTTATGATATAGAAACTATTAATTTACTATTTAATAGCAGCGATGTGCTTCATCTTTCGGCTATAATTAAATGTTCTTTATCGAATGATGTGGCAAAAGAAATCATGTAATGCTGATTTTGGGAAATCTATCTCATTGGGCGGCATTCAAAGAGGTATATATAAATCATTGAACAAATAATCTTTAAAGCGCATTGCTTTTATGCTTTCAAGAGAATGAATGATGGATGATTGCTGAGAGAAACTTCGAATCTTGACTTTATTGGCTTATTGCAGTAGAAAAAAAGAAATAAGACAATATCGACCAGAGTTGCTAGCCTGCCAGGCCGCAGGCCAGGCTGAATTTTGAAATTTTGGCCTGGGTGTGATGTAATACTCAATTTTTCAGTAGTCAACTTTAAACATAAATTGACATCGCAGTTCAAGAATGTTGACTTTCGGCATTTGCTCTTCAGTATTTTCAAAAATCAACGTTTTTATGCATTCGATAACTTTTCTTTTTCATCCTTTTTATTTTTATCACTTACTCTTTTGAGGTCAGGTCTCGTTTGTTTTCCTGTTCAAAACTTTTACTTTCGATATTTAGTAGCTGCCATTCGTTTACAATCTGATTCTGCCAAAAATAATTTCCAATACTCTTCATTGTTTTAATTAACCTTTCTGGAAGAGTTTGTTTCTTAATTACAGAGTTCCTTGGCTCCAAGAAGTCCTCTAAATGAGAATAATATTTCCTATTTTGCTGAATGAAAATGAGGAAAAGGTCGTTGCAGTTCGTGTCCCACAGCGTTACGTATAACAGCAACCATTGTGAGACATAAGACAAATATAAACTTTTAGATATATTTCGAGAAATTGTCAGTATCAAATATTTCGGATTGAAGGCATCATAGAACTCAACATTCATGAAAAACAACACTTTGCATATATACCAATACTCTGATTCAAAGAACAAAAGCAATAATGAACGATATCTAAAGATAAATTTTAGGATTTCAATATCTACTTGACAAGTTAAAGGCTGCAGTGTTTCTGCACAGTTCAAATCACTTGTTCAGTTTCAAATATTTTTGAAAAGTCGGTGTCGATTTTATTCTCGGTTTCAGTTTTGTAAGAACTATCGACGTGTATTTCATTACTTTCATGAAAATGAATTGAATAGATAATTGAAACTAACATCATAGATAATCAGAAACAGTAGTCAGCCTGGTTTCGCCTGATCTGGTCTGCAGGCAGGCTTATCAAATCAGGCGGCAGGCCAGGCCAGACTGAAAAAAAGTCTCCCGTTGGCAACTCTGATATCGACTGATTTCGACCAACTTTAGAGAAATCGACATCTTTCAAGGTTATATATGATCGAGAAATATATTCGAAAATTTCTTCAGACATCTTTCTATTTTTTAGCATTACTCAAAAATCGAAAGTCTTATACAATTCTATATTTTCAAGGTTTTCATTTCTTTCAAAATATCGTACGGATTTTTCTATTGGTATATTGCAAAAAAAATAGTTTCATATAACCTTGTAGAAAATTGAATAAAAAATTAATTCAATAAAACCTTAAAAAGAGAAGAAGAGTGTAGTTCTTTTCGAACCACTTATGACTTGAATTAGCTGCCAATTTTCCTTAGAAGTGAAATCGTGATTTTTGCAGAGCTTGTTTATTAATTGTAATCCAATATTATTCTGACAAGTTCAATTAATAATTACGCGTGTTATAAAAATTATTTTATTCAAATTGGCATACTTTCAATTTCTAAGTAGACACAAGGAAACAAGAATTATAGCTCAATATACGTCTCAATTCGAAACTATCATTAATAAAACGCGTAACATTGAAATGACGATGCTATTTGTAAAGCAATACTTCAGAGTACTGTAACACTTCGATAATATATTTCAATTTATAAGTACCTTAGATTGGCCCCCAAATGAGGCTCTTCTTCGAACATGGACAACATGAATAATTCGAATCATATTATATTTATTAAAGTTTAAGCTCGCTTTGGTATGATGAAAGATATCGAATGAAATTGAAATATTCTCTCTTCGGTGAGACATTATTATTAGACGAATGTTTATATAGACATTTCTTATTGTTTAAAAATATGAATAAAGAAGCTTTGTCAACACCGAAGAATAGGAGACTGTGTTGACCGCTTTTCAATCATTCTCTCATCCAATAAAGATTTGCGATGTTTAAATTAGTGCTGCATGAGTTAATTATGTCAAAAGACTTGTTTCATGGAGAAAGAACGAAAAAGGATTCAAGGCTCAACACATATTGAAAATAATGCGAAAAGAGAATGCTTCATTCATGGTTTTTGGGTGTGGGTCATGTGAAGAAATTCTATTAGTAACACGAAGCGCACTGTCACCATTAATTGGTTCTCACTTCTCAATTGAAATAAATTCATAAATCAAAATCAAACGCATCAAATTCAGAGAGAACGGATGGAAACAAAAAAAAACATAAATAAACACAGATTGATAAGCTAATGCAAAATTGAAGTGGAAGAAGTCTATACACTAGCCGTGAAGAATTAATGAGGATATATATGTAATATTACTATTCAAACGAGTCTAACCCGAATGTATTTATTTACAATCTTAGTAGCTTTAGCCGAAGATGAATAGACAGTAGTATAAAGTGATGAACAGTTCTGCTGAAGAGTAGACGATGAAGTTGTGCTATCTGTCATAGATTATGGCAGCTTGTGAAAGATAAAATATCAAGTAATCGGTTTACGAATGCTAGTATAGAAAGTATTATCGACACGAACTGACCACAGATAGCATGAGATGACCAATATCAGAAAGGTGTTTTTGTTTGAAGCGATGTGTCATATTCACATCGGCTCATATTCTGATTAGCTTAGACAATTATGAGTTCTTACAAAAGGAAATAGAAGAATTATCAATAAACTAGTTACCGAGATTAAATTGGACTTTGACAACAAGGGTACAATTTCATAGCGATGTTTTTTTTTACTTTCTTGAATGTATTCATTTCTTTTGAGTCTTTTCTTGATGAAGCAAGAATTTTCTCGATAATTTTAGAACGGGCCAATTTCACAGATGAAAATCGTCGTGAAATTTTTTCGTTGACTTTAACATTCAACATTTATTTTGAATGAGTTTTGATTCAAAATCTCATACACATGTAATTAAAATTGTCGTTTTCTCTTTTGATAAGTTCTACGTCGAGTAATTACCGACTTATGTGAGCGTTCTTATGCTATTTATCTTAGTAGATTCAACTCATGTTGCTTGTCGGATAATTCAACAGTAAAAGCAAATGGAATCGCATCAATTTCTAGGATGCTCTCTTGTGGTATTGATAATCGAAAAGAATAGATCTTATTTTCATCGAAAGCTTTGCACATGGATTCCTCAGTCGGAAACAGAGCGATAAATCATGTTACTAAGTGGGCACTAGAGTAGCACGCTATTGGAAATAACATTCAATCTAAACACGAGAATTCTTCATAAAAATGATGGTAGTTCTAGATGCTTTTGCTCATCGTATTCTTACAGTCATAGACATGAATATCATACTCGAAATAATCGTTCGTCGATGAAAAGAGTGTTCGAAGGGTTTTGTTCAATCACAGAGAAATCGATTCGACATGAGGAGTTGTTTTGAATTACATCGAATAGAATTGACATTACTGGATAATGTAATTTAGTCAGACGATGAACGGTTTTCAATGTTTCAAAATGATCCAGAAAACATTTTGATTCGCTCTAATCAATAGAGAATTTCAAAAGTATTGATCAATTGATGTTGAAATATTTTTAAGATGAAGACCAATGTTATAAAAGAATTGTCACTTTTCATATGTATTGTACGGGATAGTTTTCTTGAAGATCAATCGTCCAAACATCGAGACATTGTTTCTACATTTTGTCTTAGATTTTCTCAGAATATCTTGTTTGGTCAAAATCAAGCAAATAAGTCTTGACCAAGACCAGTAATTCATTCTATAAACAACAATCAGTTCTTCTATATACATAAAAGCATAAGTCTTGTTGAAAAAACACTACTTGATGTATAAAATTTGCTTTCTGCACAAGGGACGCATAACCCCAATACCCGTCAAATCACTTCGGCAAACATGAGGTTGTCTTTGAACGCTATAAAGCAAACATGAATTTGTATTGACGAGTATTGTGAAGATAATTTTTAAATTTTCCATGATTAAATTAGCACTCGTATTAGTCTTAAACTCAAACAATCATCTGGAACAATCGACTGAGCTAACTTTCTTCCTTATAAGAGGAGTCGTATAAATGCACAGCCAACTAATCCTTTCCTAACTAAAAATTACATTGAGGTAGTACATGAGATCGTAAAACTATCAAATGAAACAGTGAGGCACGAGATGTGAAAGGGAAAGAAACTGATTTTCAAGTTTATTTGATAAAAGGAACAAACGCGAACGCTTGACACACTGCGAAAAATGATCCACTCGAGGAGATTCTCTGTGCAATTCACAATATGTGTGTTTAAATTGTTTTGAACGGCTTTTAAACACAAAATATTGACCTTTTCACAGCTAATCCATTTTTCTGATATAATGCTCAACTCGCGCAAATTTCCAACTTTCCGGTTTTTCTTTTCTTTATTGATTGCCGCTAAAAATAGGCGATATAAAACAATGATCAATCGTTGAACAATATGCAATAGTCATTCAATTATTTTTATGGACTGAGGTGGTCGAACCTTGAATTTCGCTTGGCCCCCAATGACAACCATTGAGTTTAGTATTGATCGATTTAAGCAAGATAGTCATAAGATTAAATAGGAATATATCAGAAGGTATTGATTAGCTTTACTGATATATTTTTGTTATTCTTACCGAACGAATCAGTGAAATTATTATGATCGTGAAGTTGTGCTCAAAAACTCTTGAACGAAAATAATCAGTGATGATCAACAATTTTCGTAAAAAATAATTTTTACATGAATATTAATCAAACTCTACTCTTTTTTTTTCACGTTCCAAAATTTGATTTTCTTTAATAGTTTTCAACAAACATTGAACTGTATCAATTTCGATTTTTTAAATGATGTTTTCTAGGAATGTTTGTAAGAAAGACCTTCAAAGAAATTTCTTGTCGAATATGATCGAGAGAAAGAAAAACAGATTGATGTTCGAATAATTTTCAAAATCAATTGTTATCACTGATAGACGAGAAGAATTCGACAAGCTCCGATTATATATTGAAAATCCTTCAAATAGACAGGAACTATTGTGGAATTTTTTTTTAAATGCCAGCCACCATTTTTTGAATAACTCTTCACCATTGATAGCTATTGAGTTCAGGTTTTAGTCATTCGATAGAGCGGCACGAGGGGCGTCTATCTATATGAGACTCATTAGGACCAAAGAAGTTTTTTTTATGGTACATATTTAATTGCTAAGAGTTTTCGTTATCAATTTCATTAGTTTTCATAGAGACTTAGGCTTAAATTACACTAAAATTTAGCTCGGAGAGTCCGGAATTTGGATTAAATTCTCAGAATTTTAACGAACTATCGTATTCGAGACAATGCCAGAAAGAGCTGAAAATTTTATCACAGATACAGTATCCTTCGAGCTACATCTTGGTGTAATTCAAGCCTAGGTCTCTATGAAAACTAATGAAAATTGGTAACGAAAACTCTTAGCAATTAAATATGTACCATAAAAAACTTCTTTGGTCCTAATGAGTCTCATATATATAGGCGCTCCCTCCCATCGCTCTATCGACTGGCTAAAACCTGAACTCGACAGCTATCAATGGTGAAGAGTTATTCAAACAATGGTGGCTGGAATTTTTAAAAAAAATTCGACAATAGTTACTATTCCTCAATCCATTCAAGAGTTGTCTTATATACATGCAGGTGCGTTTGTCATAAATATATATCAAAGGATTATAAAAAGTCTTGGATACGAATATCCGCAGTTTACAAGACAATGAGAGGGTAATAGTGAACAGAATAATGGTATATATCAATTTCAAACTGCTATCAATCTTTTCTTTTTTTTTTCTCGTATAGTTACCTAATCTATTGATAGGGTGCCTTGAATGGTGGGTGTGAGTGTGGGTTTTCTCTGCACGCATATCCAAATTTTAGGTCCAGATTGTCAAAATTCTCGTGCATTGATTAGTAGCATGACGAAAAGTTTCAAATCAATAAGTCTTTCTGAGCTAATCTTGTGCAGACATAAAAGGCTTTTTTATGATATAATCATATATAAGATTAGAGTCTTGATGTTAAATTGTCGTTTGAAAAGCAATTATATTCAAAAGGCTATGTACTCAAGTATCATACCAATGTGAGACTAGCACATTCAATAAAAGCTGTTGATATAATCACCATTTTGGTCTCTCGTTTACTTGATCACAAAAAAAAAATGTCATGTCTTTTTGTCGAGAGAACACAATAACAGGACAACATATAAAATCAAAAAGTAAGAAAAAGTTCACTGCAGCAACGAATGTATATACTCTTCTCTTTAATCTATTCGAAAGGTGTCACATATACGTACAGGTGTGTTCGCCATGTTTCAAGGATAGGATTATAAAACTTCATGGACATAAATATCTGCAGTTCACAAAACTAAGACATACTAATATCTTACAGAATAAGGGTATGTGTAGGCTTTATTTTGTTCTCAATATTTCCTTATTTTTCAATATGAATACTTGAGCTATTGGCAGAGTACCTGGTCTCTTGTACCATGAATTGTTGAGAAAAACCTTTTAAAAACAACATTTCATGACACCCCTTGCTTGACAATAAACTTCAGTTTAAGGCATCATTGAGTTATCGTTTGTTATATTCAATTTGGGAACAACAGAATGGATCAAAAGGACTGAGCCGGAATAGATAACGCATGAATATTATGAAGTTAGTCCCTTGAATGAAAGCATTTGATGTGAGACAGAAGTTAGTTTTCCTTGTTGTTTGAATGTATTCATTTTTGAACTCTTTTGTTCAACAAGTAAAATTATAACTCATTTTGCTATCTCAATAACACATAAGTTTAATTTTCAATAAACAATCAAGATGGAGTGTAATAAAGAAGGCAAACACTACTTAAGCTGAGTAAAATTCTTTTTTCATTCCTTGTTTTTTCTATGTTATAGATATAAAAAGTTCGTTCTAAATCGTCTCGTATAATATCTTCAGTTCGCATGAAACCTTTATCTGATACAACCTATCAAAGTTCATCCAAAACGGTACATATCTTCTTATTACTTTAGGTTGTCAGGAAGAATCAAAATGATATCACCATTACTATTGTTTTTCCCATTTGTTTTGTCTGCGTCAATACCAATGAAACCAACCCTTACATTCGATGAATTTTTCAATTACGTTCATTTTCCATCGGTCAGTATTTCTCCAAATGGTCGACATTTACTAGTTCATACGAGACGACCATTATGGAATTTGAACTCATATGAAAACAATCTTTGGCTTTATGAAACACAAGGAAATAAAAAAAAATTGATCACCAAAAAATTATCAGAAAATTTCAAACCAAAATGGTCACCAAGTGGAAATTGGGTTGTATTGTTATTGAACGAGAAATCAAATACAAATACCATGAATGAAACTACAGACTTAAGTCATTCATCTAACAGTCACTCTCAAACAGAACAGTACATGTATCTATATTGTACCGTATCAGAACGATTGATACCAATTCCAATCGGATCAAAAGCACCATCTGTTATAACATGGGCCAACAATGATTCATCTCTTTATTTTGCTACAAGTCGATCAAATTTAACAAAAGAAAATGATTATATAGATGATATGGAATGGAAAGATGTCATTCAATATCGAAAACGAAAAGCAACTGATGAAAGTACGATCTATCATGTGAGTATTAATCGAAAAAATCGACAAACATCTACAAATCTCAATATTGTCCAAAATGTTCCTTTTCAAATTGGTGAACTCGTATTTTCATTATGTGAACAGAAACTTATTTTTACATCAGTCAAAGGAATCTTTGAAAAGAGGAATGATTTTGAAATATATTCAATCGATCTTTGCAATACATCATCACTATCAAGATTAACAACGAATGAAGTGTTCGAAACAGATTTAAAATTGTCCAATGATGGTAAACATGTTCTATTTCGTGCAGCGGGTCCAGAATCGACCAATAGTGCAAATATCATTACTCAAGAAAGATTATATTCGCTGGATCTAACAAGTGGACAAACTCAACGTCTAGCAAAAGACTTTGATGGTCACATTATGGAATACGTTATACGACCTGATGGTGGAGTCTATATACTTGGACAATTAGGAACTAATGTTCAAATCTACACACAGCAATCTTCGAAAAAATATACAGTTTTGCATCGTGGATGGAATGGAACATATGAATCGATTTCGTCATCATCAATATCCTTTCACGGGAAGAGTGCGATTGCTTTTGTTTATTCATCTTATGGACAACCCAAAGAAGTTTATGTTATTGACAACATAAACCGACTTACATCTGCTAAATTAATAACAAACGAAAATAAATTATTTACTGAACGAAATTTACCTAAAGTAAAAACTTATCAATGGACAAGCGATGAAGATGATCGTACAATTGAAGGACTTCTACATTATCCACCTGAAAAGTTCGAATCAACAAATTTGCCTCTTCTCGTACTTATTCATGGTGGCCCATATTCAGCAAATATCAATCAATTACATGCCAGTGCAGGTTTGTGGGCACCATTGGCAGCTACGCAAGGTTGGTTAGTATTGGAACCAAACTATCGAGGATCAACAGGATATGGTGATCAGTTTCTTAATGAAATTCGTTATCAACCTTTAACTCGACCAGGAAGAGATATTCTTTCTGGTGTCCATCGTTTGATTCAGGATGGTATTGTTGATCGAAATCGTTTAGCTGTAGGTGGTTACAGCTACGGTGGTTTTCTAACCAACTGGCTGATAACACAAACGACAAGTTTCAATGCTGCTCTCTCAGGTGCTGGACCAGTTGAATACGTTTCTACTTGGGGTATTATGGATTTTCCTGTGCTTATAGATTATTTGTTTGGTGGATTTCCATGGAATGCATCGGACACTTTTGAAAGGGAATCTCTTATTAATCAACTGGATAAAGTGTGTACGCCGACGCACATTGTTACTGGAGCAGGTGACATTCGAGTTCCTGCTAGTCAAAGTTTTATATTGGAACGTGGATTACATTATCTTGGTGTACCTGTTCAATTATTAGTTTTTCCGAATGAAGGACATTCATTACGAAACAATCCATGGCATGGAAAAATCAAAGTTCGAGAAGAACTTAAATGGTTACAAAAATATGGTGATAAAAGTTGTATGGGAAATGACAATTAGATTTGAAAAGTGCATTGAAATGGGATACGCTTTTTCTAGAATAAGAACCACTAATAAAATGACGTTTCAAATAGTTGATTTGATGTAAAAAAAATAATAATAGATGGTAAAAAGGAACGTTTGACATGGCACATGCTAGTAATCAAATGTAAGTGAAAAAAACTGCGAGAGCAGTGCTTATTACGTTGAAGTTTGATGACAATTTAGCAACAGTATTTTGATCAGAGAGGAAAAGAAAATCTCAGTTATTCTCTGTTCGCAAATGAACTGCATTCAGATCATGTTCTAAGTAGAGATATAATAAAAACTTTCAATGATTCCAGCGAAATATTTAATATTTTGTTGCATATATTAATAAAATTAATTTTTTGGTATGGATCTGGATAAAATGAAATCAATAATACTACCGATATTTAATTGTCGTTGCTAGTACGTACAGATTTCAACTGAACACGCCGATTAATATGAATTACATTCCTGAAATAGATAATATAAGATTAATAACTGTTTTGATGTTTATGTACGAGTTTGGTCGTAGAAAAACCTGATGGAAGCCGAAACGTCAACAAGAAAACGACATGTTCTCGTATTCCATGAAGTATAAGAGTAAAGTGAGAATTTGAAGCCATTTTCATCTCATGGACTTTCAACTGTTCAACTACACAAATTGATTGCACATCAAAATAGACAATCAGAGAATGCTCTTGAATGAGGAGTTTGATACAAACAAGATCTCCAAGTAAATGTGTGTATTAAAAGTGAAATATGGACAATTATGTAAGATGAAACACAATATAAAAATTAAAAACAGCTAAAATTTTTTGACATAAATCATAAACGTGATATTTCGGTATCTATTTCTCAGATACCATCATCAGACGAAAAAAACATCAGCATAAAATATTCATACATCTATATCAGCTTTATTATAATCTATTATAGTGTATATGAATAACAGTATAATGTATCAGCACATTCAATAGATAAGTTAACTTATTGATCATATAGGGTGTGGATGTGGGTGTATTAGTAAATTGAATGATTACTCAATCAAATCAAAAGCTAGCAAGAGGCGTTTCGATTACTGCTAAAGTAATCACTTATCAATTGCTTATGATTAAAGGATGTTAATAATAACTCTTCTACTATGAATTACTTTAGTTGAACGTTTTTCGAGAAAAATTTCCAAGCTAATAATAATCATACTATACTATTACCGAAAAGTTAAGAGTAACTTCCAATAATAGACTATAAGAGGTTCTCCTTCATCTTGATGTGTTAGTAAATTGAATGACCACACACCCTCAAGAACCTGAGTTCAGGATGTTAAAAGTGACCGTTTTAAATGAGAAAGAAGCCCTTCGATTAGAGGGCCGATTTACCCAGAAAACGACCCCCTCCTTTGATTGTACAACTGAATGAAATTTATCATGTTATAGTAGATATGAATAATATTATTTCTCTAATAGCAAATCTTGATTATAATAATGAAATAAGATCGAATCCATTTGTTCATATTTTATATAGTGGAAATCAAAATGATCTTTGTCAAATGTTAATTTCTGTTCGTCAAATATTAAATATATTTGCTCAACAAAATTTACAATTAGAAATTAATAGTATATTTTATTCATTTCCTCATTCAAAGGAAAATTTATTTATTTATTTATTCCTTGAAGATGATGCTTATAGGGCTGACCAAAAGTTCTGATAAGATCAAATAAAAATATAAAAAGCAAGAGATATTTTTAGTCTTATTTTATCAAATGCTTAAAATAGTCACCATTATTATTTATACACAGTTCCATCCTGGCTAACAATTTGTCGAAAGCTTTTTAAATTCTTCTTCTGGAATATTCTTCACTATCTTGGTAATCGCCTGAACTAGCGATTTTTCGTTTGCTTGATCAGTCAAATTGTTCTTGATGTAAACATTTAACCAAAAGTCACATGGTGAAAGATATGGTGAAAATGGTGGATGTGGTATTGTTTGAGAATGAGGGTGACGGATGAGTATAATATCCGTACCCCATTCCCATGTTAGCATTAAATTAGATTACTGATGATGGGTGTAGGTCTTTTAAATGAGTTCAACAGAGACTAACCGTGTCATATATCATCTTTACCGACCACGTCACACTTTTTTTCAAATTCGCTTATAATTCAATCAGTTATTTTTTATGTGGGGCTTGTCTGCAGTTCATCTTTGCTTTTTATATATCGCTGCGGTTCGATTCGTTTTCGCTCTCTGATGCTGCAATTACGTATTATACATATATACATATATATATATTCCTCATCTTGCATGTTGTATTTTTTATATTTTTGTGTCCATGAAAAGAAAAATACAGAAGAGAAGAAAAATAAAGATAGATTTACCATGTGCTAACGAAAGAAAAAGCAAGTTATATTTTAGAAACAAGTAAACAATGTTATTATATAAAATAAAAGGTACAAACGATAGTTGGATATTTTATCGATTTTCCTCAAACGGTAAATATTCTTATACATTACACCTCGATTGCTTTTCATCCATTTGTTTTCTCTTACTATATTTCGTTTGTTTAGTATTCTGCTATATATATATATATATATATATATAAGAAGAAAGCCAGAAACGCGCTGCATCTTATGATATATTTGTGTTGAACAACAACTAAAGTTTGAAGTAATAGTGACATTTTTGTTTTGCTGCAATAAAAGTATTTTTCGAATAACTTTTCATAAAAATAAAATAGAGATCTGCGATTCTCATCATTCAGAAGAAAAGATAAATCTGCATCGAATCATACATTTTACTTTATATTGACAAGCTTTTTCAGAGTATTCAGTGAGGGTTCTTAGAAAAATCGACGTTTTTTCGTATTTTTTAAACAAAAATTCACTTCTTCTCTCTAACGCGTCGTTCTTCTAAAACACTTGACTGAATACTATGGAAAATCTTGTCAGAAGAATCTGAGTTATAGGATTCGATGCAGATTCATCTCTTCTTTCGAACGGTGAAAAGCGCAAATCTCGATTTTATTTTTATCAAAAATTATTCCAAAGATACTTTTATTGTATTAGAAAATGTCACTAATTTTTCTAAAGCACTTTTTATACTTTAACTGTTTGACGAGCAAATTCTGGATGGGTGAGGCTGAGAGAGGAGAGATAATAAAAAGAAAAAAAGTGGCACCTAAATGTACCATCTCCCGCCAACGGGTTAAGCTACAGTTGTTGTTCAACATAAAAATAAGTGGATCGTGACTTTTTTGAACATTTAACGAAAAAAATTGAAAGTTGGCTTAGAGAAAATTTGATTTGTGCATTTTTCTCTTCACCATTATCTGAGTATTCTGTAAAAATTTCCCAATAAATAGCCGCTTACTGGCGAAGATATTCAAGTGTACATTTTGGTTGTTTTGTATCCGCGAGGAGTTTGAAGAAAAAGGTCTTGGAATCGGTACAAAGACTCACATATTATACAGCATACTCACTCTAATGGTTGCAACAAACAGTGCATTCGCATAGTCACGCACAAGAAATAGCTTAAAAGTGTCATTAAGGGGCTCTACAAAGAAGGGTTGTTAGATAAATCTCTTTACTTCAGCTTTGATCAGTAGTGTTATAATATGTCGAGAAATATGTAGATGTATTAAGTTTGCTACCGCGAATAGAACAGTGTATAGTACTAATAACTTTACCGTGAAATAACCGAAAATTTTCAAAAGCAAATCTTGCCCTACATTTTGCCGTAAAATGTAAATTTTTTTAGAATAAAGCATGGCTGAATAATGAAATTTTTTCTAGTTATGCAACTTTTTGTAGTTTATCTTGTATATAAGTTTCATCAGAATCGGACGGATCATTCAAGAGGTACAGGCTTCTCAGGTTCGAAAATTTCAGCCGACAAAGTCAGTGATAAATTTAGTTTTCATTTTTTTTTGATCTACTAAAGAAAATTATTACAGGATTTGAACATGTATTTTAGAGTAAATTCGGTGCAGTTTCTAATGGAACATTCAGTGTCCTAAAAGAGTCTGTACCTGTGCACTCCACACTCAATCCAATATCATCTTACACTGTGTACGCAAAAGGAATTTAATAATAAAGGATCAGAAAGAAAAAAGGAATTGCACTAGTGAATAATAGAATTAAATAGCCTATTGAATGCTGAACAAAAAGTGCTGTAGAGATTTTCTTTTTATTTCTTACCTTCTTTATGAAACTCATTCTTATTACGATGTTTCATCAAAAGAGCTGTTAGCGCAATCCCTTCAGGATAATAATGTGAAACACGATGGAGCTATCGAACCTGAAGAATAGCTGTATCAATAGATTTGATTTATCATAATAAACAAGCATGATAAATTGTGTCTAAAGATGTATGACATTGCTTGAGTCCTCACTTTCTTTATCTAAGGTTGTACAGTTAGTAATGACATTATATGATGAAGCACCGAAGTAGATTCTTCACAGAAATTCTTTGATTAAATATCTAATTCTCAAGAAACATACTATAAAACGAAATTTAAAAAAAAAAGGCGCGAAAGTGATCAATCAAAAGAGAAGAGAGAAATAACAGGAAAATAGGAAAAAAAACAAATAATGACTGACAAGTACTTGATGATCCTGTATCTGTCACGGTCAGTGAGGCAGAGTAGGGGGTTAGCTTTTTCTATCCTTATACTTCAACACTTCTTTTCAATCGTGTTTCACAAAAGGGAGTTTTTCCAGCTTTCGACGTGTATGTCTCAACGGGGTTATGTACTAGGGATCTGAAAACTTCAGAATTGTTTGAACAAGTAGAAAGAAAGAAAAGAAAAAAAAGAAATTTCTTAATTGGACGATAGGAATCGAAGTTATAACAGAAAAACTTCAAAAACACAATTGTACCAAATAGTTGCAATTCACTCATACACTACAAGATGCAGCGCGTTTCGAGTTTCTTCCCTATACATAACCGATTAATAATCAAAAGAAATATAGGAATAACAAATAAAAGAAGTAAAAAAGGTAAAAATCAATTGAGGTGTACTCTATTATATTATTTGATTTAGAACGATAACAAATCTTCATTTATTATAATCGGAAGAAAACCATGAGTAAGTTATTCAAAAATAATTTCGTAATATTTTCATATCTCAGATTGATTTTTATGACTATTCTCCTAAATAATGATGTAGTTATAAGAATAAAAAAAAACACTTTTTTTTATTCTTAGGTAGAGATACAAGTTCAGAATTAATGTGTCAAAATTTACAAATCTTTTCAGTTATTATATTGATTATTTCTATCTTCATTATCACATATTTTTACCATTAAGTAAAAAATAGGAAACTATCCAGAAAGAATGCCAAGTCAAAGAATCGGTGATCCGTGAAAAACGCACACTTCTGGGAAGGAGGAAGTGTCAAGCATATCTGGATATTCAGACGCTTACTATGACTTTTTACTGTTTTTCAGACATTTTTCGCGAAAATTTCAAGTAAAATCGGTTTTTAGTAGCATTTTCAAAGTGCAGATCCCATGCAGTTGCACGTTTTTTTGCTCCTCCACATGAACTTCTTCTGCAATAAATTTCTATAATATAAACACATCTTGATATATGTGCATGTCATGAACATGAGAAAAACAATTTTATGTAACTTATAAAAGTCAAGGAGAAACAATAGACATTAAGTACTCCAAAGTATGATAAAATTACGTCAAAAGTACTTTAAAGTACAGCAACGTAATTTAAAAACAGACATTCCTGGACGGAGGGGAGGGGATCAGAAAAATGCTTTTTCATATCTGTACGCTCTTTATGAATGACTCCAGATGTAATACTTGATATTGATGATTAATTTTTCACATATTTTAATACCATAATTGAGATAAAACAAACTAAATTTGAAAAATCTCAAGTTTAAAAGTGAATATATAAGTATTGGATCCCAGTGTCTGACTTGGATCGGGTGAAATCAATAAAAACGCTTTCCACTTGGAGTCGACTCATAAAAAGTTGATCTATGTTGGACATTATTAGCTTGATTAAACTTTGAAAATAAAGTAAAGATTATTTCTATTTTAATTAAAAAAAATAAAATAATTTATTCTTAAATATTTTAATTGAAAATAAAAATTGTTTTAGAAAATAATTAAATAAGTATCTCTAAAAGATTTGTTAGATTTTAAAATGACATCGAAATAAAAAATATTCTTTTGTATATTTAAAAAAGGTTCAAAATTTAATTTTTATCTCAAATGTTTATTCATTTTCTCTTTTAATAAAATAAAATGTTTGTTTAACCGTCGTGGTCAATTTATTTTGAAGAATATCTTTTCTTTTCAACAATTTAATTTTCATTTAGATACAAAATGGAACAAAGATGGAATTACTGTTGCTGGAGGAAATTTTTCTCTTGATACAGACGATGAACTAAATCAGCTAGCTCATCCTTTAGGCTTATGTCTTGATGATGATCAAACAATTTATATTGCTGATAATGGTAATCACCGTATCGTTGCATGGAAATCTAATTCAAACACTGGGCAAATTGTTGCAGGTGGAAATCAAGAAGGCAGTGAATTGAATCAATTGAGTTGGCCAACAGATGTAATTATTGATAAACAAAATGATTCTTTTATCATTTCTGATCAAATAAACAGGCGAGTGATGCAATGGCCTCGTCAAAATAATACCAATGGACAAATAATTATTTCGGATATTGATTGTTATGGATTAGCAATGGATAATGATGGATATCTTTATGTCTCTGATACGGAGAAGAATGAAGTTAAACGATGGAAAATAGGAGAGGAAAATGGAACAGTCGTAGCGGGTGGAAATGGAAATGGAAATGATCTCAATCAACTCAATAATCCTACTTTTATCTTCGTTGATCGAGATAATTCATTGTATGTATCAGATAGTGGCAATCATCGTGTAATAAAATGGACAAAAGATGCAAAAGAAGGAATTGTTGTTGCTGGTGGGAAGCATATGAGAATAAGTTTAAAAGGATTGTCTAATCCTCGGGGAGTTGTTGTCGATCAGTTGGGTCAAATCTATGTGGCAACCGGAAGACGTCATGTGATGTGTTGGATTGAAGGAGAAAAAGAAGGAACTGATGTTATTGGTATAAACTGTGGAGGAAACCTATCCAAACCATTAGGTGAACCTACAGGTTTAGCATTTGATCAAAAAGGCAATCTTTATGTTGCCGATTCTGCTTTTGGTCGAATTCTTAAATTTGAAATCAATAACAATTAAAATTATAGATGCGCAGTTTCAGTTAAGTGTCCACCAACGTTTCAGATAGCGATACACTAACTAAAGGACTACACTAATCGCACTGGAACTCCGATTTTTACTTACATAAATACAGGGTGGCCCATAAATAACTTGATGTTAAGAAATTTCAATATCTGCACCAAATGTCGACCGAATCAGATGAAGTTTTTTTACTGATAGTGACTACTTTAAAATTTTTTCCCATATGATAATCGTCAACAAACAGGATGTTGTGGTAGTAGAATTCATCTCAAAAGCCTTTTTTACCTGTTATTCGCTGCAAATGCTACAAAATGCTTTATAGGCATTACAATGACTCTCTTTTCTACATGCAAAGTCAGAAAATGCAAAGTCGTACTAATGTACAAGAATTGTGGTCATATTTCATCGTATAAGATGAAGATACTCCTCATGCACAGTACTATGCGCTCGAAACATAAGTTCTGCAAGTTTTTTTTTGGTTTTTAGAAGAGTTTTAGACCTTATATCTCGTGATTAGGAAGAGATATAAATCTGAAATTTTTAGTGTAGGTAGAACTCATAAAGCTCTATTAACTCTATAAATTTCAAATTTATATCTCTTCCTAGTCACAAAATATAAGGCCTAAAACTCCCCTAAAAACCAAAAACAAACGTGTAGAATTTATGTTCCAAGTGGATATATCATTGCAGTGCGACAAACGATACAATGAAACTTCAGTCGTCATTTTTCAACATTCTGTAATGATATCGTGCTGTGTATGAGCAGTATCTTTATCTTATACGATGAAATATGGCCATAATTCTTGTGCATTAGTACGACTTTGCATTTTCTGACTTTGCATGTAGAAAGGAGAGTCTCTGCGATGCCTATGAATCATTTTGTAGCATTTACAGCGAATAACAGGTAAAAAGAGGTTTTGAGGTGGATTCTGCTACCTCAACATCCTGTTTGTTGACGATTATCAGATGGAGAAAAATTTAAAGTAGTTTCTATCAGTAAAAAGCTTCATCTGATTCGGTCGACATTTCGTGAAGATATTGAAATTTTTTATCGTCAAGTCATTTATGGGCCACCATGTATGTATGAAAATAAAAATCGAAGTTGTAGTGCCATTAGCGTTTCACTGTAGTCAGTGCTTCGGTATTTCCACTGAAATTGCACGTCCATAATTAAGATTATTGGTTTAAATTGATACATGAAAATTTGTTTTTTATTTTGTGAATTTTCATTTGTTCAACAAGAAATCAATTGAAGAAAATAGAAAATAAAAGGACCAGTAGGGTTCAAGTCATTTTTTCACCCTAAATGCTCTTCAAAAAGAATTACATATTCTTACTTAACATTAAACTCTGAGTAAAATGAGATACTTTATATTTGGAAAAACGACATGCATCTCTCATGGTTCATCTGACTTCTGTAAATAACTTCAGAAACGACAAAAACTTGTGACGATGAGGGTGAGTATTATGTTTAAGAAGTACTACGACTATAGTGATGGTGAGGTTGAGTAGAAATAGCCCATTATACGACGAACGATTGTTTCTGTCTTGCGGTGACTTCATCAGGTGGATTTAAAGATCTTATATCCTTAATAAGATGCCAGTAATGCAAAACTTGAGCACGTTTACTTTTAGTTGAAACTTACATCACTAGATTCAGCTTTTGACGCTGATCACGAATATGTTCTTATTTTTTCGATTTGATAAAGTTTTCCTGAGGAAAAATGCAAAATATTGAGTAGGGAGAGAAATTACCGTTATACTACCAGCAACGGGTAACTATATTGTTACTCGTTAGGATGTGGGTGTGGGTCCAAAGTAACAGCAGATGAACAACGACATCCACACCCACACCCGCACCCCACACCCATACCACGCACCTACACCACACCCACCCACACCCACACCCTTAAAAATGACTCTGGACGGCACTGCATCTTGACCTGCTCTGTCAAACCAAAAAAAAACAAATACATAGAATGAGAACCTAAAGAAAATTCTGGGTTGTGCGATTAAATATATATAAGGAAAAAACAGCTTATTTTTCAAGCAGAAAGCGACAGTAATCATCAAAAGTTTTGACAAAAAAGAGGATGCCAAAAAAAAGAACATGTCATTTATGAAATATTAGACATCATACTATCTTCTCATGCATTTATCTTAGTTTTCATTATTTTTTACGAAAATTGGCTTTTTTTCAGGAGGGAAGCTTTAATCAGTGAAACAACAACCAACTAGTCATTCGCAAAGAAAAACAAAATGCATTTTTTGAGGATTTTTTGAGGAGCGTATTCATATTGCAGCTATGCTTGGTCAATATGCAATGGCAATGGCATTGTAAGTTATCTTTGCAATTTCTCTTATTCTTATAGTGAGCTGAAAATTGAATTTGAAGAAGGCTTTGTGTTTGCTTGAAACACATAGAATCGCATCAGTCTTGCCTTTCTCAAACAATTATGCCTTGATCAATATTTTATTTTACCAGTCATTATATGTTCAAAACTGCGACACACACCATGAGTTGCCTCATTCGAAATTGAATATAAATGAGCCTTCGACAACGTAAGATGAATTCGAATATCAATGAAAAAAAATAAATTGACACTTCTCTAGTACAAATAAAAAAATTTCATTCAAATTATAATTTACAATTGAAATAAAGCTATCATGTAACTAGAACCAAAAAAAGAAAAAATTAAATCTTTTTGAAAATATCTCATTTTCTTTTTCTTCATTCCATAACTCAAAATTCTCATCTTGAATGTTTACTCGGGAGAAACACTTTTCTCTGCAATACCTAATCAGAAGGGGACAAGTCAAGTAAAAAAACATACAGTAGTGACGAAAAATATAAGAACAGACATTTTTTTTTTCGCACTTTTATTATATATGAGTTTACTTTTTCTTATTGATAATTGTTTATCCATATGAGTACAAGCATTCAATTGCACTCTATCCTAAACTGAAGTCAGATGTCCTTATTTCGTATGTATGACCTGAGGAAACGCATTTTTATAAAAACTCATATAATTTTGGATATACATAAAAAATGCCAGTTTAGCTCAGATTTTTGGCTATAAAAATCAAAATAGATAAGGAACTGCTTTTTCTATAGTTTCATACCATACAAGACACTTTTTGTCACAAAATGAAAAACCTTCGATGCCCGAGAATCATTCTGTTAGAAAGAAAATATCAATTTAATAACAAATAAGAATTTTCGTATCAAATTTTGCTTATAATTGCCGATGTACACAATTTAAAATTGGAAAAATGGCACCATTCTTTCTAACACAATGATTCTCAAGTTTTGATGACCTTTCATTTTGTAGCAAAAAGTCTCTTTTATGGCGTGAGATTATAGAAAAAGCAATCCTATATAGATTTTGGTTTTAATAGCCAATAATCTGAGCTTGATTGACACTTTTAATGTACACCTAAAATTGTACGAGTTTTTATAAAAATGCATTTTTTCAGGTCTGGCATGCGAAATGTGGATATCTAACATCAGTTTCGGATAGAGCGCAACTGAACGCATATATGTATATAGAAATAACTGTTAGGAATAAGAAAAAGTAAACTCATTATCAGAGGTCCCCTCTTGCTTCTTTCTTATAGTTCGATTTTATTTGGAATTAACAACTATCACTGACTCAAGCGAGAGAAGAGAGAATATTATATAAGAGAGAATAAAGCATCAAGGAATGCGAGCTGAATAAACAAATATCGATGAGTCAAGGAATATAACATGTGACTATAATACTCATATAATAAAAGCGTTAGAAAATTGTCTGTTGTTATATTTTTGAACAGATTATATATGTAGAGAATGCTTACTCACATTGTCTTTTACGCCTTATATGAAATGTCAAAGAAAAATATTCATAAAAATTAGCAAATATTTCTGTAAACACACTAAAAGATGAAAAAAAGACCCGACGACTTTGCCATAAGTAAATAATCTGCGCAACTTGTATTGACCATCTCGTTTACAAATGATCTCCGTTATTTTTCATGCTTCTTGTAAGCGTAAGTCAAGATATTCATGAATAGATTTCTTTCAGTTATTTTTTTTTCGTTATTGTGAAATTTTGTTATAAATTCAATTGTCTTTATTGCAGAATGAAAGCTACAGTAACTTGTTTTTTTAATAATGAATAGAATCCTTGAAAAAAAAAACACTTCAAATTGAGTTTTGACTAAATTTGACTTGAAAACGTGTGACTTGAATCTCTCAAAAAATGCTTTAACTTGAAATCGAAAAATCTCTGACTTGTCCATCTCTGTAACCGACCTTTCATATAAGCGTCGCAGCGTTAAGCACTAACCCCCATCCAGAAGAACTGTGACTAATACATGTCTCTTTGTACACAGTAATTACCACTAGCAGCGTCATGTTAGCAGTAGTATTGAGAAAAAGCTAATGCGTTTGCATTACCATTTTTTGAATACCAACGCGAATGTGACAATCATAAACAATTATTTTTGTCTAACTTTCTGCCATCATTATATGATAATCATATTTTAATTGTCAAGTATAATTCGAATCAATTATGTTTCCTTGCTACTGTAGTTACGTGACGACCGTATGCCAATTATAAATTATAATAGAAATTTTTTTTTCTGCCTTTCTGCCGTAGCCATATGACAGTCAGCTCTCAATTACAAATTATAATTGAATTTTTTTTTCTGCTACTAGCATTGCTAATCACTTTTGAAACTTGCATTTATATTCGACATCAAAGTAGGAATCTAGCTGAACAAGCAGGTAACTCTTAATCCAAAGATGGTATCGCGTAAACGAAAAGTGACCCGTGTAAAAAAACATAGACATATCGTATGTGCTGTCGAAACCTATATCAAAATATCTTAAAATAAAATCTTATATTTTAGCATTACATTCAATCGGACATGCATCACTGGAACATCAGCACATCAACTACAAAAAAGGTATGGTAAATCTAAAAAATTCATCATTGCATAAAATCGCCTAAGCTTTGTGTATTCGTGGTTCAAATTTTCACTGGAAAGAGAGCTCCAAAAATGCTGATTTAATGCATTTATCATAAACTGATTAATATTTTTATAAGGTTCCGTAGTTATTTTCAAAGAAACAAATCAAAGTTCTAATATTTCGGCGATCAACAAAGATAAGTCATAATACGAACTAGGTTTCAACCGGAACTACAAGAGTATCTATCTCAAAGCTTCACTTGCCAAAGTAGGAATCGTTCTAAAGTGAGATGTTCGTGTGTGAGGGGATGGATGTGTGTGTTTGTATGAGTGTCATGAAAATTGACCCATCTTCACACATCTGCAATAATACTCTTGATCACTAAATCCATGAATCACATTCTGATTCAGGTGCGATTGTGAATACAGCTCTACTGTAAGTGTTATTTTTATCTACACTTAAATGATATTCCAGCACAATTGTTTGAATCGGTCAGATCTTGATGCACTCGTTTCGAAGATGTAAACTAAAATAGCCGTGTTAACAATCGACGTGAGTGGTTCTATGAGGTTTTTTGCTGATTGAGACAAAAAAAAATTGGCAACATCAAGAAACACTTGATCTTCCTTCTGATTTATACTTGAGCTAAATCAGATGATATGTTAGGCTTCCAACGCTTATCCACCAAGATCATGTTTGATTTTCAATTTGAATAAAAATGAAAATTCAGTGCAATAGCTTCATAAAGCATGCAATGTAATCTTTAGTTGGTAGAACATCTTACATGAATCGTATGTCCTATCTAATTATAGCCAGTTGATGCTCAGTCAATAAAAAGTCATAATTATTCAATATCGACAACAAAAATAAATAAAGTTCAACCCCAAGAACAAATAGTAAGCGTAATAAATTATGATATCATGATGAGATTGTATTGATTATAGGACTCTCTATTCGCAAGCAGAAAAAGAAAATCAAACAGACATAAAAAGTAAGTTTTTTTATCTCTACATCTGATTCTCTGTAATCAGAAATTGCTTATACTGCAGGAATCATCTGGCATTCAAAATCACGCGAACTTGTTGCTTTTGTTTGATAGCTACTCTCTTTGGTAGTATACTTCTCGCGACATTAGCAACTACCATTGCTATAATTGGTATGTATGAATCAATAAGTTATCTTTGAACTTTGCTAAGCCAATCTCTACATATTATTGCAAACCATGTCATGAATAGTCGATCATGAACGGTTCAAACTAAGCAATGCTTCGGATTTTCTTAATAATTTTTTATTTTTTCAATCTAGGGAACGATGCATCGGCATCTAATCTATCCTATTGATAACTATTTCATTTGTTCAATATTACAAATAGCTTCAAATCATAGTGCAGAAAAATAAAAGTTTCCAAAGGGAAGTTGTTTTACATGCTGTAGTCTACTACAAAATAGAATTAGCTTGCCTAGCACAAAGTATTATTTTTCCAACAGTATTCAATGGATGAGTCACAGATAAAATCACTTTTTGTATTTTAATGTGATTCTCTTCATTTTTCATTATTGAGAATCAATGTTTTTTCAGTTTTACACTTTTTATTAAAGCATTCGATAGAGATGTTGTAAAGCGTTCAGCAAAGAATAATTTGAAAGAACACTAATTCTTAGAGACGATACATAGAGAAAATGTCTCCAAAATAACAAAAGTGAGATTATCTATGGTTCGATCTCAGTAGTGTAAACAGGAACAAGGATACAGGTTCATAAATCATAAATCGAAGTCATATCGTTTTTTAATAATGTTACATGCACATCCGACCTATCTTTTTGGAAGTTTTTTATGCACATTCTAACTCATTTTTGTAATCCCATGTTGATTGAGAGTGAACTCCATATTTTAATTTCATCAACAACTGCGCTGACAAGTTTTTAATTACATTATGCATTTCATAGGCAATGATGCTAAAATTATTCATACACCCGAGAATAATAGTAAAATTGTGCTATTTTCACAATTATTTAATCATTTAAGTCGCGATTTTTACGAAAATCTGAATCAGTATCTCTAGTCTACTCACAGAAACGTTGAGCAAAATGCGTTGAAAATTGTTTCTTATAAATGAGAAGCAAGGAAAATTATGTTTTTCAGTTTTGCTCAAAATTATTCATACACCTCATGCAAGAACACATGTAAATTGAATAGTCTACTATGTAGTGTTTAACTGTTATCAATCCTTTCAACATTGAAACAGCATTTTCTACTTGCCAGATGAGTAAAAATTTACAAAGCACACATCTTTAGGAATTTATTACGATAAAAAAGATAAAACACGCCTTATCGATCTCAGATCATTTTATGGCGGATTGTGTGGAAATTTTTGTGAATAATCTACCAATATTGATGTACATCTTTCGTAGAGACCGCAGCGCAAATGGTCGAATATTTGTTGAGATATCTAGATTTTATTGTTTCATCAATTGTATGAATAGTAGTAAGCACTACAGTGCCTTAAAGAACTGAGCACTCAAACTAAATCATGGATTGTTTAACAGTGTTTTCTTACAAATATTTATGAACATCCAAAGACTATCATTTCAAATTTTCATTTAGCTACAAAAAATTCGCCAACTCAAAGTACATTCACTACCACGTGTAAGTATAATGAGACTTCTAACTGCAAAAATCTATTATTCTTATTGAAGCAACTACGACTACATCGAGTACTACATCAACAACAACATCACTAACTACATCGACTACAAGTAAAAACATATGCAAATATAGTAAAATCTCTTAAAATGCGCACATTTTGAATAATAACATCTTCGTATAATAAACGCTCTTAAAAATTCCCTCAAATTCATTTTGCATCGGAACGGGTCTCTCTTTAGTGAATACTGCCCGATAGTGAACACTGTCAAATCTTTTCTATAGTGCTCATATTATACCAGGTGTCTTGAAGAGTGGGTGACTGTCGATGCATAGGATACACATGCAACGCAGAAATCTCATTCAAATACTCATAAGGGCAAGAAGACTCCTCATAGCTTCTCTTTCCACATCAAAACTGGAGAACCATACGAACATGCACATTTAGATACTCAGAATAACACTCACACATTCATCCAGGCTAGCGCCGATATCGATTCACACCCACATCCACATATAGCGTCTCGCTTTTATGGCATTCTCTCCACAAAGTTTTAATCGTTATAAATCGCTTTGAAGTTATCCTTGACGAAATTCAAATGAAATCGCGTGTTTTAAGTTGAAATTGCAAAGTAAACTGTTTCGCCACTATGAATAATGACCACCTTTGTGAGAAGATATTTTGCGATTAGAAAAGAAAGATGTGTCCTATGGCACTAGTTTTTCTTACAAAGATTTCACTTTCATCACAGACCTTCAATGCTTTCAATAGAATCCATAGATAGGACATCTTTTCGAGCGCAATCATCGCTTCCAAATAGCCACCATTCATGGTGTGATTATGCCGACAGTACAATATACTATCTTTCGAGAGCAGGCATCATGCGACTCCTAAATAAAAATACTCGATTTTTAGCACACCTACCCGTTTAAGTAATCTCTTGTCGATGCCTATGATCCCCAATAAACTATGACTGAAATATATGAACAACTGGTTAGAGCCGTGGGCGATTCGAATGTATTTCTTGGGAATTCAAATACATCATCATATGACTAAATTAGTCTATTTCCATTTGCTTTGTCTGTCAAAGAATGACAAGTTGCAAGTGTGTAACGTTTCTCTTAACAAACATCATCAGTCTTGCACCTATCGACCACTTCTAAAAAAGCACTTTATAGATCGACTTCTAAATTGTCCTACGATAGTTCTTTGTTGATGCTTCAATACCATCTACTAAAGAATTTTGTAAAAAGAAGGTCTCTATTGATGTGAAGCTGTCTTAGTATTGTCAGCGTTTGCGATCTGATTCTCTGTCAATCCAGGAAGAAGTGAAAATATTTCCATAATCTTGTAGGTTGTCGACTCTTGCAGATAGGCAATAGGGCACTTGTGAATCGTTTAGATTAGGCGCCCGCGAGAAAGAGTGATTTGAAATACATATTCGATATTTACGTAGAAACATGAATTGTTGGTCGAATGAACTCATCTTCTGAAAGATAATAATGGAATACTCGCGATGCTTCTTAATGTGAGGTATACATATTAAAACTGTTTAATGTCTAATTATCCAGTAGGATCTAATTATGGTTTGATAAATAACGGTCTCTATTTACATTAAATAACGTATAGAATATGAGATGTAAGTAGATTGAATATATATATGGCCAAGCTTAGTTAAAAATAGATGTTATAATCAATATCTTCGCATCTGAACTTTATTGTTATTGTATGAATGTGTACTAATCCATTGTTAAAACGAAGATACCACTTAACAGTTTTTGTAAGTGATAAAAGATAATCAAAATAAATTTTCACCATAATTTAATAACGATTCACATAGGTAAGAATCGACGTACTAAAACAGCAAACTTTTCTCAAATGCTATATATTTGTTCAGTATAGCTAAATTTTTCTACGAAGTGTTCTTGTGTTCACAAGTTAACGTGCTATCGACTCGTGCTCATGTTATGTAAAGATAAAGGATAGTATGAGCTCTCCAAGGTAGCAATACCAAAACAGAAGCACCCTTTATTAATTATGAAATGCGTCTAATCTTCAAATCTTTTGTTTTTCTTATGTATAGTAAAACTTAGATAAGAAAATTATAGTCATTTAGACGAAGGTGGAATAAATCTTGTAATATCATGTAAAATGAAGCATGTTGAATCGAACTAGAAAAATCAAATAATATCAAGTGGAATTACACAAGAAAACTGTTTTAACGCTTTCTCAGCTATTTTTCTACATTGATTTTCTGGAGCTAGAAACAATCTATTTTATATCACTTTGAAATATTAAGCAGCAAGAAAAAAATATCAATATATAAACAATTTCTATAGACTATTTCATTGAGCACTTGGAGGATCAATGTGTTTCGTCTCACTTGAAACAAATGAATAGGTCTCAACGAAGATACTATAATTAGCGGAAAACGTGATAGTACTCATGAAATTTGAGCAACAGATGCAGAATTATTTTCACTAAGTTTTTAAGAATGATATAGGCTATCTACGGAGGATAATGAAGTAGACCAGGTCTAGATATGCGACAAGGTTTCTTTTTATCAATGCAAGTACTGGAAATTATTTTGGATGACTGCTGTGATGCTCATTCAGCTCTTAATACAGCCATTACGTATTGTTAAGTAGTGAAAATGTGGTTCTATTACAGGATACTAAGTATAAAATAGTGAAGATATGACTCATTGAGTGAGCTTCTTGGCCAGCGTCCTTTCCTATGACTTCATATATCTTTCAATTTCTATCACAAATAGCAACAACAACAACGTCAATAACATCAACAACTACAACAACAAGTAAGTACACTTTCCAATTTACAGTGTGACTGAACTATCATTGCAAACAAATATGTTTCCGATCGTATTCCAATCAACCGCCTATTGTCTATTTTTTTTTAAATGCCAGCCACCATTTTTTGAATAACTCTTCACCATTGATAGCTATCGGGTTCAGGTTTTAGTCATTCGATAGAGCGGCGCGGGGGGGGGGGGCGTCTATCTATATGAGACTCATTACGATCAAATAAGTTTTTTATGGTACATATTTAATTGTTAAGAGTTTTCGTTACCAATTTTCATTAGTTTTCATAGAGATCTAGGCTTGAATTACACCAAAATGTAGCTCGGAGGGTACTGTATCTGTGATAAAATTTTCAGCTCTTTCTATCATTGTCTTGAATACGATAGTGCGTTAAAATTTTGAGAATTTAATCCAAATTCCGGACTCTCCGAGCTAAATTTTAGTGTAATTTAAGCCTAAGTCTCTATGAAAACTAATGAAATTGGTAACGAAAACTCTTAACAATTAAATATGTTCCATAAAAGTCCTCTTTGGTCCTAACAAGTCTCATATAGATAGACGCCCCCCGCTCCGCTCTATCGAATGGCTAAAACCTGAACTCGATAGCTATCAATAGTGAAGAGTTATTCAAAAAATGGTGGCTGGCATTTAAAAAAAAATTCGACAATAGTTTTGATCCCAAAATATATTTGTCAATTATTTTTTCAATTGTGGACGAGTTCTTCAAATCTTGGGATCACAAACCATATCTTACAGCTTCATTTCATATGAGAAACCGAAAAACATGTGAGTTTCGATGAAGAAAAGACTCAAGCTCACATCCCACGCCCAAATTCAATATAATCTGACTGTTTCTCTGATTTGTTCTCTGAAATCATTGTGTTTTGATAATTTCAATTTAAAAAAATTCATTTGCTTCACTTTGAATGTCTAGAATATGCTGTTGATCATGATATTTATTTTCGGTCTAAATACATAATAGAAAATCATTAATTACTTCTCTGAGCCAATTACTATCATTAGTAAAAAATTACTATAATAATCATTCGTGTGCTGTTACTTTGTTGCAAAGAATAGACATGAAAGCTTGAGTTATCCTAGTCATCTAGTCTCGCGTCTACGACTTATATCTGTCAACGAAAATGGCTTCACACTCATGAGAGCTCTTCTGAGATCAAAACACTTTTTTTAAGAGTTCCTTTTAGTGATATCAATTACAACTAATATAAATCTCCTTGAGTTCAGCTGGCTTTTTCAAGATCTTTTTGCTCTGTTCGATGTAATCGTTCATTGTTTGATCATGTCTTTTAGCTACTACTACTACAACTGCTGAAGACGTAGCTAGTGCCTTTTGGTCATTTGATAACAATGCACTCGAACTGTACAATAGTCATCTCGATGGTGTTCTCTCCGGCAGTCCAACCTATACAACCAGTTTTGCTGGATACGGCGCTGCCATTGATCTTACCCGATCCTCTACTCAGTATGTTTATATTACGCCGAAAGTACTTCCGTTCAATTCGCGTAGTTTCACCATCGAAGCATGGATCTATCCTATTGGTTTTTCCAGTAGCAACGACTATGGAATATTCGGTCAATGTCAAGCAATAAGTTACAATTTGTGCTTATTCTTCATAGTTCGAAACAACAAATTATATTGTGGATTCTATTCTAACGACGTACAGGGTGGAACCACTCTAACAATGAATACATGGTATCACGTAGCGTGTGTCTATGATTCGGTCACAATGACGCAACAAGTTTGGCTTGATGGTAACCTTGATGGCTCACATTCAGCTAGTGCCTACAATGGTCTATGGGGAAACACAACTATTGGTGCCACTTTTCACTCAGGTACTGCAGTTGCGTTCAATGGTTACATAGACAATGTACGATTTGAGGCTAGAGCTAAAAATTCGACTGAAATTCTGAACGATGCTACTCTACATGTTTACTACTCATTTGATAGTGGTTCACTTACAGACAATGGTCCTAATGGTATTAATGGAACTGCTTCTGGAAATTTATCAACTACAACTGGTAGAGTTAATCAAGCGCTGCAATTTAATGCGGGACCCTACATACACTATTCATATACTCCATTTTACTTTTTAGGCATCAGTGGTCATCCATTTAGTATAGCTTTGTGGGCAAAGCCAACAGGAAGTTATCTGCAAGAAACACTTGTTTTTGTAGAACAACCATTTAGTTGGTGTGTTCATGTTTTAGTAATGACATCGAGTGGACACTTGGTTGCTAATTATTGGAATGGTTCCAATGTAGCCACAAATGGTCCAATTCTTCTGTTAAATACTTGGACACATATTAGCTATACTTATAGTACAACCAATGGTATTCGATTGTATATAAATGGTACCCAATACTCGACGACAGGTTCTTTTACGTTTTCGGGCTCTGGTGTTCCAATGCGTATTGTATTGGGTAGTGATAGAGCTGTTCATCAATACATGTGATCAATCTAATATTGAATCATTTGTCAACTACAGCTCCATTAATCGACGTAAAACTTGAATACTCGAAATGGCGGTCGAACCTACTGCAGCCCAAGTTATGGAGGTGTTTTTACTGGTGCTCAGGATGAATTTTATCTTTATAGGCGTGAATTAACAGCAGTTCAAGTTTGGGCATTAGCGAATCCTTAAACTGACACTACAAAGGTTTCTGTTGATATTGACTACTGTGTTACTCATATTCCCTAATCGATAATAATGCTTTTTTTTATTATAGTAAATCTATGTAGGTTGTGACTTAGAACTCTTACTACGAATAACATTTTAAATGCGCTGCACAAACACTATTGCAATAGAGAAACGATAAAAAAAATTGTTGTCCGCGTTTTTTTCATACATTCTTACACTTTAACTTCTCATGGCAGAAAGGAGAGTTGTACGAAATAAAATAAGTTTCTATGTATTGTTTTTGACGTGCATGAACGTTTAGAGTCACGTGTTCAGATAAATTTCTGAGACATCAGATTAATCATTTCAGATGCCTACTTTGTGTTGTGCTGTGTTGTGTTGTACTTCCAACCAATCATTTGTTTTCACTATCTAGCTCTGGACCAATCGGCTTTTTATTGATCGTGTGTGAATATGGGTGTCGGCCAATGACGAGATGACACCCAAACCCATCCACAACACGCTCTTCAAGTTTCTTCACATCAATGCTTTTGCTTGTTGCTTCCCTCATACTTAAAAATGGCCCTTTCTACTTTTATAAACGGAAAAAAAAGTTACTGATTTCGAGAATTATGGAGGCGGATGTGGGTGTGGGTGTTATACTCTCTTTACCCGCCCGTACCCACTCCGACCTCCACACCCACATCCTCGAAATTCTCAATATTTTGATTAATGGTATTTTGTGTTAATTGACTATGTATCACTACTGTGAACATATTTATTTATCAGTCAATATTCTTTATATTGAAAGAAACTCATATGACTTATTTTTATTTCAAATTCATGTTGATGTATTCTGCTTATTCTTGCAACAAGCTAGTTGTAACAAAGCGATATATATGTATCCGTTTCTTCAGCGTTCTCTATATAAATCCAACAAACTAATAGTGATTTGCAAAAAAAATGCCAACTAATCGCTCACGTAATGCTTCACTGTGTATTGAAAGTGGATAAATGACACTACAAAGAAGTATTTTATGCGCAAGAAAAACAAATATCTCCCACTTCGAATATATTATTACAACTGTGTGCGTTATTTCTTTCCATCTTGAAGGAGATCACATTTATTGAAGTTTTTCTTCATCTCGACACGTATTAATCCATGACTATTGTGCTTACCTTGACGGTAACACAGACGAATTTACTTTTTTTGTTTTGCTTTACTATAACAATTGATTTCTTAATACATATATGAACTAGAGAAAGCAAACTTAATGCATTGTGCGTAAAAGAAATATTTTGAATGTTGAATAATACTTTTATTGATTTAGTTTTAATCGATGAATCGATATACTCACGAAATTTACTGACTTAAATTTTATTCATGATCAGGAATTAAATATAAAACATGTCTGAAAATGTAAGAATTAAGACAATATTGCATTAATTTGCGTAGAACGATCAGAACTTTGTTGAAATTAATATTCAACGCCGTTTCATACAAAAAATAAAACGGATGCAGTGTTGTTTTAAAATATTACTACACATTTTTTTTAATCAGAACTGTAACTTGAGATTCAAACGAAATGATCACATGGCATGGTGAAGTTTGGAAGAAAATGAGAAGTATGATTTGGTCAGGTTAGTCAATTATATTCTTCATTCCAATGGTTTGGCATAACGTAGATTTTGTAGAGCTCGATAACGCTATTTAACTCGAAAGCTTCACCCTATAATCTAAGATATGAACTTCTAATATCAAACTCTAAAATCTGTATATAAGGACATATCATTTTAAAATAACGGTCGTTTTTGTAAATAATCATAAAGTATTGAATCAATTTTGAATTTTTCTCTACTATTCAACTATTCTTTACATTACCTTCTCGTTCTTTCTGCTAATATCCTTTTTTTTATGAGTGGTGCGTGTCTGCATAGAACAATGTCAACAAAGAATATTCGCTCTTAAATCAATACTTTTTCTTCTATTCTGAGGAATTCAATGCAATATAACCAAATAAAATAAAGAAACAGAACATTTTTTGCACTGGTATCACATAAAAAAGTCTGAAGTTAGTAAATAGAAAGCGAAAGAAAAATGTCTGAAAGATTAGACATACGATAACTTCATCGTCGCATCATCATCATAAGTGAATACAACGTCGTCAAAACTAAAAAAGAAATTCTGTGTATTCTATCATAATGCTTCGATTCACTAACGTCGATCATAAACCAACAAGGCTCCCACCTGTCTATGGATATCGCACTCATCCACTACTGCCGTTTCGACAAGCTCTTGATCCTATTCTCTCTCAAATAGAGCAATTAGATGAATTTATTAAAATTGCAAAGACTGAATGTCATTTTCCCTCAGAACATGGTCTTAGTCATGAAGAATTAGCATCCATTTACCTTTACACTATGGATTGGGGTGAAAAGTCTCTATTGTGTACTCAACACAGTACTTCGTGAGAAAGATCGATTAGTATTAGTACCATCGCATGGTTATCTCAAATTATTTGCCACGGCATTGAAAAAAACTACCAAGTCTTCAAATTAACTTATGGCGTAGTATCAATAGTGACATTAGTAAGAACTACAAAGAAAATGATGTATTAACTTGGTGGTGTTTTAGTTCATGTTCATCCGTGGTAAAAGTCGTAAAACAATTTCTTGGATCATTATCAATACTGTTCATGATCGAAGCAAAGAATGGACAAGCTATATCAGCATATAGTAACTTTCCAGAAGAAAATGAAGTTATTCTTCTATTGGGACATTCGGCTTTGTGTTGTATATGACGCATTAGACCATGAGTCATTAAACATAGTACATTTACGCGAATTGACCGATGAAAATGATCAAGAATTGACATCGTCGTTTGCAAATATGGGCGTCATTACACCAGCAAAGCCTTCAGTAGGTAAGTCAATTTTTGCAACAGGCCAAGCAGAAGTTGTTTGCTGCTCACTAGGTTACAAAGAAATATTGTCAAGCAATATAACTTCAACATTTAAAACATGGACTGATGGAAATGGAAACAAATACGATACTACAGTTCGAATATCATATGTCGGTAAGTTCCTGTGTTCGGTGTTGATGAAAGGCCTAAAAGATCTTTCACATCAAATGCGAATAACAACAAAGGTGAATGAAAGAATGAAAAGAAACATGAAAAAGGTACGTACTACTATGCGAGTGGTAGCACGTATACAGGTGATTGGGTCGATGACCACAGAAGAGATCAAGGCGTTTTACATGGCCAGATGGCGATCGATACGAGAAAGAGCATTCACAAATGTGTCCTCCTGATCTCTTGTGACAGTCAACGTAGAGGAAAGGATAGATGATGCAATCTATGAATAATTCATGGGACAATTCATGAGACAATTCAAGGATGGCAAAATGAACGGACAAGGCACACTTTACTATGCCAACGGTAGAGTTCAAAAAAGACAGTGGTCAAATGATACCTTCATTGGATGATTTTATCTCTATTTCTTTATCCCATAAGATACGTGCGTCTACAAACTTCAGCTCTCTTTGTTTACAATCAGCAGTTGTATACAAGATTAACAAAGACGATGAGTCAATTTTGTGATGCATAAAGAAAAATCAATAAATCGAAAAATAAGGTTTAAATTCTAATATAATAGAGAATAAAGTAACAAGTACCGCCGTCATGAGTGTAACAGTGTTCAGCGAGCTCTGGAAAGTTGTTGCACTAGCAAACAAGACGGAGACGATTGAGTTGGAGCGGATGTTTAACAAAAGAGGATAGCATAGCTAACGGTAGTGAGAGTATATAATCGAACGGAATGGTGTCTAGAAGGTAGTTTTGAAATGATGTCTTCGCTTGAATTCACCGGGGCAGCTGACCCTTTGATATGTACACGTACAACCACTCTGACGCGTCCATTATCACACATCAGTTTATGAAAGTCAAAATGAGGCATTAACATATTTTTGTTACACAAAAAGCGACGAAAAGTGACAAGCAACTACTAGGATTGATATGATCAGCTTCATTCATTCTTTTTTCTTTAATTTTTTTTCAATTCTATTCAGACCTGAAAATAAAAAAAACTTTTCTGCTGGAAACTTGTCTAATTTTCTTTCTTTAAATGCCAATTATCATATTGATATAGGAAAGATGAAACTAAAAAAATCTCTAAATTTCACGCTCCATCTAGATACAGAAAAATACTCCACTGTGCAAGTTTCGTGTGCAAATATCAACGTATGGACACTAGTTTTTGATGCAACTGCTGCTATAACTATGTGATAATGTATGGGTCAAATACGTAGAGTCTATTTATTCGAAGTCATCTATTTGTTTGTGAACCAGAAACTTTATGAGACATCATTATCACAATCCGTAAATCGGAATGATCTTTTATTGTCATGAAGATACAGTATGAGACTTTGAAATTTTTTTAGTTTCATGTTTTTTAACCTAGAGTAATGATTAATATTGCAGAAGCAATATTTATAACATTTTGAAGTATAGAAAATTCTAACTGTAGACCATTGAACAAGATTTCATAAAAAGCCTGCAAAAATAAAAAGAAGGAACAAACGTAAGTCATTTAATCAAGACCAACTATTACCTGTGACATTATGAATAATATACCGAGTTAAGGTATTTTCAAGTCATGAATGCTAGAAAAATAAATTACATTACAAAAAACATTTCATTCAATCTTTACCATTGATGATTTATTGTATCAAATCATATTCTACATAGTTTAGAATAAAAATGGTCAACTCAATGAGTTAATCAATTTTTTTATATTCAACTTGAGTGATAAGAAAGTGTGATCAGTTAGAAAGGTTTTTTCAAATAAACTTAAGTATTCTAATTCTAATTTGTTTTTCTTTCAAACACTTTGGTCAATTCAAAGCAAGGTACGAAATTCATTAGATTTCTAAAATTGTTTTGATAAAATTTTATTAAATGTCGTACTTTAAATAGTTCTTGACAAAAATCATTTACTCTTACTAGTATGGACCTTATACAGTTCACTAGTAAATGCACCAAAGATTGGGAAAATAATCTGACTCTCAAGGTATTTAGCTGATGATGAGTGAGTTTCATTCATCTCAATTTCGATGTTTTAAAGCTCTTTGAAAAGTTTTATTCTGCAACAACACTAGCTAGCATGCACATATAATAAAAAATAAATATTGTTCTATTAGTGACTGTTTATTATAAGTCATGATTAGAACATAAATATCGTTTATGATGACATGAAGGCAGTAAAAAATTGTTTGGAAATGTTCGAGTATTAAAAGGGTATCAACAAATTATGGTATTCGATGACACAAATGTAGCTATGATATTTGATGCATAATGTCATTTATTCGAACTCCATACTTAAAATGTTTTAATACTGCATTTTGAATGGTAGTGAAATGAGTTTTCCATCATTGAAAGCCTCAATTTTATTCTACTGAAATTTGTTCGTTAGTAAAGTCAAAATTCCTTTTGAACACTCTAATCGAAGAAGGTCCCCAACTGATTCACGCCATTTTCAATGGCATTTTATCTATATGTTGGAGATATCAATCCTTAAAAACTTGTCTGATAATTTGTAAAGTCTTGACAAATTGACTTTTTTTTTAAACTGAACATCTGCATAATGAAACATTTTGTCCACTGAAACTTTTAGAGTGTTCCAATGACAACTACACCTGTAAATGAGTGAAGTTTCAGATTGGAATTATCTTGTTCAATTTTTCTTTATATGCCCTATGCTTCGTGAAAAAAACAAGTGAATGATCATAACCTTCGAACTAAGTTTCATAGGCCCAAATCCTCTTAGAAATTTTCGAATAAACATGCCCTCAACACGTGGGAACATTTCATTGAAAATTGCGTAAATCTGTTGGGAAAATTTCATCGTAAGCAAATAACTGTCTTCAAATCGACTATCATCTGTTCAGGTGGCGATATTGTAAAGAGTTCAAAATGAATCATCATGAAAACATGCAGCTCAGAGCGTTTACTTGTGATAATGTTTGATAGAAACTGCTTCATCATGTATAGAATGATGTTTTATGAGGTGTTCTCTTACTATCAATCGCACTGTTTACATTCAGAATATACGCTTGTATATGCTAACAAAAGAGAGAATGGTAGAAAGGCAAGAAGAACAGGAAGGGAAAACAAAGGAGAGAAGTCGAATAAGAATATCATTGCAGTGAGATGTAGATTTGTGAGTAGACTGGAGAACATCCAAGTCCATCGAGATCCCTCACGCGTACGCACACGTATAACAACACTCACCAACATATGTCACTGAATCATTCGTCAATATTCCTCCAAGCACCAAATGTCTACATTGACACTCGAACCCACAGTCTACATCCATACCCTGTATCTCATATCGGCACCATCGATCCATCCTCCAATAGACGTCCGCATATAGAGTTTGAAAAAAGGAATTTTTGCAATGGAGCCATTTTCTTTCTGCTTGGCTTCATTATTTTCACATTGTCTAGATTTGACAGCATCAGTTCAATAAGACTATGTTTGGATGGGTAGTAATGTCAGAAAAAAATTATTTCAAATGTCGTAGCTAGTAGTATCACTAGTACCACAAACATTAAAGATTCTACCAACCATAAAAACTTATGAAAACTCAACTGCATACAGTACTATTTACAGTAGAAATATTTCCTATTTATTGCAACGCAATTCTTTTGGTAATTTAAGTCAATTTATTACTCGTGTGAAACAGAAGGTAATGTCACGAAAAA